>OX422212.1:76933357-77430857 GCA_949130495.1 Sambucus nigra | reverse complement strand
AAAACATACACAATAACACCCAGACCATACTAACTGGGCTAATAGACCAACCCAACCAAAACAACCATACAAAACAGACTAATGAGCCCAAAACTAACCCATATACCAAAAAACGAAAAAAAAACATACAACCCAGCCCAATAACACAGACCAGAATAAATCCAGAAACATCTACAAACAAAAGACCAACTGTATGCATGCTATAGCCAAGGGCCCACCTCCAAGCTTGACCAATAAAAAAAAATAACACTTGAAAACTCTGTCTGCCACTTAAAGAAAGGGGCATTCACGTTTAAATCCTATTAGACTATCTAGTCCTATCATGTTTTCTCCTTATATATAAGTCCTATTCCTAATTTTTTGAAACTTTTTTTCACAATTTTACCCTTTTAAAACCAACCATCCATAACTTCCTTGAGGAAGTTACATAAGTGGTTGAACTTTTTTTTTAATCTTCAAATGATCATAATTTTTTATTCACAAATCCGTTTTTCGCAAAATTACTATTTTTGAAATCTGCTGGACGAGATCTATCAAACAAGATCCATGAAGGGTATAAAATTCCAAAGAAAAAAATTTACGCAAACAGCAAACTTTACTGTATGCGCTAGAATATAAAATAGTTTTATATATGTGACATAACAGACACTAACATTTACTGTGTATACATATATATATCCGGTGGATCCAAACCCTCTTTTTTCAAAATTAACTTATATTTAAAGGTTCGCGCTAGTGGTATCCAATCCTTACCACCATTGTTGGCGCTTCAACGACCTTCGTCAGAGCTCCGATTTGGGGTGGGTAAGGGTGGCATGTGGTGCCGCTGGCGCGGACCTTTGAAAATAAGATTGGATAAACGGGATCGGGATCCTTTGGAGCGCCGATTTGGGGTGAGTAGGGGTGGCATTAGGTGCCGGTGGCACAGAACTTTAAAAATAGGAGCATATTGGATATATATATATAATGTGATAATACAGTAAATGCTATTATTTGTAAAACTGTCATAGATATTAAATTTTATTGCATACACCAGAAAATAAAATAGTTTTATATCTGTGAAATCTTCATAAACAATAACATTTACTGTGTTAATATATTTGTGAAATAATATTATATATATAACATTTTCACAAACAGTAACATTTATTGAGTTAATATTACACAATATATATATATATATATATATATATATATATATATATATATATATATATATATACACGGTAGATCCAAACCTCTTTTTTTTTTTCAAAATTACCATATTTTTAAAGGTTTACGCTAGCGACATTCAATCCCCACCACTACCCACCCCCATTGTCGGAGCTTCAACGACTTTCATCAGAGCTATGATTTGGGTGAGTAGTAGTGGCGTAGGGTGCCGCTGGCGTGGATCTCTGAAATTAAGAGAATATTAGATAAATGGGGGTTGGATCCACCGGAGCTCCGATTTGGGGTGAGTAGGTGTGGCATTGGGTTAGGTTTATACACAAAAATAGCATTATTTCACATTTTTATTCTATAAAAATGTATATTATCACTTTTTACCAGAAATACACCAAAATAACATTATTTCATATTTTTATTCCATAAAAATGTATATTATCTCTTTTTACTAAAAATACATCAAAATAACATTATTTCACATTTTTATTTCATAAAAATGTATATTATCTCTTTTTACTAAAAATATAACAAAATAACATTATTTCACATTTTTATTCCATAAAAATGTGTATTGTATCTTTTTATTAAAAATACACCAAAATAACATTATTTCACATTTTTATTCCATAAAAATGTGTATTAATTATATTATAAAATTTCTTCTATTTCGACACCCAATTTAAATAATTTTTTAATACTCATTCGATACAAATGCCAAGATGATTAACAATTAACACTAGGATGCAAGTCAATATCCTACACACATATATTTAATCCAATGGGTGTAAATGTCAATGCTAAAAATAAACAACACATTAAACTTAATCAAAATTAGTTTTTTCCCACTTCAAATGACTCCACAGTGGTGGTGGTGATGAAGATGAGTGACTCCCCCACCTATAAAAGTGACCCTAAAGGGAGTCACAAAATTCTCCACCAAATCAGCTCCAAAAACTCAATTAAAACCCTCTTCACAACCTCCAATATATCTTCAACTGAATCTTCACACATCTCCTTCTTCCTCTTCAAAATATCTCCTCAATAACCACCAAAACCCCATCAACAAACTTCTATATTGTAGCTCCACCTTAACAATGGGGAGAAATCGAATATATATATATATATATATATATATATATTAGTGTGGTTGTTGTAAGTAAATTGTTTGGCTTGTTGAGGGACGGATGACAGTGGTGAAATGGGAAGAGTTGAGAGCTTTTAAGACACCCTAAGTTGGTGTTGCATTTTGTTCTGTTTACTTCTCATGATTCTCCCCTTTCTTAAAGCCCAACAGATGGGGTGTTAAATAACTTAAGAAACCTTATCCTCTCAAGGTTGTTCCTATAGTAGGTATAAATAATATCCCAATTCGACAACACAGTAAAAAAAGTTGATCCAAGGGCTATTACGAAGGCAACATTAAAGCAGCGAAGAGTTGGCCAGATAGGGAGGTTGTTTGAAATAGCCTCTCTCGTCGTTCGAGCAAGATATCCTCCTCGTTCTAATGACTTCCATGTCGTTCTAACGACCAGCTATAGAAATTTATAATTTTGCCCCAATCGTTTCTCAAAGTCTTAGAATGAGCGTGGGTGGTTTAATTAACTTTAATTTAACAATTGTATGATCCTCATTCCAAGATTTCTATTTCACATATGCCCCAACAGTTTCCAACTTAGAGTAAGGCTTATATATTTTTATTTAATCAAAACCAATAATTTCATTCCATACAATCTAAAATCCATTAATTCTCTTTACTATAATTTATCCCCCATCATATAAAATCAACATATATAATTTATTTATTTTACCGATGTGGGGTATTATATAAGCGAAATATAAAGGTTATATGATGTCAAATTAAATGCAGAAAGCTATGTAGTTTACATCACGTGTGGTCAAATGAGTCCCACGTCTTTTTAGCGTCACATTTACTCATATGAGTTGGTGATTTCTCTTCCATACTGGCATTGCTTCCAAAAGGTTCAGTAGATTTGCAAATTTCTATTTTTCTCTTTTCCAATTTATGTTCTCTATAGCAAGTATCGAAATATAAAATTCGTTGCACCTTTTGGAGTTACCAAAATTCAACTAGTTTCGCGAGCGTTTTTTGTCTTCTAATAATTTTCGCATTTGTTAATAACTTTTATTTATTTTTCAGCTTTCCCGCGACTGTTCATTTTTCACAAAAGTATTTTTGTCATTTTTTCTTATCCCTTTGGAGTTGGGTGCATTTGTGGGGAACAAAAATAACACTGGATCATTTAATGTTATCATTTCTGCAAAATGCCTTTGGAGATGGTTTAATTTGGCTTCTATTGATGAGTGCACCTCAATATCTTTTACACGCTTAAATATACAATGGAAAATGTGTCAATAAATCATTGGATCATTTGACCTTCTGCTCCCACTAATTGTTTAGTTTATACTTTGACACCAAATATTTTTTAAAATCCATCCAATAAAATTTTGTCCCATACTAGGGGGTCACTTTATGATGGGCGTTGGACCTGCAGTTCACAATTAGCCGCAATATGACTCTCACCTTATATTGGCTTCGTACCTTTGACATATATAGAACGGTTCCCCCATATCGTACCGCTTGATCCAACTCACGACGGGAGGTATATAGCCGGTAACTCGTCCACGTACGTTGAGTAAATCGAATTCACTCTCACACATACTATTCCCATGAGGTATATAGTGAGGTAATTCACGCACAATCAGGTATATCAAATTGTTTGTACACACGTACCGTTGAATAATTGCCTTTATAGGCAAGAGGTACATCTTAGAAGTCATTCCAAAGGGAGAACCATTCCACTAACCCAACAATTGCATAAACCTCATATAAGTGTCATACCTAGAATACTCATATTTAGTTTGTCGGTTACCATGCGAAACTCTACCAAAATTCTTAGTCGGCATACCACTAGAATTTTCACGCAATTTCTACCTTTTTCAAAATAGGACCCCATCCGGGATCTTGGAAACAAGTTCTACCATGTCTTACATATTTTCAAACCCTATTTCCCAGGCTCGAGTCATGTCTAACATTTTTCTACATTTAGGCAAACCTAATACAAGTGGGAACCTAATAATAACATTAATAATAATAATCATGGATAGATTCCTCTCTTTTTCTCTTCTTTTTTGAAAACACCAAAAACGTATTTATCATCCTTTATAAATACACAAAATTTTCTCCCTCCTCGTTTCAAAAATAACTTTGAACCATTTCCCTCTCAGGTCGATCACATAACCAAGTTTGGCCTGAATCCCTATTGGCTTCGATATTCTGCCAAACTATCTTAAAGCTCCACCCTTTCTTTTTCTACCTCATCCGAGTTTGGGATTTACCTTCACGAGATCTTCAGGGAGAAAATCGACCAAGCACCGAATGTACAACCCAATCTTATGATTGTCTTAGCCTGGCTCTGTGCCAAGATTGACAACCTTCAATTCGAGGTCCATGAGATATAACATCATCGAGCCTATATTCCCAAAGAAAACGAGGTTCTCTTTCCTCATGCCATTATTCCACCCACTCTTTAGCTAGTTTAGGTCCTAAAATAGTATTAGCATGCTCCATGCACCTGCTTGCCAACGAGTCTCTTTCAGCTCAACTCCCCTTTTCGAACCTTGCCCAACTAGGGGCTAACCTGCCAGTATCCATAGATCCAAAGGAGGCAAAACTGAACAAAGTCAAGGAAGACCTCAAACTTTTGTCGAAAAAGTTTGATCAAGTTAAAATACTAAGGAACTATAGGACTACACCCATATGTCTCTATCTCCCAAAGCTATACTGATAGACAAGTTCAAGATGCCAGACATCGAGAAGTTTAGGGGAAGTGGACCCCCAATTATTCACCTTCGAAGCTACCACCTAGACATGACCCTCCTTGGTGCATCTGAAGAGATAATGGCCCAAATATTCTTGCAAACCTTCAAAGAAAGCGCCCTTTCGTTTGTTTTTATCCCTTTAAGAATCTAGCATTCGTAGCTGGGAGGATGTTATTCAAGAATTTATGTCTCAAACAGTACAATAAAGAGCTAGAGTTTACGCATCGAGATCTAGAGCTTCTTAAGCAGAACCCTGGGGAAACAATTAGTAGCTTCATAGGAAGGTGGAGAGAGAAAGTGATTAGGCATAAATTCTTCTGAATTTATTCCTTTAATTTAGTAGGTTTTAGCAACTCTAATAATCTAATTCGTATTAATTTATCTCATTTATAGGCTACTCACAATTCCCACATAGTTCCTCAAGTTTTGTGTATTTTTCATACTTTTTACAGGTATTTAATGCAAGTGAAGAGAAGATGAATCCAAAGTCGAGAAATCAACAAAGGATGGAAAGTCAGAGGGAAAAATAGTCATTTCATATATAAAGTTCGGCCGAGAGACCAACATGAAAAATGAAGATCTCGCGTCTAAAAGCGCGTAGGAAGAAATGACATCCCAAAGCGAGCCCTGGATCAGAAGTTATGAAGATTCAAAGATGAGAGAAAATCAAAAGAAAAGAAGGAAATAAGAAGTTCAAATCTGGACCGAACTGGTCAAGAAGAGCATCAAATCAGTCCGAAAGGAAGCCAGTCCCTGAATAAATTTCACCATCGGATCGGACCAAATATATCCAAAAATGAACCGATTCGGAAAGAATAAAGACTTTGAATGAAATTGGCTACCAGACCGATCCGGGTGTAGAAGAAAGTGAATCGATCCGATGTCTTGAATATTCCTGAATAAAATTGAGTATTGGACCGATCCAATTTCAAAAGAAAATGAACCGATTCGAATTATGCCACTAGATCGAACCAAAGAAGTCCCACCGGATCGGTTCGGTTGAGATTTCCCCAGATTTTTCGTTTCTAATTTAGAGTTTTACTAAGTTCAAACTCTTATAAATTGTAACACCCCGTCTAATTAAATATCGGGTAGCTACTCCTTTATTGAATTAAAACAGAATATCAAGTTGGTTCAGTCTTAGCATCACTGTCGAAAAACATTTAATTAATTACTAGCCACCTAATATTTAAAGAGAGAGATGTCAAATTTTATTAATTAAGTTAACAAATAACCGAGAATTAAATCATTAACCATCAATCGCATAAACAATCTCATAAGAATAACCAACGAAATGAAATCAATTGAGTCTGGAGTAAACGCTCCAATAATAATAATGCTAGAGTAAATAAAGTCCCAATACAAGAGTCTGAATAAATAAACCAATAACTGAAATAGTGGAAGTCTGTAACTACAACCTCTAAATAAGAATGGATGATATGCCCTTACTGATACAAATGACTCTGAAGGAATCAAGGATAAAATGAGAGCGTCTACTACCAAGATCCTGTAACTTCCACAGCAGCTATAGCACGCCATCAGAATGGAACTCCTATACTTGGCGTCCCTGTGGTTGGGCACCTAAAATATTTTTACAAAACAAAAATAGATTTGGAGGAAAACGGGCCAGAGCCCGATGTGAAAACAATTTAAAAGTTTAGCAAGTGTTTAAATTACAATTAAACAACAGATATTATAAACACGTTAGTTACGTACCCTCACATAAGTTTCTTACCTCTCAACTACTGTGCACGCCTAACGTATGCCTTTAACCCATCCTAGTTATGACATTATCTAACTGGTTTGTACCACTCATGCCTTCGCATTCTAACATAGAGTATCTATACGTAAACCCCCAAATAAGCCATATTTATAGCCCATGTTCACATTCATTAAATTACTTATCTCAAGTGTTAATTAAATTCTCCTTCTTAATCCATTCATATATCTTAGTTATTCACATCTACTAAGCAACAATGAACTAGTCGCAAGTACATAAGTATATCACTCTCAGTACATAAATACATATATGGAACCCCTAGACTAAGTTGCGGTGCACGCATACTCTGCTATCAAATCCATGTACGTCACGTACGTAAGGATCACGTGTTCTGAATCACTCAAGAATCGTCTAAATACAAATCACAAATATTGGAGGCGAACATAGTTCACATACCCATGGGTCACACACATACCTACGCTCCCATGGTCAGCTGACTTATCAACTCACAGATAAGTCATTCACAGTTCTATGTCCTTAAGGTACCAGTCTAAATCCCCCCCGTAGGCACACAAGGAAAAGAGGGTCCTTTTCCAAAATAAAACTAACCTCCCGTGATAGCAAGTATGGTAGTAACGTCATACACATAAGAAATCCATACACTAGGCATTCACACATTCCATCTAGTAATGTCTCGTACGTAGTAAGTTTACCCCGAACATAATACGTAATAATTCCATCTTGATAACTCTCTCGTTGTATCAATTTGAGTACTTAAACCTATCTCAAAAGGTTATTAGATTTCTTATTAATTTCTAATGTTATCTCAGCACTTAAAGTCACTCCGTTCCTGCCCTTAAACTTAAATCATCATAAATTCGCATTATAGTTTCAATTCAAATGCTTTCTAATCATACCTCACTTGGTAGGCCCTCGTAAGCAATAACAATAAATTCCATAAGTTATAACATTCTACGATAATAACTAAGACCCTAATGACTTATCTAAGTCCCATAATATTATATTAATCACCCTAATAACCAACATCGGCTTTGGAATAATCATTAAACCTTAAAGAGAAAAAAATGTTAAAATGGTTCGATCGATCGACATTCTTGAGTCGATCGATCGATCAAGCAAGTATCAGCCCAGAATTTCTTAACAGTTACGGGTTCTACTCTTTTTACACCTCAAATTCTTCATCCTAACGTCCAAAACTCATAACTAAGTACACTAATTATCATACTAACATGTTTACATCATTCCTCACGTTTTAGATTCATCAAATCAACATAGAACATCAATTTCTTGGATCAAATCACCCCATTTTCATATAAAAACCCTAGTTTTCCTATTTCTTCAAGAACATCACATAATTCAATGAAATTTCATAATTCTCTACCCATAAATCATAATTTCGTGCCTGTTATCATCTCCAACATTAAACTACATGCAAGACCTACCAAGATTATGATTTAAACCCTTCAAATCCATTCAATTTTTATTAATTCCTTAATTTTTTAAATGACCAAAATTCCCTTCCGGGTTGCCGGTTTGACCCAAATATTTCTCGGGACCCAAACTAAACCCCCGATTAGTGTTTTCTGACTATCTTGAACCATCCGGACATGTTGGCGCACTCAAAAATCTCACGCAGATGACATAAAAATAAAATACTTTTAAATCCATTAAATTGGGTCCTGACATGGCTGACACGCGCGTTCCAACTAAATTACCGAAACAACCGTATTTTCAACTCACGACAATTTTAATAAATTCAATGATCACATATTACCATACTCACAAAGTAATATTCAACAAAATAATAATAACCAAATACTAACTCTCGTCTCACTAGCATTTAAATCCGAATTAATTTTTCTAATTAATTAATTTTCCAATTAATTATGGCAAATTAAAAACAATTCCATTTTATTAACCTCATAATTAAAAGCCATAAAAATATGGGGTATTACATAGATCGACCCCTTTTCTTCGATCGATCGACCCCTTCTGATTTTTGACAATTGTTTCTCTTTAAGGTTTAATGATTATTTCAAAGACGAGATCGGTTATTAGGGTGTGTTCGGGTGCCGAACAATGTAGTATGTCAGGCGAAGACAGTTGGGTGGACAACAGGAGGCAAAGATCAGTTGAGGTTATTTGATTTATTTAAAGAAGGATGACAGTAGTTGAAGTCACTCATATTATGGCACGGAAGTCCAGAACGGTAAAGACGGTTAAGTCGCGACTTGTGACTTCCAGGTATAACTATAGTAGAAAGTGGGGTCAATTTAGACCCACCCAGCAAGGTTGAATTGGGAGGGAGTTAGACAAAACATTGATAAGAACCAGCAGTAGAAATACTAGAAATGCGGAGATGGCGTGTACTAACCAACTCACGTAGTATATCCAAAGGCTTGGACATATGACGGGGTATGGCTAATCTGGAGTGAAAATTTGGGGTAAAATTTTTCCTTAGCTCGTAAGAGCGGAGTTTCAATGGTGAGAGGCAATCACCACACTAAGAAGTGGAATGTGACGTCGAGAGAAGGCGTACATGTATGGTTTGACCATAAGTTCCTTCACTAGATGTTTAGGGTGAAAGGCGAATGTTGTTCTGAACTCACACAAGAGGGCCGGACGGAGGTCACTTTATGAGAAGAAGTTTAATTATTTAGCGAACCTTACACCGGGTGAAGTAGGTGAGGTGGAGAAGAGGACATTAAAGGGAGAATTTACGTACAAGAAGAATTGTTATCTCTTCTGAGGAATTCTGCTTGGACGGTCAACGCAGATGGTAATAATGTCGCGTAGTGTTAATTTGGAGGTAAACGTTTCCTTGGGTGGGGAGATGCAAGAATCGAGGAATTTATAAAGAGTAAGACTGGGGAAAATAGTGTTGGAAAAGCACCACAAGGGGAAGACCCGACGGGGAACCCGTTAAAATAATTCGGATAGCTGAATTATTACCGAGCGATGGTGATTTCACTAAGAGATGTGGAAACTAGTAGCGTGTTCCTTAGGACCATAAAAGCTAAGGGAACATTGGAGGTAGTCATCAGAGTCGAGAGTACTAACGTTCGAGATAAGGACCACCTTAACATGGTCAGTGTGACCGAAGATAAGTGGAGTATGAGTAGAGGTATTTTGTGGGGAGTGAAACCCGTGCGTTATAAATGTTTCTCGATGCAAGTGTAGGGATAAAGGTATTGTGCCTGGCAAGGGCAACAGTTATTAAAATATTCGATTTGGTACGGACAGGTGTGTTAAGTCCAGGAACCATTTGAGCAGCCAGGATGATTATCAGGATAGAAGTATGAGTTATATCCTCAGATGATGTTGCATGTTGTTTGTGGCATGAATGAGTTGCTACAATTGTTATTCTTGTTATATTTGCTTGAGAGTCAAGTTTAGTGAGTGTCGACAATTTTATTATTTATGTGAATATCTTCCCTGATAGTGTGGGGTTACCTTTATTGTCATCCGCGGAGGATAAATGGGTATATTTATAGCGGTATATACTTTATTGAAATTACTCATTTTAGTGTTGTTTTATACGAGTATGATATTATCCTAATTGTGGTTTTATATATAATTGTATCGATAGTGTGCTGGTATTGTAAGCTTATCGGGGTTACGACCTTGGGGTAGAATGTTTCGTTCTTGCGAGGCCCCATCTGTGAGAGGGACGGGCTCGTAATTGTACTTTTGTATATATGTATATATATATGTATTATCGAGATTTCAAAAAGGTATAATGGTCTCGGATATTTAATCCCAGTATGCGTAGGGATTTAATTGTTATAATTTGTATGTAATTGGTTTACTAGTCAGCGAAAAGATTTGGCTGGTTATTATTATTAACGCTCAGGATGTGGTAATAAGAAGAAAGTATTATTTTACACCCTTTAGAGACATGGGAGTTTATACTCATAGTTGTATGTCTGGGGATGGGATTTCGAGAACCCCGATTATATTTGCATGATATTTATGGAATGTGATTTTCATCAATGTTAAGAGACAGTGTATTTCGGAAGGAGTTCCTTGTTTAAGTAAAATTGTAGAAGGAGATGTAACTTGATTGTCAAGAAACGAGAATATAGGGGTACATGTTATGGACCGAGGGCCTAACAGATCTCGATGATCGACAATGCTAGGGAGTAGTGTATCGGGGGGTTCCTTGTTTGGATTTTGCTTTGCGAGACATCCCACGCATGAAACTTAGCATAAGGTTGGTAGTAGGGAGATGTATGACCATTCGTCTATGATTTGGGTACCTCCATCATTATGGAGTACGTAGTTAGAACTGGAAGTTAAAGGGGAAATTAAGATATAAGGCCAGTATAGCCAATGATGTGGTGAGGAAATGCTGAAAAATTTTGGTTTTATTACGGCGGGTTGAAGGATGCAATGAGGTTGGGATTTACAGGAGGTTCTTAGAGCACAGGATTGGTTCTTTTTTCTCTTCTTCGGTTCGGTTCGGTTCCATCTTGTTAACTTTTCATCGGAAGTTCTTCAAGCATAGGATCGATTTGTTTTTCCTACCTTTCGGTTCGGTTCCATCTTTGTAATGCTTTACAGGAGATTTTCCAGGATGGGATTGGTTCTTTTTTCTTCCCTTCGCATCGGTTCCATATTTTTAGGAACTTTTCCTCCTTGTATTTCTTTGAATCTTTTGGTACGAAACTCGGATTAGGTTGTCGATCCTTCCTAAACACTGAAAACTTACGAAATAGATGGAAAATACACGAAACTCGACCTACTCATTAGAAACTTGTCAATAGAAATGATATGCTATAAATCCACTCTAATTACACTTTGCGGAGCGATAAAAGCCTCTAAATTATGGGGATAAATGGAAAGAATTTATGCCTAATCAAACCCCCTAACTTAGAACTTTGATCGTCCCGAGCAATGTAAAAGAATCAAAACATGGTCTAACTCTAAAATGGGATAGAATACCACTTTCGTGGGCGAGCGATTGCATTTAGTGCATGCAACAAGCCTTTAAACCCCTAGGTTACCCTAGTAGGATGAGTTGTGTCTCGTGAGGGTTTGCAGCGAATACACCCACAAAATTCGACTAAAAAAAAACTCAAAATACGCAAAAATCGTATAATTCAAACTTTTCCAGAAAATAGTCGTCATCAATTCATGTTCAAGAGTTTCAAATCATCATGCACGTGAGTGAAGTCAAAAATTTAACCGCGAATTTTCGCCGATTGACCCTTACGTTACTTGTCCGAAAATTCGTTTTGATTTCAAAATCTCACGGAATGCTCTCACAAATGAATCACTCGGAATGTGGCTTATTCTATCGGTATGCGTGATTCATAAGAGTAAATGTATTGGAACCAAGTTCACGCACACAAGTAGAAAGATGAAAATTTTATGATAACCGGATCTCATCATCAGATTATGGTTATAAGAAAGCGGGAACATTGCCTCTAATTCATATTTTTGATCTCTTTTATTATCTTTTTGTGTATTTGCTCTCCACTCGGTAACCATTTTCGCATAAAGGACTCGGTCAGGGATTTTTCGGGTTCAAGGTGTATTGGATAAAATGAGAATGGTGCGGGAAATCTGGAATTGGAAAATTTTCGTATAATGTCCGTTAGTGCCTTTCCGAGCTTTCATTTTTTCTTTTGTTTTTTCTATTTTTTTTTCACACATTTTCTTTTCATGCTATTTTTTGTTGAGCATAGCTATCTTTTTTCTCGCTCCTTTTCTGCACTTTCTGGCCTTAATTTATGAGATTATCAGTTTTCACAATTCCGGGCCATTTGGGGTTTTTCAGGTTGTCAAATGAAAGGAAAAATTATTCGACTCAATTTGGGGTTACAAAAGGGATAATTTTTCGCTACTTTTTCTGGAAAATATTTTTGGGTGACAAAAGAGGGCCTACTTCATTGTCCAAAATACTAATTGCGTTCCCATATTCGTTTCGAGATGAATTAAGTTTAGAGATCTATTTTGGCACATTTTTCAAGACAATGTCACACACATTTTCATAACCGATCAAAGTGAAAAAATTGAGATCCTCGACGACTTATTAGACGTTGAAAAGAACTTTGAGTTAACAATTAACTCGGATTAATTTATAAATTTCATAAAAATGAAAGGCTCGAATCTCATCGGGGTTATTAATCTCCACATTTATTCGCTAAGTCACTACGTTCGCTCAATTTCCATCTTTGGTCAATTTCGGCTTCCTGTATTTTGTTTTTACAATTTGAGACTTTAAACCGTGTTTTAATAATATTTTCGAAAAATTTGAATTCCAATTTTTATTTATTTTGAAGAAAAATATTTTTGGATTTTTCAAGATTTTATGATTTTTTTGAAATTTCTGGGCATTTTTGAAAATTTGTGAAGTTTTAGAAAGACACACTTGTAACCCCCCCAACTTAGACTTTTGCATTGTCCTCAAGAACAAAGGATTAAAATCTAATTCAAAGCGAATTAAAAGTACGGGAAAATAAAACAAACAAATGAGATAGAAATGCAGATTTTTTTATATATTAGATACTAAACACCTGTGTTACAAAGGAGAGGGGAACACACATATAACCAACAGTTTAAAACAACCACCAACAATCATAAATAGCAAACAACAGATAAGGGCTTCATTGGGGAGGCGGATTTGAGGGTCTAGGTGCGCTAGGATCATAGAAGAAAGTGGGGTGGGGGGTTCGCCAAAGTTGAGCTCGTGTAAGTGCGCTTGGAGACGATGCATCATGCTCGTGTCCCTTCGGTAGGCCTCTTAATCCCGTTGATAGGCCACTTGGTCCCTGTTGTATCGTGTGATGAACCCATCAAAACGAGTTTCTACAGTTGAAAGGCGCCTATCAAAATTTGCAACTGGTGGCTCAAAGTTCGAGTCATCGTCCTCGTCGTATTCTTACTCTTCTGCCCCTCCCATATCGACATCCTCAGCCTCGGGCTCTTAAACATGGATATCCTCCTCGGCATCTACATTAACCACCACCCAGGCTGCTCGATGGGCAGCTCTCTTCTGGGCACTCCCGATGCGTGACACTTTTCCAATGGGTTCCGGGAGGCGGGGGAAAGCATGAGGTGGCTGGATACCGGCATCGACAAGGAGGAAGGTAATGAGACGTGCATAAGGGAGGGACACCTCACCTTTTTTCTCCAAGGCCGCGTATGAAATATTGGGGTAAAGCATGCGGGTGGGATTGAGAGTGAAGTTTGGATCGAAAAGGTGGTACATGAGGGTAGCTTGACGAGGGCGCATCGCCGAGTCATTTGTGGTTTGAAGCAGGTTGGCGCACACAATATGGAAGGCAATGCGCCCCTTATCGTTTAGGCGTCCCACGGGGAAGGTGACCCTTTTCCAAATCTCGTTGGGTGCAAGACGATCAATGCATTGCTGTTTTAGGATGGTGGAGGCATTGGTTGGGTAGTTATAGATGTCCGGGTGGGGGACGCCCTTGGTAGCAAGTTTGCGAGCTATAATGGCCAAGGAAAACAGTATGGGACGGCCGTCGATAAGAGCTTGGCTCTCAAACTCGCCCGTGCGGATGATAGAGCCATAGAAAGAGCGGACTCTGTCCGCCCACACTACATTGTGGGGTTCTTGGAGGTATTGCGTCCACCCCCTCCGATTGAAAAGAGTGGTGACTGAGCGGGGCAGCTCGTCCCAGTTGACGATGCGCTCAATGTACAGTTGGCGTGAGAAACTGAAAAAAAATTTGCACCATAGGCGCTCCATGTGGGAGCGGTATTCCCCATTGCCGTTGGGCAGAATCTCGGTGGACATATATTTCGAGGGAAGAGCGGGATTTTCCATGAAAATATTTGGGAGTTAGGAATGAGAGATAGGGTTTAGAGAGGTCAGATGAGATGGAGGTGTGGATGGAATGGTAGGGGAGAAGGTCAATTTATAGGTGGTGGAGAGGGTTGGGGGGGAATGAATTTGGAGGGAAAAGGGGAATGAATGTTTGGGGGGGAACGATGGGAAGGAATGGAGGGAAAGGAGGGGATAAGGGGAAGGGGGTCACCTCGGGAAGAACCAAATCTACAGAACCCGAACCGATCCGGTTCAGGGGCGAACTGATCCGATTTTGGATTTTTTTTTTTTTTTTTTTTTTTGCGATTTATCAGAACCGAACCGATCTGGTTAAGGGGATTCGGTTCAGTTCCATCTCAGGCAGAACCCTCTTACTTAGCATGCTGAACTAGAATCTCACACCCTAGAATTCCTGGACACCTTCTCACTTATTCCCCCACTTGGATTTCTCGATGCCCTCATGAAGTGCGTGTTGGTACGCGTGATCCTAACCCTGACCTTACGTAACTACCTATGAACTCAAGCTAATCTACCGACACACAATATTATACACAATAATTCACCCCATACGTGTCGGGGTTGAGATGACCTCTCAACTCAGCTCATTCGACCCCGTAAACGGGATCCGATAACCATATGGTGTCGATCTCTTCTACGCATGCCTCAACATATAACTTTAGGTGTTGTCAATTGACTTTGAACATGTTCCCCCCTTTTTGATCTTCCAACTCTACTGCTCCATGGGGGAATACGCTTCTCACAATGAATGGACCAGTCCGTCGGGACCGCAATTTACCCGGAAATAGATGAAGTCGGGATTTATAGAGGAGTACCTTTTGTCCCGGTTGAAACTCTTTTCATTGGATAATCTTATCATGTGCTAGTTTCATCCGGGCTTTTGAAATCTTGGCATTCTCATATGCATCATTGCGTATCTCCTCTAACTCATTCAGTTGAAGCTTGCGACCTTCACCATCTTTGTCCATATCGTAATTTAATCTCTTAATGGCCCAATATGATTTGTGCTCCAACGCAACGGGAAGATGACAAGGCTTGCCATACAAAAAGTGGAATGTGGACATTCCGAGTGGGTTCTTGTATGCGGTACGATAGGCCCATAGCGAGTCGTTCAATCGAAGGGACCAATCTTTTCAGTCGGGATTGACTGTCTTCTCTAGTATGTGCTTGATTTCACGATTTGCCAATTTGGCCTGTCCATTCATTTGTGGGTGATAGGTCATTCCAACCTTGTGAATGACGCCATACTTTCTCATGAGCTTCTCAAATAGCCTATTGCAAAAGTGCGTGCCATTATCACTAATTATCGCTTTCGGAGCACCGAAGCGAGAAAGTATGTGTTCCTGTAGGAATTTTATCACCACTTTATTATCATTAGTCTTGGTAGCTATAGATTCCACCCATTTTGAAACGTAGTCTACCGCGACAAGGATGTATAGGAAACCAAAAGATGGGGGAAAAAGGCCCATGAAGTCAATACCCCAGCAGTCAAAGATCTCAATAATGAGTATCGGGGCTAATGGCATCATGTCTCATCGAGTAATCGCTCCCATTCTTTGACACCTATCACAAGATTTGCAATAATTGCTCACATCCTGAAATATTGTGGGCCAATACAAACCGCATTGAAAAATTTTAGCAGCTGTCTTTTTCACAAAAAAGTGGCCTCCACATACTTTTGAATGACAAAATTGGATGACCTTTGGGATTTCGTCATCCGGTACCCATCGTCGGATGATCTGATCGGTGCAATATTTAAAAAGAATTGGATCATCATAGAAAAACATGCACGACCAAGTGATGAAACTCTTCTTATATTGCGGTGTCCAATCGGGAGGGACGGCTCCCGTGACAAGATAGTTCACTATATTCGCAAACTAGGTAAAGAAGAGGTGGTAAAAAGTTGCTCATCTGGAAAATATTCATCTATGGGTTTAGGATCACTAGGTACGTCGGACAAAAGCCATGATAAGTGATCGGCAAAGACGTTTTCTACGCCTTTTCGTCTTTAATGGAGAGATTAAACTCTTGTAGGAGTAGGATCCACCTTATGAGGCACGACTTTGTGTCCTTCTTCGCAAGTAGATATTTTAACGCCGCGTGGTCGGTGAAGCAAGTGATGGGAGAACCGATAAGATAGGACCGGAATTTATTGAGCGCGAATACTACCGCTAGCAACTCCTTCTCTATGGTGGAGTAATTTAGTTGAGGTTCGATAAGGGTCCAGCTAGCGTAGTAGATAACATGAGCTTTATTGTCTTTTTTTTGCCCAAAATAGCCCCTATCGCATAATCGCTAGCATCACACATAAGCTCGAATGACAAGGACCAATCCGGAGCTTGCATAATAAGAGCGGACACAAGTATGTTTTTCAATTTTTCAAAAACACTTTGGCATGCTTCCGTCCACTCAAATGAGGTGTCCTTCATAACAAGGTTTCTTAAGGGTCTAGCGATGGCGCTAAAAATCTTAATGAACCGTGTATAAAACTCCGCGTGGCCCAAGAAGGAGCGCACGTCTTTCAACAATTTAGGTGTGGGTAGATCAGCTATGACATCTATTTTTGGTCGATCAACCTCGATCCCTTTGGATGGCACGATGTGACCAAGAACTATACCCTCTGTTCTTTTCGAATCGATAAACCTAGTTAACATCTCTCGCATCCTCGTCCGACGCTCTCTCATCGAGTAAGCTTCTCAACTCCTCTATCTCCCTCTCAAACTCATTATAGACTCCCTCACTCTCATGATTAGAAGCTAGGAAAACTTCTAAGGCATCTCCATAGTAATTTTCCTCAAAGTGTTCTTCTACGATCTCCTCAATTAAACTTACTTCGTGAAGATCTTCTTCTTCCCCTGCTTATTGGGCTATATTGAAGATGTTTGTTTCCAAAGTCATATTCCCAAAAGTGATTTGCATCTACCCATTTCTATTATTGATGACTACGTTAGCCGTGGCTAAGAATGGGTGTCCAAGGATGATGGGAACATGACTTTTCGAGGCGAAGGAGGGATCCGTGTCCCAAATGAAAAAATCTATCGGAAAGTGGAAACGTCCGCTTGGACTATCACGTCCTCAACTATACCTCTAGGTATTTTCTTAGTTCGATCCGCTAACTGGAGAGTGATCCTTGTGGGCTTAAGATCACCCAGATCAAATATCCTATAAATTGAATAAGGGAGAATGTTGATACTTGCTCCCAAATCAAGTAAGGCTTTTTCAAATTTATTTTCTCCAATGGTGCAGGAAATGGTGGGGGCACCGGGATCTTTATATTTAGGGGGGAGATCACTAAGAAGGACTGAGCTCACATTTTATGCTAGAAACACGTTCTTCTTTACCTTCATCATCCTCTTAACTGTCAATAAGTCTTTTATGAATTTTGCATAGTATGGAATTTGCCTTATTGCATCGAGGAAAGGTAAATTTAACTTTACTTTCTTAAGCACTTCTTCACTTATGGTCCTGTTATGGGCAAGAACTAATCTCTGAGGAAATGGTTCCGCGGAGGGTGGTTTCACTACTACCTCGGGCTCACTAGTGTCTTCTTTATCACTCTCTTTCAAGAGGACATCTTCGGCCTCTTTCGTGCCGGGCGAAAGCTCATTATCTTTGGTCGCGTTGTGTGGAGGAGGTGATAAATCAACGACTCTTCCACTACAAAGAGTGGTCACAGCTTGGCATTGCTCCTGATGTTTTGTAAAGGTGGAGCTAACACTAGTTTGACCTTGGGGAGGTCTTTGGCCCTGGGAAGGAAACTTTCCCTTCTCTTGGATACTCAACGATGATTGCAACTTTGAAATATTCGCATTTATGTCATTGATCATGCGCTCATATCTAGTAATGTTGCATTTTGGGCAGTGATGAATTGGTTTATAGTATCCTCGAGATTTCTCCGCGGTGGAGTGATACATGGCCCCGGAGGTGGTGGTGTCTGCTCATGTCGTTGCATGTGTAGTTCTTGTTGAAACTGCGATGGTGGAGGAGGGGAAACATGTGAATTAGGATTCATCGCAACATTTTTTTGCCCATAGCTAAAACCAGGATGGTTTTCCATAAAGGGTTGTAATAATTCTCGTGCGGTGCATCGAAATTACCCTTAAATCCTCTAATACCACTCACTTGTCCTTGAAGCATAACTTTGTAGGCGGGTATCATCGGGCATTCCTCTGTTGAATGTCCCGCCTCACAAATATCACACACCTTCTCAGTGGGGTTTGGGATGGAGCCGGTTGGTTCTCTTGCACATATCTCTAGTATTTCTCGCATTCCTCTCTCAAGTATATCGAATCAACTGTCCGTCATAGTATCTTTTCTACGTGAAATAGGTCAGATGCCGATGGAGTGATGGTCATTTGGCGAGTTCAATTATGAGCTCTAGGGTCAGATGTATCCCATGCTTGGGTAGTCTCAGCGATATACCTCAGGTGAAGCTCAGAATCGTTAGCATTTAGGTCGATAAAGGGACCATCACACATGGTTTCAACGAGTTGTTTAAAATTTATATTTAGCCCATTATGGAAGAAGGAAATGATTTGCAGTTGATCAAGTCCATCATGAGGGCACGAAGTGATTAACTCATTAAAACTCTAGTAACATCGATCGAACTACTCATTTTCTAATTGTCGAAATGTTTGAATTTGAGCCTTGATGGAGATCATTCGATGTGTAGGAAAGAATTTATTGAGAATTTTAAATTGCAACTCGTTCCATGATGAAATCGAGTTTGGAGGTAAAGACCATAGCCAGGTCCTAGCCTTGTCCTTTAGCGAGAATGGGAAAAGGTTAAGGCGGATCACATCTTTTGTGCCAGTTTGATCACTGAGGGTCTCGCACGCCTCCTCAAATTCCCTGATGTGGAGATATGGCTTTTCTGACTCCATTCCATGGTAGTTGGGAACTATCTGGATCATCCCATTCCTAAAGCTAAATTGCCATGCATTATACGGGAGTAAAATGCATCCGAGAGTGACAGTTCGCTCGGGATATAAGATTTCTCTCAAAGGGCGGTACGGGACCTCTTCCTCATCGACGATTACACTACCGTGTTGTGACATGTCTTTCTCACTTGATGACTCTGTATCCTCACTTGGTATACTCAGAGCGTGCCCTGTGGTGTGTCCTAAGAGGGATGTCGGAGTGTACTTACAATTGTGTGTGGAGGCGTGGGAGGTGGGACCCATAATTGTCGAACGTTTGGAGTGTGAGGGCTATCGGGGTCTACTCAACTATCGGGTTTTCGTGAATGTTGGTTGGAGTATTTTGGGGAGTTAGAGTGAGTTCAGGATTTTTCATTAATAGGCTTACGAGAGATGATGAAGATTGTTTTTTTTGTGTATTTTCAATTTTTTTTTTTTTATGATTTTGAATTTTTGGAAATTTTTGGTCAACATTTTAGATTGACTTGATCTAATCCTAAGTCTACCTAAATCCCCGACAACGGCGCCAAAAACTTGACGCGATCACAAATGTGTCTAGTGTGCGTGCTATATAGGCTCAAGTGCAAGCTTGTCGCTCAAGTAATAATTCGATAAGTCGGGTATCGATCCTCAGGGAAATAGGACGAACGAAGTCGTGATGACGTTGGACAGACAAAGGAAAACTAACTTTGACTCTAAAGAAAAGGAAAAGGTGATTTGATTTGCGAAATAACTACAACTATATGCACTTTTGAAAATTATTAACTTATGAAATTATGAATGAAAATTTTCTACTGCAGAATTTTAAACGACTTGAATAAAATTATAACTATGAATGGAGAAAGATAGTTCGGGTTACAATCCCCCACACCCTAGTAATTCACTTCGTAGGATACTAGATTTAGAATTAAAACTTTAAATGAATCCGACTTTTTAATACTCCTAAGTATTGCATATATGAGGGATCGTAGCCCGCACATTACGTAAGCAAAGGTTGAATTAAAATTTGATATTTATTTCTCCTAAGTATTACACATATAAGGGATCGTAGCCCGCACAATATGTAAGCAAAGGCTGAAATAAAGTAGGATCGTATGAATTACGATACAATTCATCTAAAGTTTTGATTCCAACTTCTATTTCCACTATCGTGAATTACAACGGGTGGGGTTCATGCACCCCAACCCTTAAAAATTTAGCCAGACATATGAAAACTGGAAGAAAACATTTTTTGGATGAAATGAAACATTTTTACGAATATTTGAAGGTGAAGAAGAATGAAATTTCTCACTATAGAAATAACTACTACAGATATGAAAACAAGAATTGAAATAATATTATTTGAATTGCAAAACTGGAATCAAACTAGGGTTTTTTATTGTTCTTCTTCTCTAAACTGATTACAAAGCTTCCCAAACGAATTAGAAGCCTCCTCATGTCTGGGAGGAGTTTACATTTTATAATCTCTGAATACTAAGAGTTTCAACCATGGAGGATTCTAATTTTACAAGTGGATAAGTTCAAATTTCTGAAACTAGAACCGATCCTTCTAACAGGGTTCGGTTTGGTTCCATCTTTGATAGCCTTTACTGGAAGTTCTTCGGGGACAAGATCAGTTCTTTTTTCTCTTCTTCGGTTTGGTTCCATCTTGTTAACTTTTTACAGGAAGTTCTTCGATCATAGGATCGGTTCATTTTTCCTCCTCTTCGCTTCGGTTCCATCTTTGTAGTGCTTTACAGGAGCTTTTCCAGGATGGGATCATTTTTTTTTCTTCCCTTCGATTCGGTTCCATATTTTCAGGAACTTTTCCTTTTTGTATTTATTTGAATCTTTTGGTACAGAACTCAGATTAGGTTGCCGATCCTTCCTAAACACTAAACACCTGCAAAATAGATGGAAAATACACGAAACTCGGCGTACTCATTAGAAACTTGTCAATAGCAATGATATAATATAAATCCACTCGAATTACACTTTGCGGAGTGATAAAAGCCTCTAAATTAAGGGGATAAAGGGGAAGAATTTATGCCTAATCAGTACACATCGTAGATCTTTTAACCTCATTTGCCCTAGGTGAGTGTTTAAAGATGCGATGTGCGTGTAGCTATTCAGCACCTCTTTATTTTTACCTTTGATTATGTGTGGTGCGGAATCGTATCCTCATATATGTAATGCTTAGGATTAATAAAGTCCGGGTTCAATTAAATTTCGAATTCATAGTCTAGCATTCTATATGGTAAAGGTACTAGGGTTTGGGGGATTGTAACCCGACCTATCTTTCCTTATTCATAGTTAACTCGTTCAGTAGATTTTTTCCTTTGCACTTAGTTTAGCTGTTACTTAATTTTCATTCACATTTAGTTAAGTTGAATTTGTATTATTCTTAATCACCTTTTCCATTTCTTTCGAGAGTCAATTTTAGGGTTAGTCATCTATTTCGTGTCATTACTATTCTTCGTCCTAGTTCCCTGGGGAGAGGATCCCTACCTACTAGGTTTATTACTAATGCGACAGACTTGCACTTGAGCCTATATCAACATGCACACTAGATACACATTTGTGGTCACGTCAAGTTTTTGGCACCGTTGTCAGGGAATTAGGTAGACTTTAGGTTAGTTGATTCAATCCCAAATTTGATTCCAAAAGTTAGAAGATAGAAAATCAAACAAATAAAAAATCCAAAAAAATTCAGAATATAAAAAAATTCAAAAAGAAATCATCTCTCAAAAGCCCATTCATGCAAAATTAAGAACAAACTCCTCAAAATACTCCAATAAGAATTGATGAAAATCCCATCGTTGAGTATAATTTCAAAAGCCCCCATACCCCACGCGTTCCATAATTCTGGGCTCACCCTCCTACCCCTCCAAACTCCATCACTAGTCACATGCTGAGTCACACGTCTATAACACTGAGTGAGGATTCTGAGTCCATTGGTGAGAGAGCTATGTCAGATATCACTAGTTTCGGTATGGGTGAGAGAAACCTACCGTATCGTCCCATGAAGGAACTCCTATTTCCTGAGCGAATTATCACCCCTGATTGCATTTTACTCGCGTATAATGCCGATAAGTTCCACTTTCGTAATGAGATGATACAAATTATTCCAACTTTTCATGGCATGGATTCGAAGAAACCATATCTCCATATTCGAGAGTTAGAAGAGGCGTGCAAAACCAAATCATATGATTGAGGCAGGCAAGATGTCATTCACCTAAAGATTTTTCATTTTCCCTTAAAGGATAAAGCTAATCTTTATCACCGAACTCAATCATATCAAGGAAGGATATGCAATCCAAGTTTCTTTCAAAGTTCTCTCCACCACACAAAACCAACTCTGTCGAGGCTCAAATTCAAGCATATCTATAAAGAGATAATGATACGTTTGATAAGTGTTGGGAACGATTCCAAGAGTTAGTTAACGCTTGCCCCCATCATAGATTTGAGAAACATCACCTTATCTCTTTCTTCCATCACGGGATTTCTATAGCGTCTAAACAACTTGTTCAAACAATGTGTGAAAGACCATTTTGGGAATTAGATGCGAGTGACGCTGAGGTTCATCTTAAGTTTGTCGCCGAGATAACTCAAGCATGAGAAATATCCGATCCTAATGCCCAAAACTGACCTCGATAAGTGTCCAATACTCCTGCTACGTTCGGTCTATATCAATTGAATCATGATACCGTGGTAGACCAACAACTTGATCAATTTGATAAGTGTATGAGGGACCTCCTTGAGGTACGACTGAGAGAATCTACCGGATCCACCCGTGATGTGAAAGAAAAAGTCTGCGCCATTTATGAGGCCAACCATTTAATAAAGGAATGTTCGATGATAACATCCTATAAAGTTGTGCATACTGAGAAAATGGAAGCTATAGGAGGGTTTAAGGTAAATTTTAATGCCCCACATGGGAACTCGTATACCCCTTCATGGAGAAACCATCCTAGTTTTATCTATGGGCAATATCAAGCAGCGTTGAATCCACATTCACATGTTACCCTACCTCCACCCCCTCCTCAATTTCAGCAAGCGCCACCTATGCAAGCACACATGCAAGCTCCACCTCAAGGACCATAAATTACCCCACCAGAGAGGACTCTTGATGACAACTTAACCCAGTTTATCCAATATCAAAATGCAACCAATGCCATGTTTTAGCGTAGTTTAACTAAGATGCATACGAGATTATCTAAGTTGTAATATTCGTTGAGTGTCTAAGAGAACGGAAATTTTCTGGCTCAAGGTAAAGCTAATGTTATCTCTACGTCTTCCGATCATCAAGAGCAATGCCAAGTTATCACCACTCTATGTAGTGGCGAGTCGTTGATTTATCACCTCCCCCACATGAGAAGCCAAAAGACATGGAGGTTTTGGTCGACACGAAAGAGGCCAAAGATGCCCCTTGAATGAGAGTGATAAGGAAGACATTAGCGAGCCCGAAGTTGTTATGAAACCTCCCTTCGCTGCTCTGTTCCCTCAACGATTGGCCCCACCTCAAAAGGGAGACTGCCGTGCAGATGTTTTAGATGTTCTTAAGTGAGTGAAGCTGAATTTCCCATTCTTTGATGCCATCAATAAACTTCCCATATATACCGTGGCCATTAAAGATCTTTTGACTGAAAAAAGATGGCTAAAGGTGAAGAAGAATTCCTTCCTAGCACATAATGTGAGCTCCGTTCTACTTAACGGCCTTCCCCCCAAGTTTAAAGATCCGGGTGCACCCATGATTTCATGTGTTATTGGAGAATGTCGAATTGAGAGAGCCTTATTGGACTTAGGTGCTAGTGTTAATATATTTCCTTACTCCATTTATAGGCAACTTGAGTTAAGTGATCTTAATCCCACATGAATCACTCTCCAATTAGCGGATCGCACAGTGAAGGTACCTCTAGGGATTGTTGAAGATATGATAGTCCAAGTGGACACTTTTTAATTCCCAATAGACTTTGTCATTTGGGCCTCCATCCATTCTAGAAACCATGTTCCCATCATTCTAGGTCACACATTCTTAGCTACGGCTAATGCCTTAATCAATACAAAAAATGGGAAAATGCCGCTCACTTTTGGGAACATGGCCCTCGAGACAAACATCTTCAATGTTGCTAACCAAATGGGTGATGAAGATGAAATCCATACGGTCAACCTCATAGAGGAGGTAATAGAGTATCACATTGAAAGAACCATGGGTAGGGACGCGTTAGAAGCATGCCTAGTAAAAGGAGATGAAAGTGAGATCTCATACACCGAGTATGAGCGAGAGGTAGAGGAGTTGAAAGCCATATTATATAAGGGACCATCATTAGAGGAGTTGAGAGATGTTCATTGGGTTTCTAGATTCGAGGAACCACCCCTGAAGGAGTCATGCTTGACTCCTTTCGAAGAGAAATTTCCTACCCTCAAATTGAAGAAACTACCCTTTAATGTGAAATATGCTTTTCTAGGAGGCTGCATTTATTTGTTAGTAAAGGAAAGGAAAAGTGAAGGAAAATAACTTTCTTGCACTTTTTGTTGAGTTTGGTTAGCAGGAAAGTTATGGAAAATTGATCCTAAAATTTTCCTCCAGGAAAAACTTTCCCGCAAAACACATCCTACCAAAGTCGATCCTCATAAGGTGGATCCTACTCCTACAAGAGTTCAATCTCTATACAAAAGATAAGAAAGGGGTAGAAAATGTCGTTGCCGACCATTTGTCACGGCTCTCGTTCGACGTGCCTAGTGATCTGATACCCATAAACGAGTATTTTTTGGATGAGCAGCTCTTTGCTACTTCTTCTCTACCTTGGTTTACGAACATCATTAACTATATAGTCACGGGAGTCATTCTTCACGGATGGACACTGCAAGAGAATAAGAAATTCATCACTTGGTCCCACATGTTCTTCTATGATGACCCTTTCCTATTTAAATATTGCGCAGACCAGCTCATCCAAAGATGTGTACCGGATGAATAAATTCAAGATGTGATCCGGTTTTGTCATACGAAAGCTTGTGGAGGCCACTTCTCCAAGAATAAGATAGTCGCTAAAATTTTGCAAAGCGATCTCTATTGGTCCAAAATATTTCGGGATGTAAACGCCTATTGCAAATCTTGCGATAGATGCCAATGGATGGGAGATATTACCCGTAGTGACATGATGCCTTTAACCCCTATTCTCGTCATTGAGTTATTTGACTGCTGGGGTATTGACTTCATGGGACCTTTCACTCCCTCCTTTGGCTTCTTATACATCCTCATCATGGTAGACTACTTCTCCAAGTGGGTGGAGGAAATAGCTACCCGGACGAATGACAACAAGGTGGTGATTAAGTTCCCACAACAACACATTCTTTCTCGCTTCGAGGCTCCAAAGGCGATCATTTTTGCAATAAGCCGTTTGAAAATTTAATGATAAATTATGGGGTCGTCCACAAGGTTAGGATGACTTATCACCCTTAAATAAGTGGCCAAACCGAGATAAAAAATCGTGAGATCAAAACCATCCTTGAAAAGACCGTCGATCCTACCCGAAAAAATTGGTCACTTCGATTAAATGATGCATTGTAGACTTACCGTACCGCCTAAAGAACCCCCTCGGGATGTACCCATTTCTCTTTGTCTATGTTAAGCCTTGCTATCTCCCCGTGGATCTAGAGCACAAAGCCTATTGGGCCATCAAGAGGTTGAACTATAATCTCGATAATGCCGGTAAAGCTCGCAAGCTTCAATTGAATGAGTTGGAAGAGATGCACAATAATGCATATGAAAGTGCTAATATTTCAAAAGAATGAATGAAACTCACTCATGACAAGATAATTCGTCAAAAAGAGTTTCATCCGGGCCAAAAAGTGCTTCTCCATAACCTCGATTACACTTGTTTCTCGATAAGTTTGCTTCAAGGTGGATGGGCCCATTTGTGGTTCGAAAAGTATTCCCCCACGGAGCTATGGAGATAGAAGATGCAAAAGGGGGAACTACTTTCAAAGTGAATGGAAAATGCCTCAAGCCATACTACGAGGCGTGCGTCAAAGAAGCTGACACCATTTGGGTGTCGTACCCCATCTATGGGGATTCATTGAGCAGTACGAGAAGGTCGTCGCACCCCCGACACGTATGGGGTGATTCTTGTGTATAGTAGATGTGCGTAGGTTAGGTTAGTTAGAGTTGGTAGGTATAGGATGCATAGGATAGGGGCGGGAGAATAGACATTAAGACAAGCCTAGGGTTTCAAAGCAAGTGTTGAGCGACGGTAGGTTGATCGCGTGTCCGTATAGTGGTTAGAGACTCCAGAGATTGAGAGATGAGTGAATTCAACCATAGGGGATTCTGCACAATTTTAGGAATCGGACCAGTCTGCCCCCGGACACCGAACCAGTTCATTTTTGGGAAAAATTAAATAAAAAAGGGACCGGATCAGTTCGGTCCTGGACACCCGGATCGGTTCAGCTCCTGGTTTTCTTCGATCACTACCAAGGTGCAACCCCCCTCCCCAATCCATTTCCTTCCCTCCCAATACATTTTCCCTCCACCATTTCCCTCCCACCCCTTCCCTCCAAAATCAGCCTTTCCCTCCACCACTCCTCCTTACTCTCACACTCTCTCTCTTCCAAACTTTTAGTATCCAAACACTTCTGCTACACATGGCCAACCAAGCCCGTCCTGAACAGTACAACTCTGTCGCGTTCATCGACGACAACGATGCATACCGCTCTAATCAAGAACAACGATGGTGTGAACATTTTTTTTGCCAGACTCATAAATTGCAATTGGATTCCCAAGTGCGCTGGAACGAGCTACCAAATTCTGTCACCAGCATTTTTCTTCCACGGGGTTGGTGTCAATCCTTAACGAGCCCCATAATACAATTTGGGCAGCCGAAGTGCGAGCCTTTTATGGAACCCTTGTCTGCACCGGTGATTTTGTTTTTGAGGAGCATGTGGAAGGATAATGCATCCCTTTCTCCCTCGAGATTCTTGCCCAAAAATTAGCCGAAATGGATGTCCCAAACCTAGTCAAGTTCATGTACCCCAACACTTTCACCCCCGTCGGCAACACTGTTAGCATTACCCGTATAGCACCCGACGAGGTTTGGTCTACTGAAACATTTTCGGCAGGGGGTGAGTGACAAGGCGCGTATCACATTTCAAATTGTCTGCCCCAATATCTTAAAAACATCTAATGACTCCACAATATGACCCCGACAAGCGACCATTGTATATCATCTCTTTGACCCAAAACCATGATCAACCTGGGCCATATTATTTACAAAGACATATTTTACGTGGCCTTGGATAAAAAGGGTGTCACCCCTCTCCCGTATTCCCGGATCATACCGTCTATTCTAGCCGACATATTCATTGTTCCTCTCCACGGTTCCCTTAGCCTCCCAATCCTCTTGGGCAAGGCACCCATACCAAGAGTGAGCGCCAACAAGAGATTATCTGCGTCTAGTAAGCGAAGGTGGAAGAGGACGATGATGATGATACGGAGACGAATGATTCGAAGGATGATGAGTCTGAGGAGGAAGCCTCTGGGGGCAACGACGTGAGTATGGGTGAGGGCGACGAGGAGGAGTATAGTGAGGATGACAATTCTGATTTTGAGCCCCCAGGAACCAACTTTGATATGCGGATCGCAACGCTGGAAGCCCGATTCGATGGGTCTATCGATCAATACAATGCTCATCGGGAGGAGGATGGATGCACATATCGGTGAGATACGAGCATGCTGCACAATCCCCAAGCTAAAATGTACCGGATGACCATGGGTACTCCTCCCCTGGCCTATTTCTATGACCCGTACGACCCAAATGCTCTCAGAACTTCTCACTCTCCCCCTCAATAGTTGTTCTATCTATGTTGTTCATATAATGTTTTGCATTTCCTTTTTCCACTGCTTTGTATGTTCTCTAGATATAGATTAGAAATTGGATTACCTATTACGTGTGTTTTATGCTTGCTTTTGTATATTGCATTTTGTACTTTGTTCCATTTTTGTTATTTTTCTTCTTAATTTAGCGTCTAGTCCTTTTTGCATCGGGACTTTGAAAAAATCTAAGTTTGTGGGTGGGGGGGGGGGGGGGGGGTACGCATGCGCTTTCACATTTCACAAAGTTCAAAATGCCCCAAAACAAAAAAAATAAATAGAAAATTTTAAAAAAAATCGAAAATCCAAAAATATTTTTCTTCAAAGTAAATAAAATTTGGAATTTAAATTTTTTAAAAATATCGCCAAAGTTTGGTTTAAAGTCTCAGATTTGTAAATTCCAAAACGTATTGAAAGAAAATTGACGACTTTACGAATAAGTGTGGAGATTAATCAAATCGGTGAGATTTCGGCCCTATCATTTTTGCGAGTTTTTAAATCAATCCGAGTTTATGATTAACTCCAACATCTTTTCAGCATTAAAATAAGTCGTTGATGATCTCTAATTTATTGATTTGATTGGTAATGGAAAAAGGGTAAGATTTTGTCTTGAAAAATGCACTAAATATATCTCTAAACTAAAATTCATCTCGAGACGCATATGGTAAAAGAATTAGTAATTTGGACAATGAAGTTAGGCCATAGTTTGTTTACCCAAAAATATTAGCTATAAAAAGTTGTGAAATTTTTTCCCTTTGCGACCCAAGTTGAGCCAAATAAAATTTATCCTTTCGTTTGATAACCCGAAAAACCCATATAGCCCGAAATTGAGAAAATAAAAAAATTCAGTAATTAAGTCCAATTTGTGTGAAAATAAAAAGGGGTAAGAAAAATAGAATAATGTTCAATAGAAATAAAAGAAAAATGCAAAAAAAAGAAAGAGAAAAATGAGCAAAAGCCCGAAAAAACACTAATGGACATCATTAGAAGTTTTTCCAATTCCGAATTTCCCAACTATTTTCTATTTTACCCAATACACTTTATAACCTAAAAAAAGTCCTAACC
The DNA here is from genome assembly GCA_949130495.1 of Sambucus nigra. NCBI lineage: Eukaryota > Viridiplantae > Streptophyta > Magnoliopsida > Dipsacales > Adoxaceae > Sambucus > Sambucus nigra. The sequence continues at coordinate 77,401,464 of OX422212.1, read as the reverse complement.
AAGTCCAAATTTCGAAATTGATTACAACGTGGGGGGCTAAAACATGAAAATATAAATAGACGAGATTAACTGGTGTGTATAAGAGGCAATGTCCCCATTTTCCAACGACCGTAACCCAATGAAGAGATCTTTTCACCCATAAATTTTCGCCTTTCAAATTTTTGTGTGTGATTTCGTGTTCCAATGCATTTACTCCCTATATCACGCATACCAAGCAAAATATCCACCTTTCGAGTGATTCGTTTGTGAGAGTATCCTGTGAGAATTTGAATCAAAACAAATTTTTGGAAAGTAACGTAATGATCAATCAATGGAAATTTGTGGTTCTGTCTTCGCCCACACACATGACAAATTGAGATTTAAGCATATAAATTCATGGTGATTATTTTCCAAAAAGTTTAAATTATACAATTTTTAGGTATTTTGAATTTTGTTTGAGTCAAAAACCGAATTTTGTGGGTATATTCACTTCAAACACTCACGAAACACAACTCATCCTACTGGGGTAGCCTAGGGGTTTAAAGGCCTATTGCATACGCTAAATGAAATCTCTTGGCCACTAAAGTGTGATTCTATCGTAATAAAATGAATTTCAAGAGTTGAGCCTTAGTGAAGTTTTTTTACATTGCTCGGGACGCGCAAAGTTCTAAGTAAGGGGGATTTGATTAGGAATAAATTCTTCTGAATTTATCCCCTTATTTGAGTAGCTTTTAGCACCTCGAATAATGTAATTCATATTGATTTATCTCAAATATATGCTACTGAAAATTCCCACATAGTGACTTGAGTTTTGTGTATTTTTCATGCTTTTTACAGGTATTTAATGAAAGTGAAGAAAAGAGGAATCCAAAGTCAAGAAATCAACAAAGGAAGGAAAGTCAGAGGGAAAAATAGTCATTTCACATCAAGAGTTCGGATGAGAGACCAACATGAAAAATGAAGACCTCGCGTCTACAAGCGCTTAGGAAGAAATGGCATCCCAAACCGAGTTCTGGATCAGAAGTTACGGAGATTCAAAGATGAGAGAAAATAAAAAGAAAAGAAGGAAATAATAAGTTCAAACCCGGATTAGACTGGTAAAGACAAGCAGTGAACCGGTTCGAAAGGAAGCCACTCCTTGAATAAATTTCACCACTGAATCGAACCGGATATATCTAAAAATGAACCGATCCAAAAAGAATAAAGACTCTAAATGAAATTAGCTACCGAACCTTGTTTAACAAAGCGATTCTTGAATAAAATTGAGTATCGGACCAATCCAATTTCAGAAGAAAATTAATCGATCAGAATTATGCCACCAGAACAAATCGAAGAAGTCCCATCGGACCGATTCGTTTGAGATTTTCCCAGACATTTCGTTTCTAATTTAGAGTTTTAATTGGTTCAAACTCTTGTAAATTTGAAGTGTATTTATTTTAGCTTATTGTCAGACATTAGTTGGTTCGAATATTATTAGTTTTAGAGGGACTTTACATTTCTCGAGACGCACAAAGTTCTAAGTCAGGGGGATTTGATTAGGCATAAATTCTTCGAAATTTATTCCCTTAATTTAGTAGGTTTTAGCATGTCGAATAATGTAATTCGTATTGATTTATCTCATTTATATGCTACTGACAATTCTCACATAGTGACTCAAGTTTTGTGTATTTTTCATTCTTTTTATAGGTATTTAATGCAAATGAAGAGAAGAGGAATCCAAATTCGAGAAATCAACAAAGGAGGAAAGTTAGAGGGCACAATAGTCATTTCACATCAAGAGTTCGGATGAGAGACCAACAAGAAAAATGAAGACCTCGCGTCTATAAGTGAATAGGAAGAAATGACATCCCAAACTGAGCCCTGGATTAGAAGTTACGGAGATTCAAAGATGAGAGAAAATTAAAAGAAAAGAAGGAAATAAGAAGTTCAAATCCGGACCGGACTGGTCAAGACAAGCAGCGAACCGGTCCGAAAGGAAGCCAATCACTAAATTTCACCACCAGATCGAACCTAATATATCTAAAATCAAACCGATCAGGAAAAAATAAAGACTTTGAATGAAATTGGCTACCGGATCGATCCGTGTGTAGAGGAAAGCGAATTAGCCCGACGTCTGGAAGATTACTGAATAAAATTGAGTACCGAAGTGATTCGATTTTAGAAAAAAAATGAACCGATCCGGATTATGCCACTAGACCGAACTGAAGAAGTCCCATCGGACCGGTTCGATTGAGATTTTACCAGATTTTTCGTGTCTAATTTTAAGCTTTACTCGGTTCAAACTCTTGTAAATTTAGAATTTTAGCTTATCGTCAGACATTGTAATACCCCGTATTTTTGTGATATTTATTTATAAGATTAATTGAATTAAATGTGTATTAATTGCAAATTAATCCGAATTAAAATACTAGCGAGATGCGAGTGTGTATTTGATTATAATGTGTATATATGACTATATATGAATATTGAACTATGAAACTTGTCGTGAGATGAAATACAGCAATTTGGAAATTTTGTTGAGACGCGTGTGACAGTTGCGTTAGGAATATAATTATTTTAATTATAAAAGTGAATTTTATTTCTATTAACCGTATGGTCGTTTTGAGTGCGCCAACGCGTCCGGAAGGATCGAAATAGTCAGAAAACACTAGCCGGGGGTTTAGTTTGGGTCCCGGGGCATTTTTAGGCCATACCGGCAACGTATAAGGGTAGTTTGGTAATTTTGGATTTTTGGGAATTAAAACCCACGAAAATTAGGAATTAATATCTGATTTGGCAATTACCCACTAAACCCACTAATAAACTAATGGGATACAGGGGTTATTGGAATTAGTTCAAAAAAGTTTCCTAAGGCAAACCCTAACCACTATTGTCACCTTGGAGAAGAAGACTTGTAGAGAGAGAGAGAGAAGAATTTTGCAGAGAGAGGGAGAATCATTCATCAATTCGACATCAAAATCAGAGATACACATAAGGCAAGTGGTTTAATTTCATTAGTTGCAGAGAATGCTTCTTCCATGCGTAGGAAATTGATAAAATTGTATTGTTTTTGGGAGATTGATGAAAACCCATTAAATTGGAATTTGAAACTTGTATTTTGATGAGGAATTGCATGTAGAATTGTATGTAGGTGATTAATTTGATGATAATATATTTTGGATGAAACAAAAATGGATTTAATTAGGCCCATTGATGATCTAAAATTTCTAGGGTTCATGTTCTTGAGATTGGGGAAGAAGATGTAGAGATTTGATATTTGGATGATATTTAGGATAAATTAACCCCACAAAACACGTTAGTATGTGACCTAAGTATGTTTAGGGACGATTAGAAACCTTGAACAATTGTCGGATTGATGTTTAGATGAGATTAGAGTGGAAGAATAGATGGAAAAACGAGTTAAGGAATTTCTGGGCTCGAAACTGGCCTCTCGTTAGAAGACCTACCCAGGTCGTTCGAACAAGCTCATTCGAACGAGCTTCTAACGAGTGGACAGTTTGCCTTCTAAAGAGTTGAATGTTCGTTCGATGCCTTTCGTTCGAACAAGATATCGTTAGATACCCAGTTCGTTCGAATGAACTCTCGTTCGAACAGCCTCGTTCGAACGAGACTTCTAACGAGCTGACAGTTTAGGCTTTTTAGCCTGTTTTGATCCCGAGTGTCCCATAACCTTGTTTATATGTAGAGATAACACTTCCTTGATGATAAATTGATATATTTGGGATATTTGGGATATAATGAGGAGTAAAACCTAGAAGTGTAGTTTGAACCAAAGGGAAATTATGAATTAGGACGTGAGTGTCTATTTCATGCGGGAATTATTGACAGCTTGAATAATTATATTAACCGGGAACATATAAATTGTGTAGCATTATATGTCGGTACGAGAATGATAAGTGTACCACAAATAAATTATGGTGATTACTAAGATGTGTGTATATTTAGTATATGTATATGATTTTATGTGTATGACATACCTACCTTACTTGCTATCACGGGAGGTTTACGTTCGCTTAGGGCCCTCTAATCCTTGTGTTGCCCGGATTTAGATTGGTACCTCGAGAACATAGGTCAGAGAAGGACTTATTGGGATGTTAATAAGTCTGCTGATCGTGGGAGCGTAGGTATGTGCGTGACCCATGTGATGTGACTGTGTTCGCCTCCATTCTTTGTGATGTTGTTATCTGAGAACGATTCCTGAGAGATTCGGAATGCGTGATCCTTATGTACGTGATGTACCAGGATGGATAGCAGAGTATGTGTGCACCACAGCTAGTCTCGGGGTGCTTGTATTGTATATTTATGACGTGAATAATATACACTTAATTAATGAGAACTTTCATGTGGTATTGTGTGTATAAATATGGAAACGTTTTGAGAAAATATAAACGGACAACCTGAAATGAATTGTAATGCTTAATTGGGAATCCGAGTGTATGTAAAGCCTTTTTTTATTGATAACATTAGAATATATAATGGGAACCGATTAGAAAGGTTAGAACTCATGTCAGTTTAGATAGATGTATTTATCACTTAGATGGGTGCTATACGTTAGGGGTGCAGAATTAGACGAGAGGTGAGTATTTCATGTGAGTGCACGTCCTAACATGTACTTTGCATTCGTTGTTTTAATGTTATTAAAGCACTTGCTATTTTAAAATACTCTCCACTTTCGGGCTCTGACCCGTTTGCTTTCAAATCTACTTTTTGTAAAAACCATTTTAGGTGCCCAGCCACAAGGACACCATGCTTAGGATCCTCATTCAGGTGACGAGCTGTAGCTGTTTGTGGAAGTTACAGGACTTTTCTAGTAGACGCTTCATCTATTTTGACTCTATATTCAGTTTCATCAGTTGTAGGGCATGTCGCCCATTTCTATTAGAAACATTTCCTATTTCAGACTTTCAGACTTTTGGCATGTAATTAATTCAGGATACATTGTTTTACTTATTTAAGTTGTGGGATTGTTGTGAGGAGTTTTTCCTCCGGACTTATTACTATTTATTGGTTATTTCATTACTTCGTTATGGTGAATGGATTATGTTGTTCTTCCATTATTCTTTTATTGCATGTTATTCAGACTTAATTTAAAATTTGGCAACTTACTTTTTAAATACTAGGTGGTTAGTAATTATTAAAAAAATGATTTCGACAGTGATGCTATTAACTGAACCAACTTGGCATTTTGTATTGATCTAATAAAGGAGTAGCTACCCGGTATTTAATTAGCCGGGGTGTCACAGGTGGTATTAGAGCATCAGGTTCTAGTGTCCTTTAGGATCTGTACGGCTTATTATGTTTCCGCTGAGCTTTATTTGAAGTAGAGCCCTATATTTTAGGACTGTTGTATTCTTTTGTATTTTCTACGTTCTTTAGCTATTTTGAGTTTATAACTGCGAACTTATAGACTTTATTCTTGTTTCAGAATGCCTCCACGACGTGCACAAAGGGTTCCCAGGGATGCAACGCCAGAACCACAGCCCGTACCAGTTCAGGGCACGATGAATGCCGCCGAGGTTGCAGCCATTGTGGCCTAGGCGGTAAATGCCGCACTAGCCGTAGTTTAGCAGGCACCACCTCAGTCGCCAGTTCAGGCACATGCATTCCCGTCTGCTTGGGAACGTGTACGTGATGCTTTTCAGAAAGCACACCCTCCGGAGTTCGCAGGTAGCTCCGATGTGGTGGTTTCGACTCAGTGGAGGAAGGATATTCAGCGGTACTTGAGGATGTATGAGTGCACCGATGTCCAAAAGCAGATACTAGCTACCTTTAAGCTAATGGGGTCTGCACTGCAGTGGTGGGAGTCTATTACCACCGTGGAGGAGAGAGATACACTCACAATACAGGAGTTTTGGGTGCGGTTCGATCGCAAATATTTTCCGTCAGCTGTTCACACGGAGATGAGAAGGAAGTTGATGAGCCTCAGGCAGGAGGGTAAGACTGTGGCCGAGTATGAGGCCGAATTCACTAATCTTCTGAACATTGTTCTGGATGAGATACCGACAGAGGAGAAGAAGATACAGAAATTTACAGACGGGTTGACTTGGAGGATCTTCAGCATTTGTTGGGGAACCTATCGTTGGCCACTTACTCTGATGTGGTTAACGCTGCACTGTTACACTGCCAGGATCACCGCTTTCACATGACTGAGGGCAAGCAATCGGGAGAGTCCAGCCAACAGGGCAGGACTGGAGGAAATGGTGCCAGTGGGGCACAATTTGTTCAGGGGCAGAGACAGGGCGACCAGGGTTCCCAGCAGGGGGATCATAAGAGGTTCAGGTTGGGAAATTTCAGGCACGGACAGGGAGGTTTCCGGCAGGGCCATCAGGGTCCGAACGGCCATCAGGGCCAGCAGGGTCAAAATGGCTAACAACAGTTTCAGCAGGGCCAGCAGGGCCAGGGGAGGAACGGTAACGGCCACCAGGGCCGGGGGCAGCAGGGACAGAGAGGGGGGAACTTTTCGTGGAAGTGTTACGTTTGTGGCAAGACTGGCCATAAACGCCAGGACTGTCCTGATAGGGGCAGGGGCCCGCAGCAGCAGCAGGGTGCTCTACATGAGCCACAAAGGCCACTTTTTCCACCTGCCCTCCCAGCTCCAACCCAGGTGCCAGCACTACCAGCCACTCCAGCAGTTCCTGTGCAGTAGTGGCAGTTACAGTATGGACGTGTCTATAACGTCCACCAGGCAGCAGCTCCACAGGCACCACCCGCGATTGAGGGTATGTTTCCTATCCATGGTACTATGGGTCGGTTTTTGTTTGATACGGGGGCAATGCATTATTTTATAGCTACACATTTTGCGAAAGCCTTAGGGTTGTTAGCCACATCAGAAAGCACAGTGACGTATGTAGACTCACCATTGGGGAGTGGGTAACTTATTTTCTTTATATGCCAGGGAGTGGGGGTAGAGATTGGTAGTTTGGTATTACCTACAGACATGTTGGTATTAGATATGCATGAGCATGATGTGATTATCGGTATGGATTGGCTTGCAGCTTATAGAGCCATGATTGATTGCTTCGGTGGGAGCATTGTTTTTGCCATTCCGGGGCAAGAGATGTTTGTAGTGGCGATGCCTCGTCCAGAGGGAGGCTCGACCGCTCATTTGTATTACATAGAGGAGGATACCTATAAGGAGGTTGTGATTCCTTTAGATTCGATCCCAGTTGCCAGGGAGTATCCCGATGTGTTTCAGGAGATACCAGGCCTACCCCCCAGTCGTGAGATAGACTTTGTCATAGACTTATTACCAGATACGAGACCTATAGCACGTGCACCGTACCGTATGGCTCCAGCAGAGATGCGAGAGCTACGAGATCAGATTGAGCAGTTGTTGGGTCAGGGGTTTATACGGAGGAGTACTTCACCGTGGGGTGCCCCTGTGTTGTTCGTGAAGAAGAGAGATGGTTCACTGAGATTGTGTGTGGACTACCGAGAGTTGAACAAGGTCACGATACGGAATAAGTATCCGTTGCCTCGAATCGATGACCTATTCGACCAGTTGAGAGGAGCTTATTTCTTCTCGAAGATTGATTTGCGATCGGGATACCATCAGTTGCGTATCAGGGAAGAGGATGTCTCGAAGACTGCGTTCTTAATGAGATATGGATCTTACGAGTTTCGGGTTATGCCTTTTGGTTTGACCAATGCTCCAGCCGTGTTTATGGACTTGATGAATAGGGTGTTCAGAGATTTCCTAGATCAGTTTGTCATTGTCTTCATTGATGATATTATGGTTTACTCCCAGACAGAGGAGGAGCACGCCGAGCATTTGAGGAAAGTTTTGCAGACGCTACGTTAGAACGAGCTGTATGCAAAATATGAGAAGTGCGGGTTTTGGCTGAAGGAGGTCCAGTTTTTGGGGCACATTATTTCCGACCGAGGGATATCTGTTGATCCGGGGAAGGTATCCGCGGTGAGGGAGTGGGGACAGCCCACGACACCGACGGAGATTCGTAGTTTCTTGGGACTAGCAAGATACTACAGGAGGTTTATTCGGGGATTTTCGAAGATAGCGGGTACTTTGACACATCTGACTCGTAAGGGTGTGACGTTCATTTGGAGTGATGCCTGTCAGTTGGCATTTGATGAGTTGAAGGATAAGTTGACCTCAGCACCTGTGTTAGCATTACCGAGACCGGGAGTTGAGTATCTGGTCTACATCGATGCGTCCTTGCAAGGACTTGGAGGTGTATTGCAGCAGGAGAGTCAGGCCATAGCTTATGCTTCCCGTAAGCTTAAGACTCACGAGAAGAATTACCCCACTCATGACTTGGAGTTGGCGGCAGTTGTATTTGCCCTTCAGATTTGGAGACATTACCTTTTGGGGGAGAAGTTTTGGCTGTTTACGAACCACAAGTCCCTACAGTACCTATTCACGCAAAAGGAGTTGAATATGCGGCAGCGAAGGTGTCTTGAGTTTGTGAAGGACTATCAGTTTGATATCCAGTATCACCCGGGGAAGGCTAATGTGGTAGCAGACGCGTTGAGCCGTAGGCCAGTAGATGAGGTGGCAGGGGTGTGGAAGGCCAAGTGGAAGGAGTTGGGACACCAGGATGCAGTGGCCCGATCATTCATGTCTGTTATGACTGTTACGCTGCAGATTGTCACGAAGGTAGTAAGGGCACAGGCAAATGACTCGTTCTGTCAGGAGCAGATAGTTCGATTACTAGCAGAAGGAGCCGAATCCTACACCGTTAGCTCAGATAGAGGATTTCGCTTCAATGGGAGATTGGTAGTTCCGGAAGGGGAGGAATTACGGCACAAGGTGATGGCAGAGTCGCACGGCTCATGGTTCGCGGTACATCCCGGTGGGGACAAAATGTACCAAGACATGAGACGACAGTATTGGTGGAGCGGGATGAAGAGAGATATTGCCGTGTTTGTTTCAAAATACGCCACTTGTCAGCTAGTAAAAGTAGATCATCAGAGACCGGCGGGACTTCTACAGCCATTAGAGGTCCCGATGTGGATGTGGGAGAGCATCTCCATGGACTTTATCATGGGGTTGCCTACGTCACAGAGAGGTCACGACTCCATTTGGGTAATTGTGGACAGGTTGACCAAAGTCGCTCATTTTCTACCCGTAAGGACAGACTACACTACGGGATAGTATGCCCAGCTCTTTATTGCAGAGATAGTGAGACTTCACGGTGTACCCCTAAATATCGTGTCTGACAGAGAAAAGATATTTGTTTCACGGTTTTGGGAAAGTTTTCAGGAGGCCATGGGCATGGAATTGCGGTTGAGTACGGCGTATCACCCGCAGACCGAGTGTACAAACCAGATGTTGGAGGACATGTTGCGTATGTGCATCATTGATTTTGGGGGTGGATGGGAGAAGTATCTTCCACTGGTGGAGTTTGCTTACAATAACTCCTACCAGTTCACTATTGGCATGGCTCCATTTGAGGCGTTGTACGGTAGACCTTGTCGTTCCCCAGCATGTTGGTTGGAGGTGGGGGACAACAAACTACTTGGGCCGGAAGTGATTCAGGATACTTCGGCGAGGATAGAATTGATTCGGAGTCGCATTCGGGTAGCTCAGGATCGGCAGAAGAGCTATGCTGATGCGAAGAGGTTCTTCAGAGAGTTCCAAGTGGGGGACCAGGTATTGCTCAGAGTATCTCCTATGAAGGGGATTATGCATTTCGGGAAGAAAGGGAAGTTGGCACCGAGATATGTGGGACCATTTCCTATTATTGAGCGGATTGGACCGGTTGCGTATAGACTTGGGTTACCGGAGCATTTGCATCGGATTCACGATGTGTTTCATGTTTCCTCGCTAAGGAAATATCTTAGAGACGATTTGGCTCATTCTCACATTGCCTTGGAGGACATCGATCTCTAGCCTGATAGATCCTACGAGGAGGGGCCGATTGCTATTTTGGACCGAAGTGAGCGGAAACTGCGGTCAAAGATAGTTCCGTTAGTGCGTGTTCAGTGGCGACATCATAATGTCGAGCAGTCCACATGGGAGCGCGAGGATGAGATGCGCGAATGTTATCCGGAGTTGTTCTTACCAGGTACTTTCTAGTTCCGAATTTCGGGATGAAATTCTGTTATTAGGGGGGAAGTATGTAATACCCCGTATTTTTGTGATATTTATTTATGGGATTAATTGAATTAAATGTGTATTAATTGGAAATTAATTTGGATTAAAATACTAGCGAGATGCAAGTTGGTATTTGATTATAATGTGTATATATGACTATATATGAATATTGAACTATGAAACTTGTCGTGAGATGAAATACGACAATTTGGAAATTTTGTTGAGACGCGTATGACCGTTGCGTCAGGAATATAATTATTTTAATTATAAAAGTGAATTTTATTTCTATTAACTGTATGGTCGTTTTGAGTGCGCCAACGCGTCCGGAAGGGTCGAAATAGTCAGAAAACACTAGCCGGGGGTTTAGTTTGGGTCCCGGGGCATTTTTAGGCCATACCGGCAACGTATAAGGGTAGTTTGGTAATTTTGGATTTTTGGGAATTAAAACCCACGAAAATTAGGAATTAATATCTGATTTGGCAATTACCCACTAAACCCACTAATAACCTAATGGGATACAGGGGTTATTGGAATTAGTTCCAAAAAGTTTCCTAAGGCAAACCCTAGCCACCATTGTCACCTTGGAGAAGAAGACTTGTAGAGAGAGAGAGAGAAGAATTCTGTAGAGAGAGGGAGAATCATTCATCAATTCGACATCAAAATCAGAGATACACATAAGGCAAGTGGTTTAATTTCATTAGTTGCAGAGAATGCTTCTTCCATGCGTAGGGAATTGATAAAATTGTATTGTTTTGGGGAGATTGATGAAAACCCATTAAATTGGAATTTGAAACTTGTATTTTGATGAGGAATTGCATGTAGAATTGTATGTAGGTGATTAATCTGATGATAATATATTTTGGATGAAACAAAAATGTATTTAATTAGGCCCATTGATGATCTAAATTTTTTAGGGTTCATGTTCTTGAGATTGGGGAAGAAGATGTAGAGATTTGATATTTGGATGACATTTAGGATAAATTAACCCCACAAAACACGTTAGTATGTGACCTAAGTATGTTTAGGGAAGATTAGAAACCTTGAACAATTGTTGGATTGATGTTTAGATGAGATTAGAGTGGAAGAAAAGATGGAAAAACGAGTTAAGGAATTTCTGGGCTCGAAACTGGCCTCTCGTTAGAAGACCTACCCAGGTCGTTCGAACAAGCTCATTCGAACGAGCTTCTAATGAGTGGACAGTTTGCCTTCTAAAGAGTTGAATGTTCATTCGATGCCTTTCGTTCGAACGAGATATCGTTAGATACCCATCTCGTTCGAACGAACTCTCGTTCGAACAGCCTCGTTCGAACGAGACTTCTAACGAGCTGACAGTTTAGGCTTTTTAGCCTGTTTTGATCCCGAGTGTCCCGTAACCTTGTTTATATGTAGAGATAACACTTCCTTGATGATAAATTGATATATTTGGGATATTTGGGATATAATGAGGAGTAAAACCTAGAAGTGTAGTTTGAACCAAAGGGAAATTATGAATTAGGACGTGATTGTCTATTGCGATGCGGGAATTATTGACGGCTTGAATAATTATATTAATCGGGAACATATAAATTGTGTAGCATTATATGTCGGTACGAGAATGATAAGTGTACCACAAATAAATTATGGTGATTACTAAGATGTGTGTATACTTAGTATATGTATATGATTTTATGTGTATGACATACCTACCATACTTGCTATCACGGGAGGTTTACGTTCGCTTAGGGCCCTCTAATCCTTGTGTTGCCCGGATTTAGATTGGTACCTCGAGAACATAGGCCAGAGAAGGACTTATTGGGATGTTAATAAGTCTGCTGATCGTGGGAGCGTAGGTATGTGCGTGACCCATGTGATGTGACTGTGTTCGCCTCCATTGTTTGTGATGTTGTTATCTGAGAACGATTCCTGAGAGATTCGGAATGCGTGATCCTTATGTACGTGATGTACCAGGATGGATAGCAGAGTATGTGTTCACCGCAGCTAGTCTCAGGGTGCTCGTATTGTATATTTATGATGTGAATATATACACTTAATTAATGAGAACTTTCATGTGGTATTGTGTGTATAAATATGGAAACGTTTTGAGAAAATATAAAGGGACAACCTGAAATGAATTGTAATGCTTAATTGAGAATCCGAGTGTATGTAAAGCCTCTTTTTATTGATAACATTAGAATATATAATAGGAACCGAGTTGAAAGGTTAGAACTCATGTCAGTTTAGATAGATGTATTTATCACTTAGATGGGTGCTATACGTTAGGGGTGCAGAATTAGACGAGAGGTGAGTATTTCATGTGAGTGCACATCCTAACATGTACTTTGCATTCGTTGTTTTAATGTTATTAAAGAACTTGCTATTTTAAAATACTCTCCACTTTCGGGCTCTGACCCGTTTGCTTTCAAATCTACTTTTTGTAAAAACCATTTTAGGTGCCCAACCATAAGGACACCATGCTTAGGATCCTCATTCAGGTGACGAGCTGTAGCTGTTTGTGGAAGTTACAGGACTTTGCTAGTAGACGCTTCATCTATCTTGACTCTATATTCAGTTTCATCAGTTGTAGGGCATGTCGCCCATTTCTATTAGAAACATTTCCTATTTCAGACTTTTGGCATGTAATTAATTCAGGATACATTGTTTTACTTATTTCAGTTGTGGGATTGTTGTGAGGAGTTTTTCCTCCGGACTTATTACTATTTGTTGGTTATTTCATTACTTCGTTATGGTGAATGGATTATGTTGTTCTTCCATTATTCTTTTATTGCATGTTATTCAGACTTAATTTAAAATTTGGCAACTTACTTTTTAGATACTAGGTGGTTAGTAATTATTAAAAAATGATTTCGACAGTGATGCTATTAACTGAACCAACTTGGCATTTTGTATTGATCTAATAAAGGAGTAGCTACCCGGTATTTAATTAGTCGGGGTGTCCCAGACATTAGGAGGTTCAAATATTGTTAGTTTTAGAGGGCTTTTGCGGAGAAGAACCCTTGTTTTGAAGATTTGTTGCAATTAATTCAAGATTCAAAGTTTATTTTTAGATTTCCTGATTGCAAGTAACATTTAATTTCTGCTTTCAATTTCTTTCATAGTTAGTTAGATTAATTCTCAATTCCTAGTTTTCAATTCGTAATTCAAAAATTTTCTTTTCAAAATTTCCAAAATAGTCATGAATTCCTACACTTTAAAACTTGTGTTTTCATTTAATTTAATCATGTCCGGCTAAGTTTTTAAGGGTTTGGGTGCATGAACCTGACCCGATGTAATTTACCCGTGTAGAAAATAGGGTTTGAATTGAATTCTAAGTTAATCGTGTTGTGTAGTACACACAACCGTCGTAGACCTTTTAACCTCATTTGCCCTAGGTAAGCGGGTGTTTAAGGATGCGATGCGTGTGTAGCTATTGTATGGTGCGGACTCGTATCCTCATATATGTGATGCTTAGGATTAATAAATTTTGGGTTCAATTAAATCTCTAATTCAAAGTCTAGCATTGTATATGGTAAAGGTACTGGGGTTTGGGGAACTGTAACCCGACCTATCTTTCCTTATTCATAGTTAACTCGTTCGGTAGATTTGTTCCTTTGCACTTAGTTTAGTTGTTTGTTCATTTGCATTCACATTTAGTTAAGTAGATTTTCTATTCATCTTAATCACCTTTTCTATTTCTTTCGAGAGCTAATTTTAGGGTTAGTCATCTATTCCGTGTCGTTACGATTCTTCGTCCTAGTTTCCTGTGGAGATGATCCCTACTTACTGGATTGATTACTAACACAACAAGCTTGCACTTGAGCCTATATCAACACGCACACTAAATACACATTTGTGGCCGCGTTAGAAAGCTGCTAACATAACCAATAGACCCTCCGAGGAGGAACAAGTTAGTATCATGAAGAAGAACGTCTTGCCTCATATTCGAGCATCCATGGGAGGACAGTACTACCCTCACTTTTGAGCCCTTCGAGAAGCTGGTGTAGAAATTAAGGAAAGCATTACCAAAGTCGAATCTGAGGCGAAGAAAGTGATCAAATAGTTCATTCCCCTAAAGTATGAGAAGCCCGTTAGTGCTACAGTCTCAACCATCGACAACGTTCCCCAATCTACTACCTCTTGGGCACCGAGAAGTCGCCCTAACCCTGCTAAGAAAGAGTATAATAAGCTCCATACTCCCCTATCCAAAGTTTACGTAGGCCCTGCTGAGCCGAAACATAATCAAACCCTTGGACCCTCGTCCATTACCAATTCCACTCCCTAAAAATTTCAAAGTCGATGCCCACTATGATTTCCACCAGTTTGATAGCCATAATACTGACCGATGCTTCCACCTTCGAAATGTGATCCAAGGTTTAATTAATCGGGGTGTCATCGTTCCACCCGCCAATCTTAAACCCAAATCTACTCATGACCCATTACTAACCCATAAAAATTCCACCTTTCTAGAGACTGACCCGAATTTTTGTTCCAGGTGCTCAAATTGTGCCTAGAAAAAGACCCATCATACCTATAATCTCACCCAAACTACTCAAGATTTGTTTATATTTTCTCCTATACCCTACCTATTTCACCAATTAAGCTTTGTCACTCCTTATAAGGACCTCCATTATTGTTCGTGCCAAGTCTAAAGGGAAGGATATGGAGCTACCAGCTATGTTGAACCAACTCTTAGAGTTTGGGTTGAAATTTGTTGCCAAGATGATTGTTGGATGTCCTAAATTCATTAGCATGTTCATAAAAGCTCAAAAATGGTCTTGGGAGTCAGATGAATGGGTGGTACCTATTAAAGAAGTCAGTCTCGATGATGTATTATAGATAATGGCTGATGAATTTTGAGAGACAAGTGAAATCTATAGCATTGACGAGCTACTCATCGCTTTGAAGCTTCAGGGATGGTTGTTCCTTTCACTCCTTCACCTCCTCACTGAATGGGAAGATTTTTATGAGCAAGTCGTCGAGGTTATCGAATGTATTGATTTATCTTAACAAGAGAACATAGTCTCCACTAGATAGGGAGATGACTTTGATAGTTTAGATGAAGAGCCCAGTCAGGAAGAAACCAATCTAGTAGCCAGTCTATGCGGAATATCCTTCGAAGATCTGTTGGGATAAATCAATAAGGTATCCATTTAACCAAAAGTAAATGAAGACACGAGGTTCTTGTTCTTTCCCACCTCAGTATATCACATTACCATGTCAGGGAAATAATACAAATATTTGATTCCTCATGTGATCGATATATATAAGGGAAAAGGAGTTGTAAAAGAACTTCCTATTCCAGAAATGACCATCGAAGAAAGTAAAGTCCTTGACCAGCTCCAGAAAACCCAAGCCAACATCACCTTATGGGTACTTTTCATGTCCTCCCAACTGCACCAAAATTCTCTGATAAAACTCCTCACTAGGCCTATAGTCCCTCATTCCACCAATCTCGAAGAAGTCGTAAACATAGTTTGGTCCTTAACCTCTTCCAGACTCCTCTGCTTTTCTGAAGTAGAAATACAAAAGATTGGCCCTGACCACAATTATTCCCTCAACGTCACCATTGAAGTTATGGGAAAGATAGTCCCACTATCACTTGTTGATAACGGATATGTCCTCAATGTTTTCCCTCTTAGAACCTTCAATTGCTTGGGCTTGAAAGATAGTAATCTCACTCTCACTTCCACTGTTGTGTGTGCTTACGACAATACTCGCTAAGAGGTAATGGGGTCGATAAAACTCACAATAGGGGTTGGACCTTCTAATCCTGTCATCGATTTCTAAGTCATTAACACACCTATATGTTTTAACCCTCTCCTTGGCCGTCCATGGCTCCACGACATCCGAGGGGTATCTTCTTCTCTCCATGAGAAACTAAAATTCTTCGCCAAAGGCCAGGTTATCACTATTTGGAGGAATGATTGCAGTTCAGACACCATCAATACTAGTAACCCGGTATTAGAGATCCAGGATGGGATAAATGACACGCTCCTCTCTGGCTTTAGAGTTGACCCACTTACCCTTCTAGCAAGAGATACTTTAAATACAGGGTTTATACTAAACACAACCCACATGGAAACATCAATGTTATTTAGATGTTTAAGAAGATGCACTTTATGCCGAGAATAGGGAAAGGGTGATTTTAATAAAGGGTCCTTGATCCTGTTATCCTAAAGGAGGCCTTTTCCCCATGTGGCCTAGGTTACTGGCCCTCACTAGAAGAACTCAGAGCATTTCGATGAAAATAACTAAAAAGAAGCTTAAAAGAATAAATGACTATTTCGAGAGACTCTTTAGATGAAAGATTTATCAAAGAGGGAGAGGACTTACCTTTTTGTTTCTTCCCTGAACCATGGTATGACCATGTTGATAAGAAGATGAAGTCGGAGATGGAAATCTTCTTTCAAGATAGTAAGTCTTGGGCCGAAGACTGCCAATATGAAGTGAAACCTCTCATCGAGAAAGTCGTGAGTTATCGAGATTCTAAGGAAAATGATTTTGAGGACTCGTTCAACTTAGAGACACGAGGACTGAGTCTATGCATAATCTGTTCAAATGTTGCATCGTCGGACCCATCTAGTCAAATCAAAGAAGCTGAAAGGCCTCTCCCCAACTAAAATGTCGCACTTGTCCCACGTACCAAGATTCAACCCGACCCTGCTATCTACCCTATCCAAATCTCTTCATCTGATGTTATTATTCCTTTTTCTAATATAAATGTAACTGAGACCTCTTTGGACGAGGTT
Organism: Sambucus nigra; assembly: GCA_949130495.1. Taxonomy (NCBI): domain Eukaryota; kingdom Viridiplantae; phylum Streptophyta; class Magnoliopsida; order Dipsacales; family Adoxaceae; genus Sambucus; species Sambucus nigra. The sequence continues at coordinate 77,384,706 of OX422212.1, read as the reverse complement.
CTCAATGCTGTTTTTCCCCAAAATGAAATCAATGAAGATTTCGAGTATCTTATTGTGCCTTACATTAATTATCTTTATTCTAATCAAATGTTTGATGACGATGATTTTGCAAATGAATAATTCTTAACTGATCTTAATAAGGAGAATAAATAACAACATAACTTCATTTAAATTAATAATGATGAGACTAATATTATTAATCTCGGCTCTGGTAGTTATCAGCACGAGATTAGGATAGGGTCCACTCTTAACGAGCATGAGCATGCAAAATTCAAAGTTCTACTGAAGGAATTCGTGGACGTCTTTGCGTGGTCTTATAATGACATTCCTGACATTGACCAAGAAATATCTCAACACGAGATCTCAACATTCCAAAAATGCAAATTGATCGAACAGAAGCTACAGAAGCTCCACACCAAATGGTCACTCAAAGTGAAAGAGGAAGTAGTCAATAAATTGAACGTGGGTTTCATTCGCATCGTTGAATATCCTACATGGATCACCAATATCGTCCGTGTGCCTAAGTAAGGAGGAAAAGTCTGCATGTGCATGGACTATCGGGATTTGAATAAAGCATCCCCAAATGAATATTACCCATTACCCAACGTCGACATGATCATGGATAATGCGACTAGCCATGCCCTCAAGTCATTTTATCGATGGATTCACTGGATACACCCAGATTAAGATGCACCCTGACCATCAGGAGAAATCCACCTTCATCACCTCATGGGGAACCTTCTGCTACACTATAATGCCATTCAGACTCAAGAACGTCGGGCCTACCTACCAAAAGGTTACCATAACCATCCTATATGACCTTATTCATAAATAGGTCAAGGTATATGTAGATGATATGGTCATCAAATCTAAGACTCGAGAAGGTCATATTCTCGCCCTTTGAAACTTTTTCGATCGACTGCGGCAATACTTGATGCGATTAAACACACACATAAATGCATTTTCGGCATCACAAAAGGAAAACTCTTGGGATTCATGGTCAGTGAGAAGGGAATTAAAACAGACCCTGCCAAGCTGAAAGATATACTTGAGAAGCCACCACCACGGATGGATATGGAAGTCTAAGGATTCCTAGGAAAACTATAATACATCAGTCGTTTCATCATTTAACTAACTTTTATCTACGAACACATTTTCAAACTTCTCCAAAAGTATTCTACTAACGTATAGAGTGAGGCATGCCAAGAATCCTTTGATCGAATCAAGTGATACCTTACCGACCTCCGGTGCTTATGCCTCCGAAGCCAGGTCTCGCCCTACTCCTATACTTGATCGTTACAGATACTGAAGCAGGGGCTTTGCTAGCCCAATACATTGAAGAACCCCATACAAAAAGAGCCATTTACTATGCCAGCCAAAAATTAATCGGGTATGAAGTCAACTACACAGCTTTGGAGAAAGCATGTGTCGCCATGATCTTGGTCACAGAGAAGTTACGACAGTACATACTTGCCTTCCCCATCAAATTAGTATCCCATATGTTGATATTTGAGATCAATATTATTTATGTCACGTAGAAAGCTATGAAAGAGTGGCCATCTCTGACTACCTTGCTAATTATCCATGGAAGAAGTCGATGTTTGAGTCTCTAAATTCTCAAATAAAGATATTCTCTGCACCTCTCAGGAGGACCTCAAATGACTCTCACACCCTCATTGCCATCAAACTAAACTTTCCATACACTAACAACATGATCGATTATGAGGAATGCACTATATGCCTCAAGGTCTCCCTCCAAAAATGAATCAGGCACCTAAATCTCAACAGAGGCTATTCCCTTATCATCGGCCAAATATATAGAAAATGGAAAGTTAAAGATGAAATGCTCCTATTGTCACACTCTAAACCCAAATCCATTTTTAATCATTTATTTTTATAATAAGTAAATCATAATCTTCAGCCCATTTGAAATATAACTCATTTATCAATATTTTCATGCATAATAATGAACATAATATTGTTCTTGTATTATAATGTAATCAATATCAGAGTCATAATTTGGGGTTGTACAATACCGTGATTAGCTACAATTAACTATTACAATCATTAAATAAACCCATGTTAACTCAATATATACAATGTGTAAGTGTAGTAAAATCTTCAATGTGACAATGACAAAATCCCCATACCTAAACTCCAGCTCTTTCTAACGGTGCTGCTCTTAAAGTTACAGATCATGTGATATCCCAATTGGGAGTGTACAAACCTGAAATTGTTAAAATACAAACCATAAGCATTAATCTTAGTGAGGTACTCGTTCCCTACAATAAAATAATAGTTCTATTTCAAATCAGTGGATATAAAATCCAAACAATCTTGCCCGTTGGCAATAACAAATCCTGGAACATAAGTTCGAACAAATCCTTGTCACAAGACAAATCAAATCATTGGATCTTTGTCCAATTCCAATGTTGGATCATAAGATCGAAACAAATACTGGATATTTGAATATCCAAACAAATCCTGAATACCTAAGTATTCAAACCAATCCGCTCTTAGAGCTATATTCATATCATCATATCATTCATATATATGTATATATGAAATAATCATAAGTACACTCACCTTGGCAACTTATCAACCTTTTATTTTCCTTTGTCCGACACTTGTTCAACCGATTCGTATTCTCTTCCTATCATTATTACAATATTAGTATCATTATAAGAATATAAAAAATCCAAAGAATAATTTAAACGTAACTCAATTCATAAGCACCATATGATTCCATTCAAGTCGTTTATCATAAATGAAGTTCCATATAAATTCATGTTAAGATATTTAATAACATACTTTAATTAATTCTTAGTAATATAATACTTATCATATTAGGTTCCCAATACAAAATACGACACATCATTTCAAGTTTCTCAGAGCAAGATATGGCCATTTCTTTACTATATAGCAATTCTGCCATATCAGCTCCTCTATCGTTCAGTCAACTTCCAAGATTTTTCATAATTTTTTTACATTATAACTTTTTATGATATTTCACCCAATATAAATAAACATATTGATTAATACAAAATGAAAGTTTCATAATTTTTAGAAATCATTTGCTATGTGAAGCAAAAGGTCAAACACGTGGTATGCTTACTAACTCTTTTGGGGCAGATTCTACACCTAAACTTCAAACTATCCCCAAAAATTCCTTTCTAGGTATTTTTACATAATTTTTGGATATGATATACATATACGAGTCTGTGTTCTCCAACTGGAATTAATCAATTCCAGTAAGTATATCAAAATATATAGAAGTTTGAGTACACAAGGTTTCAAAACGAAGCAATTTCAAGGGTTTACACATTCAACTTTGCTTAAACTTGCATCTATCCATAGATATACACCAAGGCATGGAAGTTTAGTAAATAAATGATGATTTATATCATTTTAATCATTAATACCAGAAATTAAATGAGATTTATGAATATAATTACCTTAGGGACCTTTATGTAATTTCCTATTGATTTTTCTAAATTTTCCTCCTCACTTTCTTCTTCCCGAACTTTCCGACTCTCTTTCCTCAAGATAAAATATTTCATGGATAAAATATGCTTAAGGGGGAGGTTATTTCAAGGTTTATAAGTTGGCCAAACCCACCTCCTTTCCAACCAATCAAAACAAACCATTTGTTATACAAATTAGACAAAATACCACTTAACGAATGGACATATTTGCCCTTGCTTCGTAATTTCAGCATAACGCCTTTCTCGGACCTCTATTTTACACATTGTTTGTTGTGTTAGAAACTTAACTCGTATATATAAAACGATTATGTTTTTATCTCAAGTCAATTTTTATATTATAATGGTCAAAACTAGTCTCCAACATGAACATTCCTACCAAAAACTTTAAAATTTTGTGTTTGTAACTAATTTGATATTTCTTGCTTTATTAAGGTAGGATTAGACTAAACATAATAATCTAACATTATATATATTAATAACACATTACCCATATCCCATAAGCTAAGCATGATTCTAACACTAATTACATAATTATGTCCGGGTTGTCACAACTCCCCCTGTTAAGAAATTCATCCCCTAAATTGACGTACCTTAGTTGTTCGAATCAAACAAATACGGATAATGCATATTCATGATATCTTTGCTCTCCCATGTAGATTCTTCCATGGAATGCCTTCTACACACGACTTTCACAAGTGGGATCACTTTGGATCTTAATATTTGTTCCTTCCTATACACAAGCAAGTGGTTCTTCCACATAGCTCAAGTATTCCTTTAACTCAATAGGTTGTTCCACCAATACATGTAAAGGATCCGCTTCATAATTTCTCAATATAGAAACATGGAAAACATCATGTAATCGGGATAACTCCGGTGGTAATTATAACTTGTAGGCAACCATCCTGACTTTCTCAAGAATTTTATAAGGTCCAATGTAGTGTGGACTTAACTTCCCTTTCTTTCCAAACCTCATAACTCCTTTCCATGAAAATATTCGAAGAAACACAAAATTCCCTTTCTATAATTCCAAATCTTTTTGTCGTTTTATCATAACTTTTCTGTCTACTTTGGGTTGTTATCATTCTATCTTGAATAATCTTCACTTTTTCAGTGGTAACTTCAATCAACTCTCGACCGTCTACCGTACAATGCTTCGTATGGAGCCATATTAATAGTAGATTGAAAACTATTATTATATATGAATTCTATCAAAGGCAAATATTCATCCCAGTTACCTTTGACATCTAGCACACAAGCTCTAAGAATATCTTCTAAAATCTTTATTGTCCTCTCAGATTGCCCATATGTTTGAGGATGAAAATCCGTACTAAAATTTAAGTTAGTACCCATAGCATACTGCAAACTATCCCAAAATCAGAATGTAAAAGTAGGGTCCCTATTTGAAACAATAGAAACAGTTGCTCAATTGAATAATTTCATTAACGTACAATCTAGCGTACTTATCAATTATATATGTAGTCTTGACTGCTAGAAAATAAGCTGACTTGGTCAATCTGTCCATCACTACCCAAATCGAATATGTCCCCTTCTGAGATCGAGGAAGACCAACTACAAAATCAATCGTTACATAATCCTATTTATATTCCGGTATTGGCAATGATCGAAGCAAACCTGCAGGTTTTTTATGTTCCACTTTCACTTGCTGACATATAAGACATCTAGCAAAAAATCAACTATTTCCTTCTTTAAATTATTCCACCAATAACGCTCCTTTAAATCCCTATACATTTTAGTACTACCAGGATGCATAGTATAAATGGAATTATGAGCCTCATTTAAAATTTCTTCTTTCAATCCATCCACATTAGGCACACATAATCGTTGTCTATACAATAAAATTCCATTATTAACAATTCAAAAATCATCAGACTTACCACTCTTACATCTTGTCGTTTCTTCTCAAGAAAAGGATCTTGACTTTGCAAATCACGAATACAGGTAGCTAACAACGACTGCACACTTACATAAGCAAATAACCTATCCATATCTATTAGTTGTAATTCCACTCCCATCAATCTCAACTCCATAATGTGAGCAACTCTAGAACATCTAATACAAGATAACCCACTCGAAGCCTTTCTACTCAAAGCATCTACAACTACGTTTGCCTTCCCTAGATGGTCGTGAATTGTGCAATCATAATCTTTAATTAACTCCATCCACTGCCTCTATCTCAAATTTAACTCTTTCTGAGTAAATAAATACTTAAGACTTTGATGGTTTGTAAAAATTTCATATACTTCACCATATAAATAATGACGCCATAATTTCAAAGCAAACACAATAGCTGTAAGTTCCAAATCATATGTAGGATAATTACGTTCATGTGTATGCAACTGTCTCGAAGCATAAGCAATAACCTTATCATGCTGCATAAAAACACAACCCCCTGATGTGACACATCGATTTAAATAACAAAACCATCTCCACCTTGTGGAATAGTAAGAACAGGTGCAGTTACCATCTTTTTCAATTCTTCAAAACTATTTTCACAATAAGAATTCCATTCAAACATGACATCTTTTCGGGTTACTTTAGTCATTGACAAGGCAATCAAAGAAAATACCTTTATAAACCTCCTACAAAACCCAGCCAAACCCAGAAAACTCCTCACCTCAGTCACATTATTAGGACTCTTCCATTTTACAATAGTTTCTATCTTTTTAGGATCAACACATATACCATCTCCAGAAATAACCTGGCCTAAAAATACAACTTTTGATAGACAAAATTCACATTTTCTAAACTTAGCATACAAATTCTTATCTTTTAACACATTCAAATTAGTTTTGAGATGATTTTCATTCAACCATATCACGTGAATAAGTCATAATATCATCAATAAAAACTATCACAAATGAATCAACAAAAGGATGCAGTACTCGGTTCATAAGATCCATAAATACAGCTAGAGCATTAGTCACTCCAAAAGGCATCACCAGAAACTCAAATGACCATATCGAGTACGAAAAGCAGTTTTAAAAATATCACTCTCTTTGACCTCAACTGATGATAACTCGATCGCAAGTCTATTTTTGAAAACATTTTAGCATCCTGTAACTGATCAAATAAATCGTCTATACGAGGTAAAGGATACTTGTTCCTAATCGTATCTTTATTCAGTTGCCTATAATCAATACACAAATGCATATTACCATCTTTGTTTTTCACAAATAAAACTGGTGCGGCCCATGGAGATACACTAGGCTGTATGAACCCCCTATCAAGTATATCCTGTAACTGAACCTTGAGTTCTTTCAATTCAACAGGGGATATTCTATACGTTGCCATAGAAATAGGGGTTGTCCTCAGTGCTAATTCAATACTAAATTCAACTTGTCTCTCTGGAAGTAACACAGGAAACTCACTAGGAAACATTTATGGAAAATCTCGTACAATAGGAACATCGACTAATTGTAAAGCCCCCTTCCTAGTATCTAGAACATATGCAATAAAACCCTCACAAACCTTACTTAACAATTTCCTCATTTGAATAGGAGAAATAATGCAACTTGGAACAATTTTCCTTTCCCCCACAAATTCGAATTTTAGACTCACCAGGCATTTTAAAAACAATTTCTTTATGAAAACAATCTATAGATGCATGATATTTAGATAACCAATCCATTATAAGAATTATGTCAAAATCATATATATCCAATGGAAGTAAGTCTATAATTGTATCTCTAACCCCCACAATTAAAACATAATCACGAAAAATATATCCAGCTATAATCATATCCCCCATAGGCATGGAAATACCCAAACCCACATCTAAACGAGTACATAGTCTATTTATATATAACAAATGCATATGACACAAACAAATGTGTGGAACCGGGATCGATCAAAACATAAGGACTTCTATCAGTAACAGAAAGTGTACCTGTCACCACATCCAAAGTAACATGAGCCTCTTTCATCTAAAGACTTTCCCACCAGGACTGGGACAACTAGCTTGTCCTCTGCCCACACTCCTCGCTCCACTACTTGGAGGTAACATTTTTCTTGCTGCTTCACTAGGTGCTGGTGGAGTCTCTGCCAACTGTGGACAATTCTTCTTAATATGCCCCACTTGATGAAAACGGTAGCATTCTAGTCCCTTAAGCTTAGGACACTCAGATTTATAATGCCCTCACCCCTTTCTGGATTTCTAATTGAACCCGAAGATCCTCCACCCCTGATATCTCTACCAAATATCCCTTGGCCTCAACCACTGTCTCCACCACCTCTCTGAAATTTATGAGGTTCCATCTTAACACTTCCACCCTCACCTCCCTTAGATCGAGATTCGTTGAATATACTTTTCTTAAAACTCTCTGCACTCGCCACCCCCCATTGGTTTATTTTCCTTCCTGCTATCGCAGCTTTGTTCACCAGAGAAGAATAATCTTCTAACTCGTAAGTGGCCACTCTATTTTGAATGGGCTAAATTCGTCCATCTTAGAACTTACTACATTTCTCTCCTCCATCCTCCATGTATTTAGTAGAAAATCTAAACAAAGCTATAAATTTAGCCTCATACTGCCTCATTGATATTTTCCCTTGGGTCAAATAAATAAATTCCCTAACCTTCTCCCTCCTATAAACTTTAGGAAAATACTTAACATATAAAGCTTTAATAAATTTAGCCCAAGTAATAACATGAGTACCTTCCATCCTGGGCACTAAATGGTTGCTAGCTTCCCACCAATATTTGGCCTCTCCTCTCAGCCTAAACACATCCAATTTTACCTCCTGATTCTCTAGAACTTTCATCACTTCAAAGAAATTCTCTCGATCTCTAACCCATATCTCAACTTCCGTAGGTTCAACTGACCCTGAATAATCTGGAGGATTCAACTTCAGGAACTTTTCGTACATGGTGTCTTTAATCTCCTTCCTTGTCTCTTTCTCAATTCTAGTTTGATTCCAGATATCTAGTGTGTTATTCTTCCATTAATGCCATATTTCTTTCCTATTGTTCTTCCATCCTCATCATTGCTTGTGCCATTATCTGCATCTCCATAGGTTGCTCATACTCTCTGGTCCTTCCTGCAACACTGTGCTCTATTTCGATATCCTATATATGAGAAGCTACTCCATCTTCTCTATATTGTTCATCCCCAGGTTCCATATGTAATAATCTGTAATACAACAAAGTTCTAACAACCAACATAAACAGTTTACAATATTAAACTATTGGTTAGTACATAAAAAAATTCATAAATATAAAATCAAATCAATAACTACCATCTAACCGCCACACATGTCCAAAATTAATAACCTAGACGCTCTAATACCACTAATTGTAACACCCCAAACCCAAATCCATTTTTAATCATTTATTTTTATAATAAGTAAATCATAATCTTCAACCCATTTGAAATATAGTTCATTTATCAACATTTTCATGCATAATGTACTAATGATCATAATATTGTTCTTGTATCATAACGTAATCAACACCAGAGTCATAATTAGGGGTTATACAATATAGTGATTAGCTATAATTAACTATTACAATAATTAAATAAACCTATGCTAACTCAATATATACAATGTTTAAGTGTACTAAAATCTTCAGTGTGACAATGTTAAAATATCCATACCTAAACCCAGGCTCTTTCTAATGGTGCCACTCTCAAAGTTACCGATCATGTGATATCCTAGCTGGCAGTGTACAAACCTGAAATTATTAAAATATGCACCGTAAGCATTAATCTCAGTGAGGTAATCATTGCCTATAATGAAATAACAATTCTATATCAAATCTATGGATATAAAATGCAAACAATCCTTCCCGTTGGCAATATCAAATCCTGAAACATAAGTTCCAACAAATCCTTGTCATAAGACAAATAAAATCATTGGATCTTTGCCCAATTCCAATCCTAGATCATAAGACCCAAACACATCCTGGATATTTGAATATCCAAACAAATCCTGAATACCTAAGTATTCAAACCAATCCTTTTTTAGATCTATATTCATATCATTATATCATTCATATATATGTATATATGAAACAGTCATAAGTACACTCACCTTGGTAACTTATCAGGCTTTTCCTTTTCCTTTATCCGACACTTGTTTAATTGATTCTTCTTCTCTTCCTATCATTCTTAAAATATTAGTATCACCATACAAATATTAAAAATCCAAAGAATAATTTAAATGTAACTCAATTCATAAGCATCATATGATTCCATTCAAGTCATTTATCATAAATGAAGTTCCATCTAAATTCATGTTAAGATATTTAACATATCCAAATCTTAATCCAAACATACTTTAATTTATTCTTGTTAATAAAATACTTATCATATTAGGTTCCCGATACAAAATACGACACATCATTTCAAGCTTTATAGAGAAAGATTTGCCCATTTCTTTACTACATAGCAATTCTGTCATATGAGATCCTCTATCATTCGGTTAACTTCCAAGAATTTTCATAATTTTTATGCATAATAAATTTCTATGATATTCAATCAAATATTAAGAAACATATTGAATAATACAAAATTAAAGTTTCATAATTTTTAGGGTTCATTTGCTATCTCAAGCAAAATGTCAAACACGTGATATGCATACCAACTCTTTTGGGGCAGATTCTATACCTAAACTTCAAACTATCCCCAAAAATTCCTTTCTAGGTATTTTTACATAATTTTGGGATATGATATACATATACGAGTCCATGTTCTCCAACTGGAATTAATCAATTCCAGTAAGTATATCAAAATATATAGAAGTTTGAGTACACAAGGTTTCAAAACGAAGCAATTTCAAGGGTTTACACATTCAACTTTGCTTAAACTTGCATCTATCCATACATATACACCAAGGCATGGAAGTTTAGTAAATAAATGATTATTTCTATAATTTTAATCAATAATACCAGAAATTAAATGAGATTTATGAATAGAATTACCTTAGGGACCTTTATGTAATTTCCTATTGATTTTTCTAAATTTTCCTCCTCACTTTCTTCTTCCCGAACTTCCCGAATCTCTTTCCTCAAGATAAAATATTTCATGGATAAAATATGCTGAAGGGGGAGGTTATTTCAAGGTTTATAAGTTGGCCAAACCCACCTCCTTTCCAACCAATCAAAAAAACCATTTGTTATACAAATTAGACAAAATACCACTTAACGAATGGACATATTTGCCCATGCTTTGTAATTTCAGCATAACGCCTTACTCGAACCTCTATTTTACACATCGTTTATTTTACACATCGTTTATTGTGTTACTCGAACCTCTATATTGTTTTCATCCCAAGTCAATTGTTATATTATAATGGTCAAAACTAGTCTCCAACATGAATATTCCTACCGAAAACTTCAAAATTTTGTGTTTGTAACTAATTTGATATTTCATTATTTATTAAGGTTGGATTAGACTAAAAATAATAATCTAATATTATATATATTAGTAACACATTATCCATATCCCATAATCTAAGCATGATTCAAACACTAATTATCATAATTATATCCGAGTTGTCACACCTACCCTTCCATGCCCACCTAGAAGAACTGGACTCCCAGTTCAAAAATGTGACCTTCCACTACTTTCTCCGTGTAAAGAACAATATGGTTGATGCCCTTAATACCCTGGCGTTCATGGTTGATATTCCCAAGGGCATAACAATGGCCCATTTCCTAGTTCAGAAACAAGTTATGACTACCCACTGCTATCACATTGAACTCATTCCCGAGGAAGATTATGATATCACTACACCAAAATGGCTAAATTGTCACCTTTCAGCCGGCCACCCTTGTCAAGGTCATTGACCGTGATAAAAAACACGCGTTTTGTGTCACGGTCATTGACCTTGACACGACCGTGACAAGTCCGTGACAAATTTACTTGTCACGGTCAATGACCTTGACACGACCGTGACAATGTTTACAGCAAAAACCCTTTCCCCCTTCTTTTTTCCCTTCCGCGCCGTTCCGTCCCTCTCTCTCTCTCTCGACGCTGCTCTCTCTCTCTCTCTCTCTCTTCCATTTATATATATGTTTGTGTGTATATATATGTGTGTATATGTGTATATATGTGCGTGTGTGTGTATATATATGTGTTTATATGTGTATATATGTGCGTGTGTGTGTGCGTGTGTGGGGGGTGGGCCAGGGTGGGGGTAGGGGGTGGGGGCAGGGTGGGGATGGGGGTGGGGGTGGGGGTAGGGGGTTAAAAATGTAAATAAATAAGTAATTTTCTATAAATTTCCAAAAATAATATCCAAAAATGTAAATGTAAATAATATCCAAAAATGTAAATTTGTAGTAATTGTCATCAGAAGTTGCTAAAAGCATCCGAAGTTAAAAAAGCATGAAAAATAAAATATTTTTTAAGATTTGTGATGAATAACTAAAGTTAAAAAAAGTATTACTTTAGTCATTAAATTACTTTTTGAATTCGGGCGATGCGCGTAAATTTGTAGTAATTGTCTTATAATAAAGATCAATTAGTCTATGTTGTTGAAAAATTTGATCAAATTGGTGAGCCCTTCATATTTTAAAAATGTTGTTTTTATTCCTATTTAACTATTCTTTCTATACACCCTTAATTATATTTAAAGTTTAATAAAATAGGAGTTATAGAATGAAAAGTAGGGTTTAAATAAAAACACTTTTTTTAAATTTTAGGTTCTGGTGCATAATCTTACTTTGTCACAATTAATTTATATGCCTCAAAGTTATTTTATCACTCTTAGTTTATATTTGTGATAATACTTTATGAACCACAACTTTAGGTTGATTATTTTAGAACTTAAACTTCAAGATACAAAAAAATAATTCTATAGAACAGCTTAGATATCTTAACAAAACACATATCTAACATTGAATATGATTTATAAAAAGCACAAAACAATAGTAGAAATTCAATACATGAAATTAACATTGAGATTATTTTAAATAGACAGTCACTACTGTGTGTGTGTGTGTGTGTGGTGGGTGGGAGGCTATTGTGTGTGTGTATGTGGTGAGTGGGGGTGGTGGTGTGTGTGTATGTGGTGAGTGGGGGGTGTGGAAGGAGGTGTGTGTGTGTGTGTATGTGGTGAGTGGGGGGTGTGGAGGGAGGTGTGTGTGTGTGTGTATGTGGTGAGTGGGGGGTGTGGAGGGAGGTGTGTGTGTGTGTGTGTGTGTATTTGAATTAACCCATGAATTTGTATTTTTGTATTTGAATTAACCCATGAATTTATTTTTGTATTTGAATTAACCCATTATATGAAACATACTTGAAATTAAATATAGTGCGCATAGATACTAGCATTCTAGTTCTTATGCGTACGCATTCAATAGCCCTTAGACCCGTTCGAGAGTCATTACCCCTGTAATGAGATCTCTCGAATTGTCCCGTTTGGACAGTTTGAGACTGTATAATTTCTGTATAATATTCTTATTGGCTTAAAGTTGTTACTTTTGGAGGAAGTTCTGCAGTCGTATCTTAATGTTCTCTGGGTACATACTAGATTGACAAGTGTGACTGTTATTTCAATTGACCAATTGAAATAACACTCACACCTGCCAATCTACGTCGTGTACTTGGAGAACTAAGGGGATATGCTGTCGATTTTTTTTCAAATCGTAACAATGTGCATGAGCTGTTAAGAATATTACAGAAAAATGCAGTCTTGAATGGGATAGGACCACTTACCCTTTAATAGGATAATTAAATGATGGGATAATTAAATAAAACATACTATAAATCTAAGTTTTGTTTACCTTTAATAGGTGTTTAGTTGTGGTAGCTGTGATGGGATATCCGAAATACAAAGAGTGGATGGGTGAGACTAATAGAATGGGGGATGTGTTTCGCAGAGGTGCTAACGAATTTGTGAAATATGCAAAGAGATGTCGTAATGATGAAGAGTTTCCGTGTCCATGTGCTAGGTGTAAGAATGGTAAGGTGTTTGAGTGGAAAACAGTTGAACGACATTTGTTAAGATCGGGTATGCAAGATAGTTATCGATTTTGGAGTTTTCACGGTGAATTGAAAGTTCCTTTTGTCCTCGACCAACCTTCACAACAACCTTCAACAAGTAGAATAGATGTAGAAGGGGACGACGTAGATCATAATATGTTAGAGGATTTAGTTGATGATGCGTACGGAGTTTATGAAGTTGAGGAGAATGAGGTTACTGATGATGTAGAAGATAATTGATGGTGATGTTGTTTCTTCTTAAATAGTTTCTTATTTGAATATGTATTTGCATTATCTTTAGTTTGTTCGGATATATGATGTTTGGAACAGGTACAACGTTGCTATGACAGGTAAAAATATACTGCTGGGCAGTGGCAGTGGCCATACTGCCCAACAGATTTTTTTTAAATTCTGCCCAGAATTGTCACGGTCATTGACCGTGACACGCCCGTGACAAAAAATTATCACGTACGTGTCACGGTCAATGACCGTGACAATTTTTAAAAAAAGGATCACGACTTTGTCACGGTTATAAACCGTGACAAACGTGTCACGGTCATTGACAGCGACACGACCGTGACAAAAAAAGTTGTCTCGCCTCGAAATATCACGGTCATTGACCTTGACAAGTTGGATTTGTCAAGGTCAATGACCTTGACAAATGGGCCGATTTGGTGTAGTGTATGGTCAGGTTTTTGTATTATAATAATTGGTGACTCCTCAAATATGGTAGGTATACCTAAAACGTCGATAAGAATGATTGTGTGACCCTTCGTAAACTAGTTGCACAGTACATTATTTATGATAAAGCGTTGTTTACGAGAAACTTTGATGGAACCCATTTACACTCCATAGCAGGGGCTGATGTTGAAGAAATGATCTAGAAGATTCACTGTTGACGCAAAAATTCTTCATCTACGAGGACCAATAAGAAAAGGACACTTGATAGACAGGGTTTTGCCGCGGTGTGAGAGTCACCTACGCGCCGGTCGTTTTGAATTCGGCTCACCTGAACTATACAAAAACCTAAAGTACGACTACACTCAACGGGTGAGTATAGCGGTAAGTCGGGTATCAAAAATCCACAGAGACGAGTTGCTAAAATTTATATGATTTAATATTCCGAAATAAAAGTATAAAAGGTAATTTTAACAAAAAGGAAAAGATAATAAAGAGAAGAGATTAAATTAGGCGAGTGTAATTAAACTATGTTAACAAAGTGAATAAAAACTATAGGTTGCGTCGAATATCCCTCACCCCGAGCTAATTAGTATAAAACGGTTACATGGGTCGACGAGTTATTAAGATCGCGTCTTGTTTCGACAGTTAATTAAATCAAGAGTTGTCACACCCCTAAATTCACATAAAAGTCTAATAAGATTTTGGTGTCAACAAATATCCCGAAAATTACGCACGCAAGGTCGTAAGCACGGAGTATACATGATATACCCCGTCAAATCCCCTAGGCGTAATAACTAGGACAACACACTCGAAATAGACCCGTAAACTCCATCACCAAAGCAAAGCAACACATCAACCCTAGGTGAGTTCAATCCGACACAACCTAATTTAACCTAGCTACAAAGCATGGTAAATAGCAAGAAATAAATCAAAGAAAGTAAATCTACACTAGAAGGCAATAAATGGAAAGCAAGTAAATAAAGCAATAAACCTAAATTAGAAAGCAAGAAATGAACAACACAAAGCTTAAACAAAGAATCAACAATTAATAACAATGGAGGAGATAATGAATAGTGCTTACAATACCCAAATGGGTGCAAACCCTAGGAAGAGAAGCTCCACCCAAAAATCCCCTATCTCCAACCTAAAATGAAATATCTCTCTAAAGAAAAGCCTACAACATTCTATTTATACCCCAAAACAAAATCCAAACAAAACCAAGCCAAAAAACCCAAAATAAGTCAATTTTCGTCCATATCTGATGGGACCGGCCGACCTCTATTTTGGGACAGGTCGACCGCACTTTTGGAATTTGCCTTGGGCTGGAGACATCCCACTTTTCCACTTTGAACCAATTTTTACGCGTTGCACGGAAACGACTATAACTCCCTCATACGGAATCGAAATGAGGCGTGGTCAGAACCGACGCGAAGCTAATTCAATTATCTACATGATTCTGTTTTGAAACCTTCCAAATTATGCAGTATGAAATTACCAAAATGCCCTTGAAGTAGAAGAAAATACTGAAACCTTCCAGAAATGGGCATAACTTCCACATACGGAGTCAGAATGACGCACGGTCAGTGGCCACGGAAAGATAATTTGATGATCTACATGTTGGTAACTTCATTACATAAAAAATAGTGAGTTTGAAAAGACCAAATTGCCCTTGAAGTAGTATTCGACGATGAAACTTCTCTGAAATGCAACCGAACCTCACTTTTAGCGTTCCAATACCTAAAAAAGCACAATTAACCCCTACAAAGCATGTATATATCCAAATTCAAGGTTGTCTGGTTGATGAGAATAATTATAGGCATTTAGGACAGTAAAAGTGCAAGAATGCATAAAGATAACGGGCGAAAATATGCAATATTTGATACGAATCACACATGTCATCCTACGTGGCAATATTCGACACCGGAGGAGAGTTGATCGACACCCGAGGATAGTTGGTCGGTACCCGAGGAGAGTTGGTCGACACCCGAGGAGAGATAGTCAGCACCCGAGGAGAGTTGGTCGGCATACCAACTAGGAAGATCAAAGGATAACTATGCATTTAATGTGCATTAATGAACATGACAATGCATTTAATGAGCCTTAATGTACATTTATATTGTATTAATAGATGACAACACATAGCATACTAAGCAATTCAAGGAGGATCAACCATCATATAAGGCTAACAATTAGATTCATTGTATGTAGACATAAATGTCTGAATGTATAAAGACATTGTATCTCTTTATCTCCCATCACTATAAATACATGTATTCCCTTAGCCAGGGGGGGGGGGGGGAATCTGACAACTATGAGAGACCATACATAAGACATACACCTCTTTCTCTCCCTTTCCACCACATGGTGCTATTGTAAACCCCTGGGAATAAAATAACAGTGGACGTAGGCTTTTTCTTATAGACGAACCACTTTAAAAATATTTGTCTCTCATGTGCTTGATTGGATTGCTTTTATCTATTTATCTGTGATCATAAAAATGGGATTCGGTCCAGTTTTTTGCATCAACAGATTGGCGCCATCTGTGCGAACGTGTTACAAGCATTGTTCTTCATCAAAAGCTAAGTTTTTATTTTCTCTACGTATAACTAATTATATGCACGCATCTTTTTGTTCAAATCATGATTCTCATATGTTTATATCCATAAAATTATAGATTTGATCAATTATATATTGTGCATACATTTTCTAATTCAATCATGATTTTATATTCACAAATTATTTTTACAAATCTGCATAAATGTATATTTCATAATCATAAAGTTTGATAAATTTGTGTACATATTATATTATTTCTCTTTTAAGGAGATAAAATAATTTCTATGTATTCATAAATCTCTTTTATATGAGTATATACATTTTTGATTCATTTGGAAATCTTTTAATTTAGTCATAATTTTTATATGCACTAACCGTATGATCGATTTCAATTTGGGGATCTGGTAAATTTTAGACTCATAAATATTATACAAATCCTTACATATATGGATCCACTTAAAAATTTTCTGAACAAATATGTTAGGATAGGGATCAGCATTAGGAACGATTATGTATTTTCCATATCCGATCTTAACATGAATTGAATCAGACCCATTTTCTTTCTCTTCAAGAAAACTATGTTCTCTGCACAAATAATCATATTATGTAATTGTGTTGGTACGATCAATTTTATCCACATATGAATCTGCATAACCGTATCAAATTCTTAATTGTTTATTTTGAAATGTCTTCAATAACTTCTGAATATCTGATATTACATGTTCGTATTTGTACATGATACTTTCTGCAATAGAAGAAAAGTAGATAAATTTCTCTCTTATGATTTAGTTTTTCCACAATGAAAAAATAAGAAGTCAGAATGACATTTTCTCTCTCCTGAATATCACAAACCGCCTAAAATTTGGGATAAAGATTTCTCTAAAAGGCATCAATTCAACAGACTAGCTCTTGATTTTCAGAACATTTGAATTCAATGTAATAAATTATTTGCTGTATTAGTGGAGATATAAATCGTTTCTTTCTCTCTTTTCGAGATATTTGCTGTACTATTTAAGATACAAGAAATGATTTGCCGTATCATCCTATCTACAATCTGAAAATCAGAGATCTTGATTTAAAGCCCTTATCAAATAAATTCATTATATACAAAAGAACCAATCTAATTCGTAATCCGAAGTCCGAAGAACCCCTTGCCCATCCAAGAACCAACAAGACATATCAACACGGAGGTGATGTTCTATATCTGTTATTGCGGTCCCATGGAATACCTGTTATTTCTTTACCTTCGGTCAACTCACCACGACCAAAGACAATGGCGCTACTATTTTTTTTCAACGGCAAGGTATTATTGTTGGTCGGAGACCTATTTATTGATTGAAAATATTTTTTCTATACAAGAAGTTGTATAGGTCGGACGTTCTCCTAAATGCTGGTCGGCATCAAAATCCAGTCTAGTGGTCGACGACCACTACTACAACAGCAAAGATCAACCATTGTTGGTCGATGAAGTTCTGGTCGACAATATTTAACACAGGTCGATGAATCTATTGATACTTATTGGTCGGCGATCGCCTATTTCTTAGTCGGTGATATCTATTGTTGGTCGGAGACCATTTCTGCTGGTCGGTTCTTGGTCGGCACCATGTTTTCTACAACCTGAGAACTCCCAAATGTTAGTCGGAGGGATCAATTATTGGTCAACCATTTTTGTTGATAGGAGATAAGGTGCAAAGATCCATCAGTAGTGTTTGTTTAGGTCGACAACACTTATTATTGGTCGGCCATACCAATTCATTGGTCGACGGTAGAGTTTGAAGATCCATCAGCAACATTGGTGTTGGTCAGCGATTCTTGTAAGACAAATAGACCAGGTCGAAAGCTCTTTTGTAACCGGTCAGCGCTAGATTAGCACAGGTCGGAGGCTTCCCGACCTCATATAATTGCTCGGTGGCAGATATAGAACGAGAACGAAGAGTTCACAACCGTATATCACTGGTCGGGGGGAAACTATAGGTGCTCGGAAATATCATTTATTGGTCGAGGGCATTTCATTCTAATCGGCGACGAATATTATGCAGTTTAAAGAGTTCCAGAACTCTTATTCGTTGGTCGGCAGTTCTCATATACTTGATCGATTGTCGTTTAAGAAGGTCGGCATCAGTTCCACATCATTATTTCTTGGTCGGCGATTCCATAGTTGAACAGTTCACATATTAAAAGCTCTCCCGGCTTACTATTTATTGGTCGACACAACCATTGCTGATCGGCCATTAAAATTTTTGGTATCATTGTTGCTAGGAGACGAGTCTTATACTTTAAGAGGAATTCCCCATTTGCTGATCGGCATCAATATTCGAGGACGTTTATACAAATTTTTGTTAATCGGAGGAGTTATACTGCCATATCCCGACCATCTGTAGCTGCTCTGCGGAATTTGTTATCTGTTCATGACAAATGCCCAAATGAAGAAATATCAATTTTGATTTTGTCCAAATCATCACCATGGTGTTAAAAAGACAAATTCGCCCCCTACCATTTCTTAATTCATACATTTCTAACACAATAAAAATTTTAAAGCTATATAAGTTATACTTCAAAAACAGTTTTTCAAAATCTATTTGGTCTTTTACTTAAAATTAAAATATATAGCATGTTTTATAAAAAAAATTGCTCATACTGACACCAAAGCCATATATTTCACAACCCTGAGAATAAATTTAAAACCAACTTATTTTTAATATGTGTTGGGATTATAAATAATTTTACAAAAAACTTTAGATTAAATAATTATGCCTTACATATGGCACGTACTTGATAAAAATTTGCTCATATGATACACATTTGGCACAAAACATATTAGTTCATATTTTGAAAATTTTATTGATTTATGCTGATACACATCATATATTGATTGGATCACTAAATTATTGTCATCTGATGTAGTAGAATCTTGGGGGCTCAGGCAACTTATTAAAATTCCATAGGGATGAGATTCAGTGCCGACAAAAGCTCGGCCACAATCTTAAACCTCTGGAAAACTATTATTGCTTGACATCAGACAATTTTGCCTCGACAGATCATCCAGACATATATTATTTCATATTTTGAAATTGATATTTTTATTGCCCGAGCAAATACAAATCATATATTCATTGTATTGACTAGATTATTCTCATGATAACTAATCAATTCAGCCTACACATATGGTAGAGAAAGTTATTAATTTTTACAGGTACAAGATTAAACGCCGACGAATGCTCGGAAACAATCTTAAACAATCTGGAAACTATTATCATTGCTCAGCATTATGAAATTTCACCTCAGCGAGGCATTATATATTTTATTATTGCTCGGAGATATCGACTCAAGCACAAATTATTCTATATATCCCTTGGGATTCATATTATATATTCATCTAAACATGGAACTCGGCGAGATACTCATTATTATATTCAGCTCCGAGGAAGAACTATAATATTTATTATATTTCACCTCCAACGGATAGTTGGTCGGGGTAATTCTTATTTATATTCAGCATGGAGCTCGAAAAATTTCTTCTCTTTATATATATTCAGCTTCAAGGAGGTTTCCAGCATTTATATTCCCAATAATCTGTTGGTCATCTCCAAGAAACTCTCCAACATTTATTATATCTTATTCCCAACAATCCGTTTGTCAGCTCCGAGGAAGTATCCATCATTTATTATCAAAATCCACCAACTCTGATTGGTCGGGAATAAAATCCACCAACTCTGGTTGGTCGGGAATAAAAATCCACCAACTCCGGTTGGTCGGAAATAAAATCCACCAACTCCGGTTGGTCGAGAATAAAATCCAACAACTCCGGTTGGTCGGGAATAAAAATCCCCCAACTCCGGTTGGTCGGGAATAAAATCCCCCAACTCCGGTTGGTCGAGAATAAAAATCCACCAACTCCGGTTGGTCGGGAACAAAAATCCATCAACTCCGGTTGGTCGGGAATAAAATCCACCAACTTCGGTTGGTCGGGAAATTAATCTTTTCCAACTCTAGTTGGTCGGGAACAAAAATTTACAATCAACTCCGGTTGGTTAAACTAAGAAGGATCATGGGATGAAAGTTGTTTCATTGCTTAGGCCCAAAGAATGATAAGTCACTATAATTAAATAGCAGGTGGAGCAAGTTTCATTATCTATGCAAATATAGTACAATTTGTCCTTCTACACACACACATATATATATATATATATATATATATATATATATATATATATATATATATATATATATTCATCAGCAAACAACAAGGAAATCATCTTACAAAGTATTTCCAGGAAAATGAAAATGCAAACATGCAAAGATCTCAGGGAGTCATTTCAGGGAATATTTCCTCGGCCGTATTTTTCTAGCAAGACCAACATACTTCAAGGCCGAGAAGGCATTCAAAGTTCATATTCCACATCTGGGGGCTTCTATTACAAATATAGTTGATTCATTCGCTGGCACATTCTTATAACATCATGCAGTCGAGCATCAAATTCAACTCCACAAACTTACATGGTCAAGGCCCCGACCAATCACATTCAGGAGTTGTTTTTCTTTCTCAGAAGTTAATTTTTTCTATTGAAGTTCAGGAGGCGTATTCATAAGTTCATGAGGTATATTCAGGAATTATTGTGCACATTCTATTGAAGTTCAAGAGTCAGGTTCAACATCTGCATCACTGAAATTTTTACTACTACTGTCCCGACCAATATTGAAGAAGAAGTTGTATGAAAATGTTTCGAAGTCCACTACAATCTCGGTACTAATCAGATTGAAGAGTTGGGTTCAAAAGCTAGTATGTTACTCGACAAAGTACTCAGAGGAGCATAAATCAGAAAAATCAAGCACGTGAAGTTAACATTCAGTTGCTCGGTACAGGAGGAAATTGGTCGGTTAGCCAACCAACTAACATACTTGAAGATTATGACAAGCTACAAGCTGCATACTATGGCATGGATACATCCAAATTCCCAGGGGTGATACATAGCACACGGAGTTCCTCAAAACAAAGATTAGCAACCATTGATCAGCCTGCATCATATGTCGTCCAGGAGATAATGCACTTTATGTTGAAAAAAATCAAGAAGGCAGATCAAGAATTCACGAGCACCGAGCAACACTGCAGAATAAATACTCCATCCTTTCAGCGAACCATCAAGCGTGGAGCATTGGGGGTTTATGTTCATGCAAAATTCTTCATCTACGAGGACCAATCAGAAAAGGACACATGTCATCCTACATGAAAATATTCGGCACCCGAGGAGAGTTGATCGACACCCGAGGAGAGTTGGTCGGTACCCGAGGAGAGATAGTCGGCACCCGAGGAGAGATAGTCGGCACCCAAGGAGAGTTGGTCGGCATATCAACCAGGAAGATCAAAGGATAACTATGCATTTAATGTGCATTAATGAAGATGACAACGCATTTAATGAGCCTTAATGTACATTTATACTGTATTAATAGATGACAACACATAGCATACCAAGCAATTCAAGGAGGATCAAACATCATAGAAGGCCAACAATTAGATTCATTGTATGTAGACATAAATGTCTGAATGTATAAAGACATTGTATCTCTTTATCTCCCATCACTATAAATACATGTATTCCCTTAGCCAGAGGGAGGGGGGGGGGGGGGGGGGAAATCTGACAACTATGAGAGACCATACACAAGACATACACCTCTTTCTCTTCCTTTCCACCACATGGTGCTATTGTAAACCATTGGGAATAAAATAACAGTGGACGTAGGTTTTTTCTTATAGCCGAACCATTTTAAAAATATTTGTCTCTCATGTGCTTGATTAGATTGCTTTTATCTATTTATCTGTGGTCATAAAAATGGGATCCGATCCAGTTTTTTGCATCAACATTCACAATGGGGAATACGGGCCCCACATGAACGGTCACATGATTTCTAAAATATCATCTGTCAAGGATACTATTGGACCACCATGGTTCAAGATAATAATGCATATGTCCGAAGATGCCTCAAATTCCAGCAGTTTTCCAATCTCTAACACTTACCTCCTCGAGGACTATACAACATGACCTCTCCTTAGCCCTTCTCCACTTGGGGAATTGCATCATAGGGATAGTTACTCTCGAATATTCAAACAGTCACAAATTCGTCCTAGTCGCCATTTATCATTTCACCAAATGGGTCAAAGTCGAGTCATATGTGGTGCTGAATACCAAGAAAGTGGCCAAGTTTATCAGAAAGAACACTATCTGCTGACACGGAGTTCCCCGTGAGTTTGTATTAAATAATGGGCTCCACTTTAAGATGAGGTCATAGAACTGGTCAACGAGTACAGGATTCAAAGACACAAATCTTCTCCCTACTGACCCCAAACTAATAGTACTGTCGAAGCCGCCAATAAAAGCCTTACAATCATAATTAGTAAGATGATTGAGAGTTGCAGATATTGGGCTGATCGGATCCCTTACACCCTATGGGGTGTTCGCACTTTAATCAAAACACCTACTAGGGCTATCCCTTATTCTCTAGTGTATGGAATGGAAGCAGTCCTACCCGTTGATTTAGAGATACACTCCCTCTGTGTCCTTCTCGAAAGTAAAATTAGCAAAGAAGAATGGCACCAGGGCCACTTTGATGAATTATACCTCTTGGATGAAAAGAGACTAAAGGCTATATACCATATACAGGGATACCATCAGTGGATAGCGCGGTCATTCAACCAAAAAATCAAGGACCGTGATGTCCAGGAAGGAGACCTTGCCCGCAAAGAGATCATAGAACCCGTCTGGGACACCAGAGGGAAATTCAAACCAAATTGGATCATCCCCTACATCATGAATAAGATTCTCTCAGGAGGCGTCGATATTCTCACATACCTCGATGGAGAAGAGATGGCATGTTCAGTCAACCTGGACCATCTCACGAAATTTAACCCTAAGTCCAAAATCTCGGCGCGCTATAACTCTTCGTATCCCCCTTTTATTCTAAAAAAATCTCTTTATTTACCCTACCCAGACCTACGTGGGACATGATTTATTCAAAAATCTTTTCTTTTCAAAATGAAACTCATGAAAATTTTTAAAACCCCAATGGTAGGTAGACATCCCATACGCCATACATGGGTCCGTTCCTCTTCTTTTTCATAAAATGCTATTATTTTCAAACCTCCGAGAGCGGCGGTTCATTTTATCATTTACAATAACAAAATGATTTTGTACACCTCAGCAATTCGTATAGATGATTCAAATGCAAAACTCATCAAGGGGCACAACAAAATATGATCAAAATCAACTTTTATTTCTGATTAAGAAATACAATGATGTTACATGAAGTATTAGTGAAAGGAATTACAAAAATCACCCATTTTCGCTGACCAAACCATTCCTAAACAAAACCTAACCAAACTACACAAAAATTATTCTACCCCCCCCCCCCCCCCCAAAAAAAAAAAAATACAAACACCCAATTACCATAGCTTCACAAAAATCACCAAAGCTTCACAAGAATATGCCTTTAACTGCTTGATGTCACCACTTCATCATTATTACCAACCTCAGGAGGTCCCCAAGTTTTTCACTCCTGGTTGACATTTCATATGCGCTCCATGGAGCGGTATGCCCTGATAAGCCTGGAAAGAACCACAACACCGTCTTTCATAGTGTCGAAAGCAAGGACCACCTTTGACCAGTCTTTTTTTCCATGACTATCTATTACATGTTTCTACAACCACTTCAAGTAGTCCCCAGACACATTCTAGGATCCCCCCACGGATTGTGATGGAAAGATAGATGGACGACGGTTCTATTATAAAAATCCTAGCATCATCCTCAATAAGTCAATAAAATCCTCCACGGGGTAGAAGTTTGTTATACAAGGGAGGATAATTTGTTCCCACCCGACTTGGCGTAGAGCCTGACTGGGGAAATAGAAAGAAGTATGTCGAAGGCCCACCAACTGCATATATCAATAACCTCCAAGTTGCAAGACAGGCAGTAAGTCCCTCCACCATGGCACTGACCAGCGAAGACACCGAGCTCCATGCTCTAGTAGCCAGTTTACCCAACTCTCTACAAATGAGCTAAAGCCGAAGAAAGTCCAAACAGAGAAATTGAGCACAAACACCAAGGGGTACTCAGGAGGGACCGCCTGGAGAAACCTCTCTGCAAGCCACATAAATAGCATCACTGGGCTCCCTCTCAAAAAGTCGTAATATCCCACCTTTCAAGCATCCAGACCGTTTAGGGTCTCAGCTAGCACCAATGCCACAGGATTTTGGCTTTAAGACATTCAATCCGTTATCGTAGCAACCTCAGGATTCGCAGTCATGTCCCTCGACACTAATAATAGACTTGCAGTAAAACCTAAGGTGACATCCCAAGTAAAATCGGCATCCTCAAAACCTCTCAGGTGCACTGAATACATTATCGATTGAAAAGAAATATCCCCTTCGGTAACCAATAGTCTAGCCGCCGAGGGATAAATATGGAGAAACTCTGACAAGAAAATGTAACACCCCGCCCGCCAGGGGAGAGCGAACGGAGCGCTACTACGATAAACTAAATCAATTCCATAATATAACAAGTTATAGAGCATCTAAATCCCATAATAGAAAAGAAACCACTAATCTCAAATCTCTTCAAATAAATACAATAATTCTCTCGAATAAATTACAGCATCTAACTCGAAAATAAAATACAAATCTCCAATGCTCTATACATCAAAATAATACAATCTTCTCATCGTATTCTCGAATATTCTTCACAACATAATCCACGCTAAAAATCATCCCAATTGGTCCATAGCGCTCAAATCCATGCTAACCTGCCAACTAAAAGAAAATATGGGGAAGTACACAATACGACAAGAAAGATGCTCAATAAATATTAGCGGTGAATAAAACGTTACAATACGAGTCTGAATATTCAAATCAAATGCGAATCTCATAAGCAATTATATCAATATAATTTCTCAATAACACATTAACCGGGTCACCAGGCCTCACCCTCGTACCGCGCCTGTGCTTTTTCCTAGAATATCCGAAAAAAGGAATATTGGCGGGTGCCCAACTTTAGTGCCATATTAAAATCTCATGACAACATGATCAACACCAAATATAATACCACATGAATCGAAATTAGATTCCAACAAATATTTCCATATTTCCAAATGAATTTATCAATTCAAGTATGAGTCAATAATCACAAGAAAACAAATGGAATAACACTCGCGAGATTAAGGATCATATTGTGTAAAAATCCATACCTTAAAATAATCACATGAATAATCACATAATTTCACCCTCAAAATCTGATCGCACCATCACATTCCTCTCGCAAAAATAATCAAATCATGTTCTAGCCCTAACACGAGATGACACCAAATAGTCCTATTTTCGAAACCCCAGAAAAATTAGATCCAAAATTTATTCGAATCACCAATCCAACTTCAAATTTGGATTCTAAACGAAAAATCAAGTCAAGTATGTGTTTTCAATTTTTCTCAAATCTCATTCGAATGGACTCAAAAAGAAGATCTAAACATTCCAAATTGGCTCTTCTCATTCTACTCGTTTTTGCCTCTTTGGATTTCGTTTTTTGCCTCTCTTTTTCCACCTCTCTTTCCTTATAATCACCCATAATATTCCTTATATAGTTAATCTCTCAAACCCTAACTTGGTGCCTAAGCTAACCTATATTACTATATTTCCCTTTAATTCAAAATTGTCACCTATTCATATTTAAACCGTTTCAAAATGTCCAAAAATAATTTAAATTTAAATGTTTGATTCGATTTCAAACCAAAATAAATTATTTTATCCCCGATTAATAAAATAGTAATATTATTAAAATTATATACCATATTCATAAATAAATCCCTCAAATTACGGGGTATTATATACTCCCCCCTTTGAAAAGGAATTTCGTCCTCGAAATTCGACAAAACCTGACACTCTAAAATAAAATGCTACTCGATTCAATTTCCCAAAATCACAACTTTAAAGTCATCGATCCATTCTAAACATCCTCACCATGATACCTAATACATCCTCAAAAATTTTCTATCTCCAGAGAAAATATGTTTAACCCGCATGCTAGACCCAATACTCAAGACCCGAAGGTTGTCGTATACCTAAGCCCTGATACCATCTATAACACCCCGCGTGCTCGGGGAGAGACACGCAGCGTGCTAATACGATAAAACTAAACTACATCCATCGATCAACAAGTATAGAGAATCTAAATATCCATAATATAAATACAACAACTCCACAACTCTTCTAATTAAAAAGAACAAAGTCTCTCGAAACAATCCAACTATCTATCTCGAAAGAATATAAATCGCCAAATGCTCTATACAACAAAAATAAATACAAATCTTCTCTCTTCTCTCTCTCTCTCTCTCTCTCTCTCTCAGGGTAGATTTTGGGAAATAAAATAGGGCTGCCTCTTATTAAACCCGAAATTGGGTATATACCCAATTGTTAAATGACTCGTGTACTCATTTGCGAGTCCGTACTAGTCCAAAAATGTCCGGAACCCGAATACTACCCCCGGATACTCTATTTTGACTATCTCAGCCATTCCAAACCCAATGGAGCAGTCAAAATCTCCATCCGAGTCACTTTACTAAAATTCACTATTTTGACCCAACACGTTCAATACGCGTGTTTTCCAATTTAAAATATTTTCCTTTGTCGCTTTACCCAACTGCGACATGTAATAAAAATAATCTACTCATATACTTAGTCTCGAAATATAATCCACGTAAATATTAATCTGTCACTCGAAAACTAATATTTACTATTCACTTTATAATATTAAATTTATTTAATTTCACTAATATATCCGAGAATTATTATTCACAATAATTCTTCAAATTACCAAATTACATCCACGGTGTAATTTAAATATCTTTAAAAGTACGGGGTATTACAGAAAACTTGGGGATAATGGGAGAAATTAGGCATAGCCGTTTCCACATTAGGGTTGACCCCTAACATGGCCGAGGACTCCTTATAGGTAGGAAAAACCTCGTCCATACCAGAACTGTATTACTACTGCTAATAAATTCCAATTTATGTCTTAATTATGAGATAGAGAAACCCGACACAAGTTAAAGCATCATAATCCATATTATATTAACATATGTTCTCCGGATCATCAAGGTAAGAGGCTAATCCTTCACACATGGGAAGCGCCATTTAAGAATGAGGAATATAAAACAAGAAAGGAAATTTCAGTATTGGTGGAGAAAACCTATCCCACACACCTCCTTTTATACTTAAAATATTTGGCAAAAGACAAGAGCTCTGAAAACTTGAGTAAAATTCAACCCCACAAGAGTATTCTGATGTGCCGGAAAGTGCAATCAAGGCCCAGGGATAATTTGACTTGACCCCCATGGAGATAGGCAGGTTAAGGGGTATACCTATTGGTAACCCTCCTATTTTTGAAAATTTTCACCTTTCCACTTTTATCGATATAAATTTAAGAAAAATCCTCATTTTGAAAAATTACCCTTAGGTTATTTACTCATTTTTTCTCTCAACAAAATTATTTTCTCTTAAAATAAATTCATACTCAAAAATCGTTTTCTCTTAGTTAATTACTTTCACTCCTTTTCATAATAACAAATCCTTTTTCCTTTCATTATTAATTCAATACTTATCTCCATCTTTGCATAAAATAAACCATCTCAGCAGAAAATTAAAAGTGAATATAGGTTGAGTCACTAAATCAAGAAAAATGCCAATAAAGAAAAGGCATATTTCTTCATATATTTTGCTTCACTAAAGTACATTTTACAAATGAAAGAAAATACAGAAAAATAAATGGGACTTTACCTGAACCCACAAACTCTCTCTCTTTCTAACTCTCAACCCCCACGGCAGACTCATTTTCCCCTACGGTGAGTGGTGGATCCTCCACTCCTAGAACTCGAGCCCTCATCAGAAGTGGAAGGAGGCACAAAGAATGCAGACGCTGGACTCTTAATATACTCCAACTTGAAGGACATCCAATCCTTCATATCCCTCATCCAAATGGTCGACATCTGAACATGCTGCAAGCAAAGAAGCAACAATAAAAATGCAAATCAGTCAAGAAGAAAAAGAAGGGCAATTGAACAAGAGAAAGAAAAGGATATACCTCAGGACGAAGGGCATCTTCTGTATATCCTATCAATCCAGACACTAACGCATGAGGGCGATGTTGCATACTCAGTGACTCCCAACTGCTCAATCAAAAGTTGTCAGAAGGGGGAGTAACCTTAATAATCGAAGCCTCCTCTACCATCCCCGCCATCGACGTGCCACCACCTATGCTGTGGGACAATCCCACCGGTTCACTAGACCCCCGCCTTTTGCCTTGGCAGGTGGAGGCATGTTCTCCATGTTATAGATACAGGAGGGCATCATCGAGATCGCCATAAAATCTAGATAATCATATCTCGTCGATTTATCCATATAATATGTATAGGTCTCCCTAATCATCGTCGTCACTCGAGCATCATCCTATATATCTCTAAATCGTGTCATGTACATAAGGGTCACCGACGGTGGGACCACCACCTCCTCCTCTAAAATCTATCTCACTACCCTCTCCTCTAGGTACCAGACGTACCCAAATTCATGCGTAATCAACTACCGCATCGGTGCATGAAGGCCCGTCACCCCCGTATCATGCTGAGTCGCCCCCATGGGAAGAAGGTCACCTACAATCCCCAATAGAGAATAACTGTCTACTCAAGAAATAAAGATGCCAAAGGACTCAGAAAAGATAGAAAGATAATCTGATCACTCATCAGGGCATTCAGTGCTCGTCGCACGTTTGTCGTAGATAAGGACTGGTTCGATTGCCAATTGGAATTTTACCACTAAAACATGTGACATATGTCCCCCATGCCCACATCCTTTAGGGTTGTTAACCCTTCATTACACCTAATCACCTCATAGAACCACGTCTGCAAAATACATGAATCAACAAAAGAAACCAAAGAAGAATGCAAGGAAATGCATAAAAAGGAAAAGGAATTCAAAATTACCTCTAAAAGATATGTGGCTCCCATAAAGTTCTGTTGGAGGCACCGGTTGAAAGTATCCAAAGGAAAATAAAGGTATGCCGAGGTCAGGCTCACCCAGTTATACAAGTGAACATCAAAAATTACCCTCAAGTACAGTAAGAACCAAAGATGGACGATGTCGCTGCTCGTCGCCACTAGAAATCCACCCAACAAAATTCAAAATTAACAAATCAATTGTCTACCTCACCTGACACCCGTCAGTCACATCCACCCTCCTCTTTTAGAGAGTCTCCTTCAAAGAAGAAATATGAATCAAATCCCAAGATACGATCCTACCCATATCCCCCAAGGTTGCATGCATCGCCTCCTACTTCACCCTCAGCATATAGTCCACACTATCTGAAAAACCTCACAGTCAACTCTTGTCAGCTTCTAAACGTCTACGGGAGTAACGGTCATCTCCCCGAAGCCAAGATGGAAAGTGTCCCACCATCTCTCTCCCAGAGCACATAAAACTGCAGTAGAACGCGGTATGTCGTCCAAAGCCTCCGCCAAGTGACCAAAATGTGACACCCCACCTATTCTAATCATGGGTGATAAGTCCATTATTAAATTAAATAGGAATCATTAATGTCATTTTTAGCATCACTTTCACACTAATACCCTAATAGTCCGGTGTCAAAATTTTAATCTTAATTATTAACATGCAGTAAATAAAATTGGAATAAATATACCATTCACCATTTCCATACACATAACAATAAATAATGAGATAACGTCATAAGTAAATAACTGGGTCTAGAATAACACTCCAGAGAATATCCAAATACATTCATCCATATGTAAGGTCTAAATCAATGCTGGAAATAAATGAAAATAACTGGAAATACAAAATATCTACAAATAGTATCCAACTAAGAATGGGGAACATGCCCAACTGAGATAAGTAAAGAGAATTAAGAACTAAATAAAAGTGAAGGCGTCTAAAAGCAAAGTCCTCCAACTTTCACAGCAGCTGCAACACATCAAATGTCGGAACTCCTATGCCTAGCATCCCTGTGGCTAGGCACCTAAAATTGTTTTTACAAAAAAAATTGAAACGGGTCAGAGCCCAAGTAAAACAATTTGAAAAATTTAGCAAGTGTTTAAATTGCGACAAGATAAGATAGTATATACATGTTAGTACAACGTGCTCTCACTTGAGATCCTCATCCCTCAGCTAATGTGCACGCCTAATGTACTACTCTAACCCACCTAGTTATGCTACCCGCCTAACTAGTATGTCCTACATCTCTTCGCATCTATTCATTTATAATACCCACCCGTATTGCCCATACAATACGACACTATATCTTTTAATTCTCCATATTCATTAAAAAATACCAATAAATGATTTATTTCTAATACACATTGGTTAATATATATATCAATATCTATCTTATCTACTAATGCACTCATAGTAGGATCGATCGCACGTATATACACATTTATCACTCTTATCAAGTATACGTATACAACACCCCTAGGTGGAGACCTGCGATGCATGCATACTTTATTATGAAGCCCTGGTACATCGCGTACTATATAAGGACTGAAATAATGGTCCTTATGCGTATGTTTCAAATCAAACCAATTTTTTTTAAAAATTATTCAACTTTTAATTAGCACTAAACCATGTTGTGAAAAACCAATTCTTACTTTAAATCAATTTTATCTTGATTAATCCTAAACATGCATCTAGTGATTAAAGCAAGTAAAGTAAAGTAAAGAATACTCACAACACAGGATGTATGAGGAAAAAAACCAAGACGGGAAAACCACCTCGGATGGACCAAGCTAGACAATCACTATGAATGTGGAATTACAACTAACAGACAAAAGACTCACCCAACGGCTCGATCCCCATGGGTCTTGACGCTCTTCTGATCTTCAACCACTCCTCTCACAGTGCCCACGCATAAAGCCCTTCTTCCACGATACCTTTCCACAACACACGCATCCATGTATGTCTCGGTGTCCACCGAATGGTTTGGATACGTCTACGATGTCGAATAAGAAGTCCTTCTCTTTTCTTCACTGCAAAACCCAGATGTTCAAGTATAGAACAAAAATTTTTAGTGTAGCAAGATCACACAAACATATAGTAATGATAACTCGGATCTTTGCAAACTCTAAGGATGTGTTTAAGATTTGAAACCTTAGAAAAACATGTGCAAAGCTCGTACTGGATTGAGAACTTTTTTCCATATTGCACCTTACATAAATTCTGACGAAACCACGCTTTAAATAGGAAAATTTCACCCCTTCGAAAACTATGTCGCTCGAACGAGATTGGCCAGTCGTTTGCACGACATGGTTATCTCGCTCAAACGAGCAGAGATGTCGTTTGAACGATGCGCATGTCAGTTTGACTTTTTCTTTAAAACGTTTCTTCAAAAGAGTTCAATTAAGTCAAACTCTTTTTTGAGCTTATCAGAATAAAACGTAGTGTAAAACATTTAAAACACTTTTAAAACATTTTAAAATATTTTTCCTTATAAAATTACATCCTTATCTTTTATAAAAACAATTTCGAATCTCATTAACAATATGCATTCATACCTGTGTGATCTCGGAATGCAATTAACTTGAAGACGAATAAATTTGCACCAATAAAACTTCGGCATGATAAATTCTTTGAAGCTTTGCCGCAACGCCTTCAATTTCTTTAATACGTTATAGACCAAGTGGGATCGTGAAAAAATAAAATCTCCCTATGACATATTACAAACACAATTTTGTTCACGGAATTAAGTCAAAATAATACATGGACTCAATTGGAAATTTATGTCCTTACAAATATCCCCCCTTGACAATTCTGGGACAAAACTAAATCAGTGAAATGCCTAAACCGGGCCTTCAAGACGTATGATGCCAAAATCCATCCCGTAAACCCAAAGTAAAAAATTACAGGACACGGACTAGTATATGAAGCACCGTCAAGCATGAATTGTCTGAATGTGTTGTCGACTTGAAATCTCGAATCTCTGAAGCATACCTACACACATGAAACAGACAAACAAATACCCAGTGAAGTATGGTGGAACAAATGAAACCAATATAAATATCCAAATGATACCAATTTTATAATAGATACTGTGGGTTCCCGAAATTAGAATGGTGGGCCTAGACGAGTAGCCCAATTGTAGCGGCCCAAAGTCCAGACCCCCCCATTTCTTAATCGGTTATGATTTAGTCTTCTCCTATGTTCCCATTAAGAGGGGTTCTAGGAGAAGATGGGAAACGTGGGGGAATCCAACACCCCCACTCCCTGAAAATGGACATCTATATAATAAACCCTAAGTCCGGGGCATAGGGACACACAGTATTCTCTGTAATCGCTCTCTGGAGTATATAGAAATAATATTGACTGCACCACTGTTGATGTAGGCACCTTTGCTGAACCACATGCATCTTTTGTTGTGCGATTGGCAATTTGTATTCCTTATTCTTCTTGGTGATTGTGCTTCTCTTATCTCTTTGTGTTGAATATTAATTGTCACCACAATTGACACCGTCTGTGGGAACGTTTATCTTCCCTGAGAAAGCCCACACCCAGAAAAGAGTTCGAAATGTCTGGTCACAGTAGTAATGCTCCCTAGGTAGGGGATATCCAAGAACTACCTGCTCCTTGCAATATTAGATCTGAAGTTCGGCGTTTAGATCAGAGAGCTCGCTTAAAAAGGCCAGCATCAGAAGAAAGCCAAGGACCAGCGAGGTCCACACAGATATCCAGGCTAATTGATGCATATGAGGTGAGGCTCCAC
Organism: Sambucus nigra; assembly: GCA_949130495.1. Classification (NCBI taxonomy): domain Eukaryota; kingdom Viridiplantae; phylum Streptophyta; class Magnoliopsida; order Dipsacales; family Adoxaceae; genus Sambucus; species Sambucus nigra. Next base: position 77,351,247 of record OX422212.1, on the reverse strand, counting down.
GAGCAAAGGGAGTCTTATCGCAAGCACGAAGCTGAGAATGCTCGCCTCAAAAGAATATTAGAAAGAATGGAGAAAGAACTCTATCGTGGTACCACGAGACGTCCATACCACACTCCTAGCCCTCAGGCGAGCAAGTCTCGCAGCCAAGGAAGGAACCCCAGGAGCGGATCCCAAAAAATTGAGGGAAACGAGTCACAGGACGACCTGCTCGAGCAACTGCGACTAGCTCGCAATCACAGGAGCCCAGATCGCAGCAACAAAAACATACGAAGTCTGGTCTGAAGGGAGATGGACAAACACCCTGCACATCTTGGTACCAGATCGACCCGAGAACTCGTTAGGCGAGCTCTCAAAACTCAGATGAAATCACCTTTCTCGAAGGAAATAGAAGAAGATGAAGCCCCTAAGAAGTTTGCTATTCCAAGGTTCAAGATTTATGATGGTAAAACTGATCCCATTGATCACGTCATGCAGTACCGGCAGACCATGACTCTCTGGAATAATCGAGATGCACTAATGTGCTGAATTTTTCCCTCGAGCCTGTATGACGTGGCGCAGAAATGGTTCGAAAGGCTCCCCCACCGGTCCATCAGGAATTTCAAGTCCCTGGCCGAGCTCTTTATGGCCCGATTCATTACCACTAGCTCCCATCCCAAAAGGATGGATGCTTTGCTAACAATGAAAAAGATGCCTCAAGAGACCCTCCGAGACTACACGAAGAGGTACTGGGAGTTATTCAACGAGGTCAAGGACTGCTCGGAGCAAGTGGCAGTGGCCTCTTTCAAAATTGGGCTACCAGCTCTTCCCTTCTGTACCAATCACTGACGAAGAAAGAAGCCATGACTAGGGCTGTGTTTCGGCCGGATCGGATCGGAAAAGCATGTTTCGAAAAAATTTCCGAAAAACTCGGCAAAAAAATCGGCGTACCGAAGCCAAATCCGATTTTTTTCGAAAATGTTTTTTTTTTCGAATTCGGAATTTTTGGCAAAATTCGGAAATTCAGAAATTCGGCAAAATTCGGAAATTTCGGTAATTTTCTAGAAAAATACTTCGGAAATTATTTCGGAAAACAGTTCGGAAAAGATTTCGTGGCAAAATTGGAAAATAGTTCGGAAAATATTTCAAAAAAACAATCGGAAAATAGTTCGGAAAAACAATCGGAAAATAGTTCGGATAATATTTCAGAAAATAATTCGGAAATTCGAATCGAAACAAATTTCGGAAATTCGGATCGGCAAAAATCAGAAATTCGGAAAATAAAAAAATTCTGATTTCCGATCCGATTTTTTTCAGAAAAAATCGGAAATCGGAAAATCGGAAATCGGCAATAAAAAAATCTTTCCAAAATCGGAAAAAAATCGGATCGGAATTCGGAAAAATCGGAAAATCGGAAAAAAAAATACAGCCCTAGCCATGACCATCGACGACCTAATGGCCCGCATCGAGAAATATGCCAAGGTGGAAGATGTGACCCGCCCCAGCACAGGGGAAAACGGTCGAGCTAAGCTCGCTGCCAAGGGCAGTGACAAAACGGAAAACCAAAAGAAAGGAGGAAAGAATGGGGGCAAGAATGGCTCCAAGAACGGAGGCAACAATGATGTGTCGAAGGCATTTCAGGCAGTCAGCACAGTCTTTAGAGAACCAATTTACAAAATTCTTACAAAAATCAAAGACGAGCCATTCATCAAGTGGCCTAGGAAGATGAGAGGAGATCCCTCGAAGAGAAACAATGCGCTGAGATGCGCTTTTCACAAAGAAGGAGGACAAAAAACCGAGCATTGCAAGGATCTTAAGTCCCATCTCGAAGAACTGGCTCAGTCCGAGCATCTGAGCGAATTCGTGGAAGAGAAAGCAGAGAAAGTTGTTGCCCATAGAGAAGCAAGGCCCGATAACGTGCTTGAAGACGATGCCGGACATGAATTCGCAGTAATTCATGGGGTATCTTACGTAAAGAAGATTTAGGGAAATTTAGCTCGAATGGAGGTAAAAAAGCTTACAGCAATGATGCAAGCTTTTCAGATCGATCCAGCAAAAAACAGTCAGGAAAGCGTCGGCGAGCAGATGACGTCGACTATAGTAAGCATATCGTATTTACAGATGAGAATCTGGTGGGAGTAAGAACCCCACATCATGATGCTTTAATCATTACTCTCAAGATAGCAAACTATGACGTCGACAAGTTGCTCGTTGACCAAGGAAGCTCGTCCAAGGTAATGTATCTCGACCTGTTTAGAAAATTGAAATTAAGCATTGCCGACCTGAAGGAAGCTACTGTCCCTTTGGTTGGCTTCACTGGAAAGATGACTATGCCCTTGGGAAAGATCGTGCTGACAGTAAGAGCAAGAAATGTTTCTAAAATGATCGATTTTTTTGTGGTCAACATTGACTCGCCATATCAGGATATCCTCGACATAGGGTGGCTACACGCAATGAAGGAAGTCTCCTCAACCTACCCTCAGAAACTCAAGTATGTGACCGAGCGAGGAGTAATGGAGATCCATGGCAATCAAGCGATGGTAAGAAGATGCTTCATAGCAGCCATCCGCCCAAAACCAGAGAAGAAGGCCGACAAGTACAGCGAGAAGGTTGAAAACAAGGAGGTCTGATACCTTCAAAATAGCAATTTAAATATGGAAGGCCTGGAGTAGAGGAGACCAGGCTCCTCCCCTCTGAACGTGTCATTGAGGACCTGGAGGAAATCAAAGCTGGAGATTATAATGACGACAGGATCTTCTTGATTAGAGCTTCTCTCACAGATCAGGAGAAGAAGGAATTGATGACCCTGCCAAGGAACAATATAGACGTCATTGCGTGGGAACCATACGAGCTTCCCGGAATTGATCCTAGTATGGTTTGTCATCAGCTGCATATCGATCCCACCTTCAAACCAATCGCACAGAAGGCACGACGAACTGCACCCGAGAAGGCAAAAGCTGTGGAAAAAGAGGTGGAAAAATTGCTGGATGCAGGATCCATATGAGAGGTACAATTCCCCAAATGGTTATCCAATCTAGTAGTAGTTCCAAAAAGCAACGGGAAGTGGAGAGTTTGCATTGACTTCACTGACCTCAATAGAGCATGCCCTAAAGACAGTTTCCCCTCCCCAAAATTAATCAACTGGTAGATGCCACAACAGCTCACGAGAGAATGAGTTTTCTGGACGCGTACTCAAGGTATCATCAGATCCCTCTGTATACCCCAGACCGGGACAAAACAACATTTATCACCACAGTTAGGTTATACTGCTACAAGGTCATGCCCTTCGGGCTCAAAAACGGAGGGGAAACCTACCAGCGCCTGGTCACCAAGATGTTCAAGGACCAAATGGGAGACACCATGGAGGTCTACATAGATGATATGCTTGTTAAAATCAAGAAGAAAGAAGACCACCTCACAGACCTGTCAAGCACCTTCGAAATCCTCAGGAAGTACCGAATGAAACTTAACGCGAGCAAGTGTTCTTTCGGTATCCAGTCAGGAAAATTTCTTGGGTACTTGGTCAGTAAGAGAGGCATCGAGGCCAACCCAGACCAGATCGATGCAATAAACAGAGTACAACCTCCTCGAACCATCCGGGACAAAAATAAGCTCATTGGTATGCTCGCTACCTTAAACCACTTTATCTCTAAGTCCTCCGAGAAGTGCAAGCCTTTCTTCCAACTTCTAAAGGGGAACAAAATGGTAGAATGGAACCCAGATTGCTCGCAGGCATTGGATGATCTCAAGGCTTACCTTATCTCCCCACCACTGCTCGTTATACCACAGCAAATAGATTCTTTGTACTTATACCTCTCCGTTTCCAACCACACTGTCAATTTCGCATTAATGTGCCAAGTCGCAGGGATCCAGCACCCCGTTTACTACGCGAGAAAGACTTTACTAGACACCGAGCAGAGGTACCTACCACTGGAGAAGCTCGCTTTTGCACTAGTAGTAGCTTCAAGGAAGCTGCAACACTATTTTGAAGCCCACACTATCATCATCCTTACATTGCACCCCCTTAAAGCAATCCTAAGGAAGGCGGATTTGTCGGGCAGACTATCCAAATGGTCAGTCGAGCTCGGTCGATTTGATATCCAATTTCAACCAAGGAACGCAATCAAGGGACAGGTCCTTGCCAATTTTATAGCCGAATTCACAAGCGAACAACCCCTCGACCAACCTCAACCAGGGAAGCAAGGAGAGAACTACGCCATGGAGGGAATCTGGAAATTATTTATTAATGGAGCCTCCAACTCAAAGGGGGGCAGGAGTAGGCATTGTCCTCATCACCCCGGAGAATACAATCCTCAAACAGGGTATCAGGCTTGGATTTGCAGCCTCCAACAACGAAGCAGAATATGAAGCTTTAATAGCCGGCCTCCAGAAGGCACACACTTTGGGGGCAAAACACTTACATGTGTTCAACGATTCGCAATTGGTCTCTAATTAGATAAGTGGAGACTACAATGCAAAGGATGAAAGGATGGCAACCTACCTCACCTTGGCAAAAAGGCTAATGGTTGGCTTCGCGAAAGTCAGCGTCCAGCAGTTTCCGAGAGGGCAGAACAGCCATGCTGACGCCCGAGCGGCCCTGAGTTTGGCAATTGATTCAGATTTAAAAAGGACAATCCCCATCGACTTCCTCGCTTATTCGAGCATTAATCGTGGCAATGAACTGCCAACCGTGGAACATGTGATCCAAATTGAATCATCACTCAGTTGGATCGATCCTATAAGGGACTATTTGAAGGATGGTATACTTTCGACCGATAAGAAGACTGCTCACCAGATAAGAGTCAAAGACGCTCGCTTTCACTTATCCCCTGAGGGCAAGCTATACAAAAGATCGTTTTTCGGTCCCTACCTTCAATGTGTTCATCCAAGGGATGCCGAGCAAGTTCTATATGAACTTCATGAGGGAATCTGTGGAGGCCATATTAGAGGAAGATCTCTGGCTTTCCGAGCAATAAAGGAAGGCTATTGGTGGCCATATATGCAAAGGGATTCTGCGGCATATGTTCGTAAGTGCGAGAAATGCCAACTTCATGCTCCTATGGTCCATCAACCTGCTAGCAACCTAAAATCACTTTCCAGCCCATGGCCATTCGCCCAATGGGGAATGGACAATGTAGGACCACTTCCTACTACTACCGGCAATCGCAAGTATCTATTGGTCGCAACTGACTACTTCACCAAATGGATCGAGGCAGAACCCCTGGAGAACATCCGAGATACAGATATGATAAGATTCATATGGAAAAATATAATCACCCATTTTGGCATCCCCAGAACCATCATCACTGACAATGGAACTCAGTTCGAGAGCGGCTCCTTCAAGAGTTTCTGTGACGAGCATGGAATCAGACACCATTACAACTCGATGGCCTATCCTCAAAGCAATGGCCAAGCCGTGGCTTCCAACAAAACAGTGATCGATGGATTAAAGAAAAGATTAGAGCAATCCAAGGGCGCATGGGTAAATGAACTACCATATATTCTATGGGCCTACCATACCACTCCACGACGAGCAATGGGGGAAACCCCATTTTCATTGACGTATGGAATGGAGGTAGTCATCCCATTAGAAGTAGGCTTGCCAACAATGAGGTCCAGCCTTATCGACCAAGGCCATAATGATGCAGCATTACTCGTCGAGATCGACCTAGCCGATGAGCGCAGAGAACTAGCCCTAGTGAAACTAGCAAGCTATCAGCAACAACTCGCAAGGCACTACAACAAGAAGGTCAACCCAAGGGCATTTCGAGTTGGGGATTATGTCCTAAGAAAAGTCCTGGGCTGCGCAGTAAAACCATCAGACGGCAAGCTAGGGCCAAACTGGGAAGGACCATTTGAGATAACAAAAGATAATCTGCAAGGTGCTTATCACTTGGAAATGCTGGAAGGCAGAGAGATACCCTGAGCATGGAACGTAGCCAATCTCAAGAAATTCTACTTTTAGATTCTTCTTTTGTTCTTTAGTTATGGAACTGGGAGTTCATTTTCCTTGTCATTAATAAAAAGTTATTTGGCAGTTGCATTCTACGAAATATCAGTTAACTAATTTACAAGGTGTCAACATATAAACTTTATTACTCACACACCCTTCCTAAGTAACAGGCACACTGATCATTACACTGTAGCAGGGAAACGACCCTCCTCAGGTTTTTGTTATGAAATATGAAAGACCTCTTCGCATTGCCCCTGGCAATATATGAAGCCCTACAGGAGATCCTTAGGCAATATGGCCAAGTCAAAATTGGTCACCAAATAATGTTTGGTTAAATAAAATCCTAGTCGGATAGAGCATCCAACACCAGGTGTGTCCTCGCCAATTGCCCCACTTAGGCCTAAGGGAGTGTGACGACACAACGTAAAAGGTAAAGTGAGGAAGAATGTATCTCGTTGGCATACTGGACTGGAAGGACACTTACTTGATAATGCGAGCATACAAATCTAGTCAGCCAAGATAGGCTCAAGATTTTTTAGTAAAGATGTGGAAAATATAGAGACACTTGTTTAGTTGGCAAATTTGCCCAAAACATAAATTTTATATTAATTCATCACATTTACAACAAATACAAAACATGTTTAGTCGGCGAGCTCGCCCAAAACATTAACATTACGTTACTTCATTACATATATATATATATATATATATATATACAGAGTCGCTACTGGAAAAATCTCAATAAGGTGGAATCCTCTGAACGAGATAATCAGCCACTTGAGCTCTTCGACCATCATCGGGAGGGGGAACTAACTTTTCCTCGACTTTGTTTGCATCCGACTCCAAAAGCTGCCGAGGGATGGTGTCAATCGGTATCCACTGATCATCTCTCGGAAGGGGTTAGGCATTCGAGTGGAAGGAGATATTTCATGATGATACCAGAGCATTGAGTTCCTTGGAACTTATAGCTCCCTCAAGGCACTCAACCAACCCCTGATGAAGGCAAGCTCTTCACACTCTATCAGCCTCGTTGGAGCATCTAGCCAACCCTGATTGTAACCATCGGCCCACACTCATCGAGGTTCTTTCTTAAACAAGTGCCTCAACCGAGTGACGTCCCTATAGAGCCCAGCAGCAATCACATATGCTCGTTGGACATCACCACGAAGCTCTTCCATTTCCCTAGCTGAACTCCTGGTATTATTTCCAGCTCGCATAACGGTTGGAGGGGTAGAGCCTCGCAACATAGGAGGAACGTCGCTCGGGCCAGTTCTAGCTCGCAACGAGGAAGAACGTCGCAATACTGCAGGAGCGGTGCTCGGTGCATGCTCCCTAAGTCGCGAGACCTCTCTCCTCAAAGCTTTGTTCTCCCGCTGAAGAATCTCCCCAACCTGGTTGATCTCAGAAGCATCTAGAAGCTTCGCTCTTAATGTATTCACCTCCTCTTGGACTGAGGCACCAACTTCCTCCATCTCTTGGAGCCTATCCTTTAGTTTAACAACAAGCTCAGTCTACTCTATGAAGATCTTATTCCTTAATCGTAGTGATTTGTAAATCCTCACAAAGGTATGATGAACTTCAGAGCTCACATCAGGTCCAAGCATTCTTCCCAATTGAGAAGTGGCTGGTATATAATCATCAACATCAATCAACTACAAGCAATAAAAAGGGCAACGAAAAGAAAAATAAATCAGTGCACTGGGGAGAAGAGACCTTTTCATTTCATTAATAAGGGTCAAAGTACATCGAGCAGCAAAAAGTAAAATTACAAGCGGAGATACAAAAGTAACCCTAGAAATAAATTAACTAGCAACCTCAGGCTGCCCAGAAGTAGCTGGCTGCTTCCCCTTGTCAGCGAAAGTAGAATCACCCCCCTCAGCAGGGATAACCTCTATCGCCTGAGCAGGAAGAACCTTGGCAGGAATTATCTGGGAGGCAGGATCAACGCCTTCGATGGCTGGGGTAGGGGCCTCTTCATCCATAATTGGCTTCGGGTTCGGGTCATGCTCGTCGAACAAAAAAGAGTCAAAATCGACACCAGCAGCTAAGAGGGCCTTATTCTAGCCTTTATTAAAGTTCAGACGACTGATATAGCCTATCTGAACCTCAGCGTCTTCATATGCGGCAGCCCACCCGAAGTTGTATGAATCCTACTTGATGGTGGCTACCTGGGACTCTTTCTCCTTCAGTTGCTCGATCAGCACCCTATTCTCCTCTACGATGGCCAACTTGCTTGAGCAGACCAAGTCATAATCCTGCCTCAGCTCGTTCAGCTCTTTGACCGCCGCATCCCTCTCTTAGTTGGAATTAACGAGGGCCAGGTCAGAAGAAGCTCGGGTAGCATCATCAGTCTTCAGATCAACCTCCAGTTGAGTGCCCCTCATTTTCAAGGTAGCATTCTGCTGCTCTAGCTCGCTGTTCCTGCTCACCAGCTCATCGCGAGAGAGATAGAGCACGACGAAGTCAGTCACAAACTCCAAAAGCGAAGAAGACATCAGGAAAAGGAAACAACTAAAACTCATTAAATCATTAGAGAAAGGAAAAGATCTTACCAAAGCTAGCCTCTAGCTTGTAGGGCCAATTGATCGGACCCCAGTGCCCTTTGGCAATCTGTAGGAAGAACTGCCCTCTCGAGCAGCGCAGGGTCCAGTTGAGGAGAAATGGCAACTGAGGCCCCCTCGGGCAATGCTGACACCGGGACTAAGGCCTGCCCAGCCTTCGTCCTCGATTCCATCTTTCTCCTCTCCTCCTTTTTCTCTCTCTCTCTCATTTGTTCCTCTTATTTCCTCTTCCTCTCCTGCTCTTGAGCAGAAGACCGAGAGCCAGTAGCTATGGCCCTAGAGCTGGACTTCTGCTTCTTCGACCTCTGAGCGAGGAGCACATGATCATCATCATTGTCCCGAATCAAATTTTTCCTTGGAGGAACCATCTCCTCGCTTGAACTGCTGGACGTGATCGAAGATTCTCGAGTTTCAGAAACTTCCTCCGAGTCAGAAGAACTATCACCACTGGAGCTGCCCTCGCTAAAATTGCCTTCAGCACCTCCTACGATATCACTCTCTGAACTTCTCTCCTCCTCGTTATCAGCAGCAGTCTCTTCAGAGGTATCAAATTCAGAAATACTATCTACCGACCTCGCTATAAAGTTAGAACCAACATTTTTGTACTCGAGCAAGAAAGCAGCAGATCGAGAATGCTCGTCGTCGGCTAAGGGCTCCCTGATATTCCAGGCCTTGACCAATTCAGAATGACGAACCTCACTAAGAGCAGGTTTCAAGTTCTTCGACCTCACTGAAGAAAAAACAGTAAGTGTCAGAAAGATCACAAATCAGTAAAGAAATCAAAATAATAGAGCAAAGACTACCTATGTATTCTTCCCCATAAAAGGGAACAGAGAACCTATCAGACCTCGACCCCTCAGTCTGGGGAGAGAACTGCCAATTTGTAGCAAGGAAGCCATCTTGTCAATAGTCCTTATGGGAATCAGGTAGGTTTACTACCAATACCCGGTCAGTACTCCTAGCTTTGAGATAGAGAACACCAGAACTAGTTCGAGAAAAATAATATCAAAAGCAGACCTCAGCGAGCCCTAATTTGGTGCCATAGAGCTGATTTATTCTATGCACGTCGTTGATTATCTTCCACGCATTGGGCGAACACTGTGCAGGAACAATGTTGAAATAACCAAAGAAGTGCAAGAATAGATTGTTGGGAGGAAAAGTAAGTACCCCTTGGGAAAGCAACAAGACATGGATCCAATGGGCACCCTCTATCTCTCTAACGTTTCTAGGGGAGAGGCGCACTCAATCTCTACCCACTCAAGAATATTGTAAAACTTCCTAAACTCAGAGACCGATCTATAACCAATCTTTGCCATTGGAAAACCCTAAAAAGCTAAAAATTCAAAGAAAAAATACAAAGAAAAGTCACGGGGGACTTACAAGGCGAAAGTTCGACTTGAACGATGAATAATCACAATCCCAAATGATGAGGAAGATAGAAAGCAATAAGAATGAAGATTGAAAGAAGAGAACGTGAATCGCTAGAACTCGCAGAAAATGGGAGAGTACTGAGAAGCTTGAAATGACGATTGAGAAATGACTGCTCTGGATAACTTTTGAGTGCTACTAATCATAATGCACAGACCACGAAGCAAGTGTCGCCTAACTCAGTCCTCAAACTTTGGGAAGAGTTGCATGGTGTACAAAGGAGCCATTATGACAAATCATTTAAATTTATTGAGCCCAAAATATGGCCCAACAAACTTAGGGGCAATTGTGGGTACCCGAAATTAGAATGGTGGGCCTAGACGAGTAGCCCAATTGTAGCGGCCCAAATTCCAGACCCCCCATTTCTTAATCGGTTATGATTTAGTCTTCTCCCATGTTCCCATTAAGAGGGGTTCTAGGAGAAGATGGAAAACGTGGGGGAATCCAATACCCCCACTCCCTGAAAATGGACATCTATATAATAAACCCCAAGTCCGGGGCATAGGGACACACTGTATTATCTGTAATCGCTCTTCGGAGTATATAGAAATAATACTGACTGCACCACCATGGATGTAGGCACCTTTACTGAACCACATACATCTTTTGTTGTGCGATTGGAATTTTGTATTCCTTATTCTGCTTGGTGATTGTGCTTCTCTTATCTCTTTGTGTTGAATATTAATTATCACCACAGATACCAATATGAATAAACTCTGAAAAATCATTTGTTAAACAATTAAGCACCAAAATGATACCAATTTGTAATACCAATTTGTAAAATATGTAATAAAAAACATGATCAACAAATCTCCCCCTACATCACATACATCTCTCCCCCTTTTTGTCTCGAATAGACAATCCGGTGAAAAGATAAACAAATCAATCAAGTATCTAGCATGAGAATATACCAATTAAAAATCACTAGATAATCATGAAACAACCAGCTAAATATGATCAATAGATGACAAATCTGTAGCTAGTAAACCAGGAATCACACAAAGAATTTAGCAAACTAATCAGGTGTGATAAACGGAATCATATGCAAAATATCAATTTTAAAATAATATAACCTGCATATAAACTAGTTAGTCTAGAAAGCTTCCAGTAGTACCAACAATATCACAAAATAAACCAGTTGACTGCAAACTGAAAGAAGTAAAAATTCCAGACTATCGTTCGAACGAGCCAGGGACGTCGCTTAAATGATATAAGGACGTCGCTCGAACGAGTCTTCTCGCGACATGGTAATGTCGTTTGAACGACTTCTCGTGACATGCCAAATTTTTCCAATTTCTCAGAAATATCATATATTTTTTCCCAATGAAAAAATTTCCAGAAAAAAATGCCAGGAAGGGGTTGACAGCAGCAAAACAGTGCTAAAACAGTAAGCTTTTTACCCAAAATGCAAAAACGCATAAAAACTAACAATACGAGTTACATGCAAACATAGTACCGATGTGCTCAAACATGGACATGGAATGTATGGGCATGAAGCTATAACAAATGCGTCAGAATTCCAACACATTAAAAAGATCAAGAAGCTCTAATTGATAGCAATAAATCATCAAACTTTATCATATCCATATGAAAATTAAAGTGTGAGCTTAAAGAACTAAGCATAATACATGCACACAAATCCAGAATTTTGACGATTCTATAAATAATAGAGAAAAATTGCAATATTTCAACATTAGGATTAGTTGTGCAAACCCGTTTAATTTTCTCCACCCAAACTCCCTCATAAACATACTTTTTCAAGTTCTTTTGAGGTTTATAGCATTATCAACTTAGAGAAAATCTTATTAGCCCTTTTCTTAGCATATTGCCTTTTCTTTTGGGCTCTTTTAAACGGTGGCTTTCACGACGAGTTAATTTTGAACTCTCGCAGCCCTTTCCCATGAATCACACATCATTTTTTCAATTAGGTACCAATTCAAATCCTCACGATAAATGATTCTTGCATGTACACTTCTTCTTAAGTCTACTTATGCATAGATGACAAGATTAAGATAAGAACGCCTCACCAAATTCAAATATGCAAGAGAAGTCAAACATGCATATAAACTCGTGCATGTGTGCATTGATGGCATATATACAAAGTCGAATCAAAATGCATATCAACTTCGAAACAACCCCATATAAACAATGGTAAAGATCATTCTAAGCATCGATAATAATGACCAAATGTCCTATCCACGTGGATAATGAAACGATGGGGGTCCAAGCACACCAATATGGCACATCAAACATGTAAACTCAAAAACAAAAACCGAAAATATTTTTGTCTTTTCAAACATATTTTGACCCAAATAAAAGAAAAATTATTTTGGGTTTTCAAAAGTTTTCTCAAAAATAAAATCTTTTTATATTTTTCAATAGGACTCAAACAAGTGAAAAACTATAATACAAAATGATGCACAAGACATTATACTAGCAATAAATATATCATGAAGCAAACTAGCATATGACAAACATGGCAACACTATCATCCTTTAGATTTAGCATAGGAAGAATCAAGTGCACCCAAACGAGAATCATGAAGATTTATTCCTAAATCCACTAAATCCAATTTACTAACCCAAGTAGGTGTAAAACGACGCATGGGGGTTTGGGGAACCTGGGCAACTTTATTCCTAAACTTCCTAGGAGCTTGTCTAAGGTCGTAACAATAGTGCCTAAGGTGACCTTTCCTACCATAAAACATGCAAGTGTAGCGACGGTGGGAATGATTACCTATATGTGGACCTTTTCTAATCATCCTAGTGTTTCTCACACATGCGGGGGGAATGGGAACAATTTTCTCATCAAAACCTATACCTCCCCTATCTTCCTTAATTTTGACGGTGCCTAAGATATTATCTAATTTCTTCGATCTAGCCTCTAAATAAAACTTAACTCTAGACGAGTCTCTCAATCTCTCCTCCAACTCATGAATCCTAGACTTGAGCAAATGCCTAGACTTCTCAAACTCTAAAATCTCCTTTTTCAAAGACTCCATCAAACCATAGAGATTATCTCTCTCACCCTCGACATACTCTAATTTCTCCCTAAGAGTCTTCTCTCGTTCCCTAAGATCCTTAATCAAACTATCATTACTTTCTATGGCACGCTCATTCAACTTAGCTTTCAATTTTGCATTCACCTTTTTCACTTTCACAGTCTCGGCATACAACTCATTAAATGCAACTTGCAACTCTTTCACATCTACTTCCTCTTCGTCACTCTCTTCACCCTCACTAACATGAGATTTACTTAAAACCTCCGCAGAAGTGTCATTCACATGAGAATCGTCGTCGCTTTCATGATATGACATAAACTCAATAAAGTTATGCTCAATGGGGAAACTTTCTCCCTCTTTCAGATCACTATCACTTAAGGTGTCACTATATACAATGGGTTGCTTTCCCTATTTCTTAAGTCTAGTGGGACACTCCTTAACTTTGTGACCGTACCCCTCACACCCAAAGCACTTATCTGACTCATCTCTCTTAGGCTTCTCAAACTTATCCTTAGAGGTGGGATCAACTTTGTTGCTTTTGAATTTTTCAAACTTCTTGGCATCTTTCGATTTCTTTTGAAATTTAATAAAGTTTTTAAATTTCTTTGCCAACAAGCAACAACCTCAAAATCGAAATCGAAATCCGAAACTTTAATTTCTTCCTTCAGGGTTTTCAAAGCAATACCCTTTTCTTTCTTAGGCACTTGCTTGGAGGTAATCATGTTGATTTCATAGGTTTGTAAGTCACCTACAATCTCTTCTAGTTTCGTCGACTCTAACTTACCCAAGGAGTTTAAAATAGTCACTTTCGCATCAAACTTACTAGGCAATGATCTAAGGATTTCCTTAATGATACGATTGTCAGGAATTTTCTCACCTAGGTTAAATGACGAGTTGACAATATTGGACAACCTAGCATAAAAATCATCAAAAGTCTCACTCTCTAACATCCTAATGGTCTCAAACTGTGTAGTAAGATTTTGAAGTTTCGACGCCCTAAACGTGCTATTGCCATCGTGAGTGAGTGCCAAAATATCCCAAGCCTCTTTTAATGTTTCACAAGTCATAATTCTATTATATTCTTCCGGTGTGACATGTGAAGAAATAACGTGCAAACCCTTAGAATTATATTATGAAAGTCTATGTTCAGTTTCGGTCCATGGCTAGACAGGCTTTAAATTAGTGACCTTACCTTAAATAGGGACAGAGGTGTCCAACCTTTCTCATCTGCTAGCCACACACGCTCATCAATATATTTTAATGCACTCAACGATTCGATCCCCACGGCCCTTGACGCTCTTCTGATCTTCAACCACTCCTCTCACAGTGCCCACGCAGAAAGTCATTCTTCCATGATACCTGTCCACAACACATGCGTCCACGTATGTCTCGGTGTCCACCGAATGGCTTTGATACGTCTATGATATCGAACAGGAATTCCTTTTCTTTTCTTCACCGCAAAACCCAGATGTTCAAGTATAGAACAAACCTTATTGGTGCAGCAAGATCACATAAACATATAGTAATGATAACTCGGATCTTTGCAAATTCTAAGGATGTGTTTAAAATTAAAAACCTTAGAAAAACATGTGCAAAACTTGTACTGGATTGAAAATTGTTTTCCAGATTGCACCTTACATAAATTCTAACGAAACCCTGCTTTAAATAGGAAAAGTTCACTGCCTCGAAAATTGTGTCATTCGAACGAGATTGCACAGTTGTTCGCACGACATGGCTATCTCGCTCGAATGAGCAGAGATGTCGTTTGAACGATGCATGTGTCAATTTAACTTTTTCTTTAAAACGTTTCTTCAAAAGAGATCCAATTAAGTCAAACTCTTTTTCGAGCTTATCAGAATAAAACGTAGTGTAAAAAATTTAAAACACTTTTAAAATATTTTAAAATATTTTTTCTTATAAAATTACATCCTTATCTTTTATAAAAACAATTTTGAATCTCATTAACATTATGCATTCATACCTGTGTGATCTCGGAACGCAATTAACTTGAAGACTAATAAACTTGTACCAATTAAACTTCAGCATGATTAATTCTTTAAAGTTTTGCCGCAACGTCTTCAATTTCTTCAATACGTCATAGACCAGGTGGGATCATGATAAAATAAAATCTCCCTATGACAATATAACAAACACAGTTTTTTTTCATGGAATTAAGTCAAAAGAATACAGGGACCCAATTGGAAATTTATGTCCTTACAAGAACACTAGTTGGGATAATCTCCCTCGAACCATAATTTAAATCACACAACATTAGAGGAAAACGTAGTTTCAAGCCTTTGGGATACGCTCATACTAACGTACCCAAATGACTGGTCACACCCTTATTCACACGAGCGGTGCTCAATCCCTAAGTCCTATGTCTGAGGTATAAGTTAATATCCCCCCAATTGGGCTCATCAAAATACGATTGTCCACAACGCGAAACCTCCCGTGATAGCGGGTAGCCTAGGTATGATTACACATAAAAATCAAATAATAGGTATACACACCACCCATATATATGTATATAACATCATCATAGGTATACATGTAACCTATATTATATGCCCCGTATGTTGTATAGTAACTCTTAAATATTCAATGTAGTGTAATACTTCTCATGGTATAATCCCGAGTGTTTCCCAATACCCAAATGGTTACAATTTGTGCCTTACATAAATTTAGTAGGTATCCCCTAATTTTCCATAACAAGAAAGCATTATCCGAATTAGCTTTTATTACCCATTAAGCTTAATCAATTTTATCCTTACGCTATCCTCGTGTGACTAACCTCAAACCCAATATTAACCTCTGGTAATTGGAATATCTCTCAATAGAAATTTAAAATTAATTCAAAGGTCAACCCAATTGTTTCCCATGAGTTCTAAGAAAAAGGTAGAAAAATTGTGCCAATATAGGAAATAGAATCGATTCGGCCTTGGTCCGAATCAATTCGGCCAAGGAGCCTAATCGATCTGCTGTAGCAGTTATCATTTTATTCCCTACACTATTACGGGAATCCGCCATTGTTAATCCTCCAAACCAACATTGCACTATCCCAAACTCCCAACAAAAGGTCTCTAACATTATAGTAACATGTATTAATGATTTTTATCGTATTAGAATCATTAAATCATTACAGAACAACCCCAAATCAGATTTAATCAAGATTTATTTCTAAAAACCGTAGATTATTTTTCTTGTTCAAGAATCTCAACATAATTACAGATTTCTTCCCAAAATTCATGATATTTCACATTAAAATTCATCTACATATATCAGGGATCAAATATATTATCATTCTTACCCAATAATATGAATTATATCTCTAATTTTAAGATCAAAGTCCATAAGTTTCATAAGAAATCATCCTATTCTAACACAGATGGTATATCAAATCAAAAGTTAGCAAGATAAACACTTGCCTTAATGTGTAAGTCTGATTTCTACAAAATTGGTGGTGGTATTTGTGTTCTCCTCCTCTCGATCTGCAATCCAGTGGCAGTGGTGGTCCAAGAAGGTGGTTTTTGGCCTTGGAACCCTAGGGACAACTCCTTTTCTTCCTCCTGTGACTCCCCCTTTGGTTCGATAACTGATAAACCCAATCCCCTTCACATTTTATCAGATATAATCCTTTAATTTTCGTGGGTTTAATATCTCCAAAATTCCAAAAGACCGAAATAGCCCTCTGGGGTGTCGGTTTGACCTAAAAGTGCCCTGGGACCCAAACTAAACCCTCGAGTAGACTTTTCTGACTATCTCGACCCTTCCGAACACTCTAGAGGACTCGAAATGGCTATATGGAATATCAAAAGTGATATTATATATTATTTTCCAAATTAAGTCCTGATACGATTGACGCGTGCGTCCCAACTAAATTTACCATAACTGTTGTATCTCTCAATTACGATAATTATAATATTTTCTTATCATTATTATTACTCATTCACTATGTAATATTCAATATAAATAAATATTAACCCTTATCTCACTAATTAGTATTTATTTTATCGGATTAATTTTCCAAATATAATTTCATTAATCCCAATTAATTCTGAATATAAAAATTAATAAAATTACGGGGTGTTACATACTTCCCCCTAATATTGGAATTTCATTTCGAAATTCAAAAAAATAAAATACCTGGTATGAAAAACTCTGGATACTTTTCGCGCATCTCATCATCGTGCTCCCAAATGGACTCATAGGCATTATGATGCTCCCACTGAACACGTACAAGTGGAACTACCTTCAACCTCAGTCTCCTCTCGTTGTGGTCTAAGATAGCAACCGGCTTCTCCTCATATGAAATATCGGGTTACAAATCAATCTCCTCCAAAGCAATGTGAGTGTGAGCCATCTCATCCCGATGATATCGCCTGAGTGAAGAAATGTGAAATGCGTCATGGATTTGATGCAACCGGCCTAATCCTCTCAATGATAGGGAATCGACCCACGTACCTCGGTACCAACTTACCTTTCTTCCCGAACCTCATTATCCCCTTCATAGGAGATACACGCATCAACACCTAATCCCCCACATTAAACTCCATAAAGAACCGATTAGCATCGACATAACTCTTTTGTCCGTCCTGGGTTATCTGTATGTGACTCCGAATCAGCTTTATCTTAGTCGTCGTATCTTAAATCTATTTCGATCCAAGAAGTTTATTGTCCCCCACCTCCAACCAATAAGCAGGCGAATGATAGGGCCTAATATAAAATGACTCAAATGGTTCCATGCCAATCGTGAACTGGTAGGAGTTATTATACGAAAACTCCACCAGTGGAAAATATTTCTCCCAGCCTCCCCCAAAATTAAGGATACACATCCCTGGCATATCTTCTAATACTAGTTAGTCCTCTCCATCTGTCCATCCCTCTGTGGGTGGTAAGTCATACTCAACCGCAACTCGGTACCCATGGCCTCCTGGAAAATCTCCTAAAATCGAGACACAAAAATCTTGTCCTTGTCGGACACAATATCTAATGGCACCCCATGTAATCTCATTATCTCAGCAATGAAAATCTGTGCATACTATCCCATAGTATAATCATTCTGAACTAATAGGAAGTGAGCTACCTTGTAACCAATCCACTATCTCCCATATGGAATCGATATCTCTCTACGAAGTAGGCAACCTAATAAAAAAAATCCATGGAAATACTCTCCTATTTCCACATCGAAATCTCTAACGGCTGTAAAACCCCTATCGACTTTTGATGGCCCATTTTCACTAACTGATAAGTGTTACAACTCGAAACAAACTCAACAATGCCTTTCTTCATCCCACTCTACCAATATTGTCATCTCATATCTTGGTACATCTTATCCCCTCCAGGATGTACCATAAATCGGGATCCATGTGACTCTACCATCATCGCATGTCATAAATACTCCCCCTCTAGAAGTTGTCTGATTTGATCTTGACAAAAAGAATCTGATGCCTGTGCCTATACCACCCTTATGACAATCTGAAGGGTGATAGTCATAACTGACATAAAAGATCGGGCAACTGAATCTTGATGTCCCAAATCCTTCCATTTTTCCTTCTAAACCTCGGCTACATCCCCTACTGCATGTTGATCAATGCGTCTGCCACCACGTTATCCTTTCTTGGGTGATACTGGATGTAAAACTAATAATCTTTCATAAATTCAATCCACCTACGCTGACGTATATTCAACTATTTCTGAGTAAACAAGTACTGTTATGACTTATGGTCTGTGAACAAGCGAAATCTCTCCCCCAGCAAATAAAGTCTCCAAATTCGCAACAGAAACACGACTACCGCTAACTCCAAGTCATGACTGGGGTAATTCCTCTTGTGAGGCTTAATCTTGGGGGAATCATAATCTATAGCCTAATCCACCCGCTATAACACCCCCTCAAGACCCTATAGGGACACGTCAGTGAAAATAAGATACTCCACTCTTGCCCTAGGAAGTGCGAGTACGGGTGCTGAAGTCAACTTGTCCTTTATCTCATCAAAATCCAACTAACAAGCGTCACCCCAAAAAAATGGCACACCTTTGCGAGCCAAATTAGTGAATGGACCCGCAATCTTCGAGAATACCCTAATAAACCATCTGTAGTGCCCAGCTATCCCCAAGAAACTGCGCACCTCTGTCAGTGTCATGGGCTCCCTCACCACTGACACCTAACTTTGGTCCACCGATATCCACAGTTGTGTACCTCAGGCAATCAAAACCCATATTTTTCAAACTTCGCATACAACTGATGCTCACTTAGTGTCTATAAAACCCGACGCAAATGCTCGACATGCACCTCCTCAGTCCGGGGATAAATCAGAATGTCATTAATGATGACGATAATAAATTGATCCAAGAACTCTCTGAACACCCTATTCATCAAGTCCATAAACACGGATGTCGCATTGGTTAGCCCAAATGGTAGAACCCAAAACTTGTAGGACCCATATCTCGTTAAGAAGGTAATCTTAGACACGTCCTCTCCCTAATGCGCAACTGGTGATACTCGAATCACAAATCCTCTCAACTGATCAAATAATTCATTGATTCAGGGCAACGAATACTTATTCCCTGTAGTCCACACACATGCGTAAAGACCCATCTGTCTTCTTCACAAATAATACTAGGGCACCCCAAGGCAAAGTACTATGATGTATAAAGCCCTGTCCCAATCACTACTCATTTTGATCCCATAGCTCCCTCATCTCCATAGGAGCCATACGATACGGTGCAGGAGTTATTGGTCGAGTGCCCGGTGCTAAGTCTATAACAAACTCAATCTCTTTACTAGGAGAAGTCCTAGTATCTCCTGAAACACATCGAAAAACTCACGTACAACTGGAACCGAATCGAGGGAAATCATGACCCCTTAATAGGTATCCTCCTCTATATAGTACAAATAAGTGGACGATCCTCCTTCAGGACAAGGCATAGCCACTAAGAACATCTCCTGACCGGGAATTGCAAACACTATGCTCTGGCTATAGCAGTCAATCATCGCCCTATACTCAGTTAAGCAATACATGCCTATGATGGTGTCGTACTCTGACATATCTAATACAAGCATATTAGCAGGCAAAACTAGTCTCCCAATATCTATACTCACACCTCAACATATAAAGAAAATTAGTGTCTCGCTACCCAGTGGTGAATCTCGTCATATGCATTATAAGAGATAAATATTACAACTGAATATTTTAATTAACAAATAGATAATAAAGATGCAGGTAATGTAAAACTATAACAACTACCCACCTGAAATAAATCATTTCACTACCCAAGTTCAATTACATTTATTTCAACATTAATTCATTCTCTTTCCATTATCTTACCTAATTACGATTATTTTTTCGAATGATAATCATCAAAGCAATACCATTATTGTTAGTCAATCTTTCTATTGGCCCTACATATACTCACGGTACGCCTAATATCTCCATAATATTCAATCCACGTACATCACTATAACCCATCAACCAAAGTTTCATTAGCCCTCACATATCGTGATGTTCCCCACATAAGACATGTCACTATAGCCAGTTATCCTAGGTTCCGCAATCATCGTAATGGTCGACCTACACGAGACACATCACATACTCGTGATGCTGACATAAATTTGTCAAATTATCCCAGAAAATGTGGATGCCACAATCATTATAATGAATGGCCTACCCACAGATGTACATACAATGACTCACATCAATTTTTCTTTAATACCTGTTTACAATCTTAGGTGTTAGTTATGTTTTCATTATCATATTTTCGTTATTCATAACTAGCCTCTACATATAATCCGGGAATCACTACTAAATTCATCCTTATTCTCATACCCAAATATCACTAAACCATAAGTAATCACCTAGTTCCTCACCTAGGAAGAATACCTAAAACACAATCATCAACTAATCTCACGCTTAGGATAAATTAGCGTAACAACGTACTGCATAGACCCATACATAGGAATTACCTAAACATACAAGTGAACACCACCTAGTCCTATACCTAGGAAGCATCAACAATGATTAATATGCCTACTCGCTAGTCTCATTCCTAGAAAGTAATATACTAATAATAAGGGTGAAAGTATAATTAACGTATGACATCCCAATGATGTAAACTTATTAACATGCACAATTTCTACATTTATTACATTCGCAATCCAACATTGTAATTTATTTCACAATTATACAAGTTCGATTTCAAGCGCGACAAAAACAATTAGATCATGTGATAAACAAGTTCTATAATATATCCCAACAAGTTTTTCAAATACAATATTTCAATTCGAGTGAAAATAAAACAATTTAAATCATAAATTGGTTCAAACATTCGTATTAATCATTTTTAGCAATATATCACCATATTCCACATCATATTAATCGTCTACTTGATTTTATCAATCCATGTATATTATCGAATTACATAGACAAATTAACATGTGATTCATTCCAATAACCCACTATAAGGCATGCGGTATTTCGAGTATTAAAATCAATTTCAGAAGTTTATAAAAAAAATTAGATTATCACTTTCCCCAATTAAGTTCATAATCGTATTAATAAAACATGTATATTTAATGTTTAGGCAACATTTAAATCAAATAATACTTAAGGAGAATAATAGAGATATAACCTCAAAAGTAAGTATTCTAAAAATCTTATCACCAGTGAAAATGAGCAACTTGGTCTTATGGCCTTCTTCAAAATATGAGTGTAAATCTCTCCAAATTAGGGTTTAAGTTTTGTTTTAATGGAGGTTTAGGATTAAAAAGAGGAAGAAATAAGACATCTAGCTTTTTAAATGATTTAAGGGAAAAGTTGTAAAAAGTATGCGTAGAAAAGTTAGATCCCAATGTTATCTTTTTCTCTTATTTTGTTTCTACTCAATTTCCTTTAGGATTCTATATAAAAGTTCAAATTCAATACAACTCTAAACCAACCAAATTCCATCATTGATTCAATTTTCAAAAGTAAATACTTGGAGTCCAAAATTTTATAAAATTACTATAATAGCCCTTAGGTTTAAACCAAATTACCAAATCATTTACTTATTAATTAAACGCCCTAAAAAATTATTTAACTAACCAAAAATCACCAACTCAATTTAAATCAAATCTTTTTTTATTTAATTCATAATCTAACTGAAATAATCATTTTAATTAATTAATCAATTAATTAATTAAATCCGGATATACGAGGTATTACATAAGGTTTATTTCTTAATGGTGAACACTAGGGTGGATCATACTCGTATGTCATACACTCACCTGAATCTCAATTAAAAAATTCCAATATGTGACTTTCGCACAACTTCCAGCCAAATCACGATAATATCTAATTTTGAACAACCCTGATGCTCATTGTTTGTAAGGTCCGTGGGAAGTTTGCTAAAACAAATATTCCATGGTTAGGTGTTATTTATCCAAATCACAAAACATTCCATAAAGTTTTGGGCCAAAGTTCTAACCCATTCACATACAGTGGTGGAAACTTTCATTGGAGCAAAGGGGGCCCTCACTGTGTCGAAGTATCAGAGAATCAAGTCGTAAAAGAATAGATAATTTCCACATAATGTCCAAATTTTACGTTACAAATGAAGAGTTGTTGTTCAACCAATAAATAAAACTTATAAAAATGTTTTTGTATTATCATTTTTTAAAATAACTATTTTATTACTATGTATGTTTTTAAACATAAAAATAATACTTTAAAAAAAATATTTTTATACTTATTTCTCTTTTTGTTATTTAAAATGTTTTTAACAGTTTTGGATTTAAAAAAAAAATACTTATTTCCCTTTTAAATTGTAGAAATTATTTTTTTTAAATTGTTTTGTTTAAACTTGTTTTTAATGGTTTTTTCTCTTTAAAATTGTTTTTATACCCGTTTCCTTTTTAAGAATTAAAATTTTACTTTAAAAAATGATTAAGCTATTTTTTTAATATTTTTCCTAGTTTTCATATTTATTTCCTTTTAAATATAAAGCTATTTTTTAACTATTTTTTTAATAGTTTTGGTTTTGAAAAATGTTTTTATACTTATTTCCCTTATTAGAAGTAAAAAATGTTTTTATATATTAAAAAATTTGTTTTATTTAAGCATGGTTTTTAAGCATTTTTAAAGAGTTTTAAAATTTTAATTATAATATTTTGTTCAAAAAGGAAAATAACTGTAAAAGTCTCAAAAAGTACAAATAATTTGAAAACATTTTATTTTTTTGCAATGTTTAAAATAAAAAACTGAAAATTCTCTATTAACAATAATAATTTTTGGCTTATAGGTTGTGAGAATTCTCTATATTGGGGTTGTGAGAAAATTTTATAGGTTTTGGTGTTGTTTTTTATTTTTTGATCTTTTGAGGTTTGTCTCCCACTAATTTGTCTAGTTAATGGTTAGATGCCCAATAATAAAGGATAACTTGGAAATTTATAAATAAAAATATAAAGATCAAAGGTTTTGACAAGATGAATTTCGTTAAAAATGAGTGTCAAACTATAAACTGACAAATTGATCAAAGGTCAAATGACCCTTATATATATATATATATATATATATATACAGTCCTGCTCTTTTGCTGACTAGTTCGCATTTTAAGAGTGAAGATCGGTATATATATACAGTCCTGCTCTTTTGCTGACTAGTTCGCATTTTAAGAGTGAAGATCGGACATGTGTCACTTGGCGGCGAGCCCAGAAGAGAGAGAGAGAGTGTGCCTATAATTTAGGCGATAATTTCTAAGCGCACCGTTAGGTGATACATGTCCGTTCCGCATTCTTAAAATGCTGACAAGTCCGCACAATAGCATTATATATATATATATATATATATATATATATATATATATATATATATATAGAGAGAGAGAGAGAGAGAGAGAGAGAGAGAGAGAGGATTGTCCTTATCTATCAGTTTACAATAATCTTAAAATCTAAAATCTTCCTCTTGGATGGTTTCTAACTTCAAAGCATAACTATTATCCCCCAAACCTTTCAGTGGTGAGAAGTGGTACATAGGAGCGGTTAGGCCAAACAACCTCGACAATATGAGTACTAAAATCAACCATGGAATCATGGTTTTATTTAACAATGTATATGAATTGATTAGGATTCCATCAAATCGCACCATAATCTTTTTATTTAAAAAGTAAATCAAAGTTGTGACCTCAAATCGTATACCATATCATCTAAACATTAATGAAATTTGAATATTTTTTTATATGAAAGGTGAAGAAATCATCAAAAATATAAGAAAAACACATGTATTTAACGTGCTTCGGATCCAAGAGTAGAAGCCTATTGCATAGGAGAAAAGAGGGGGAGATGTTTTATTCATAGGTGATCTCAATGGTGGTCACATAAGCATTTTTTATAGTTACAAATGACAGATAACTTTCCTTGATAGCTTCCATAAAGCACTCCTCAAAAATGCCACAAATTCAACAAATGTGATCCCCATAATCTCTCTCCTCTCAATCAACACTCCCCAACAAGTTGGTGTGAAGATGTCAATAGATACAAAACTTGCATAAAATATATTTAAACTTGGAAAATGGAAGTCCTTTCATAAAAATATTGATCAATTGTTGATTTCTACGAACAAAGGAAGTGTTAATGATGTTGGCTTGAACATTTTCTCATACAAAATAACAATCAACCTCTATGTGTTTCATTGTGAAATACTGGATTTGAAGCAATATGCATAGCAGATTGGTTATCACAAAACATTTCAGTAGGTCGAGACAAACCAAAACCGAGATCTTTCAATAGATCTCGTAGCCAAATAATCTCATTGGTAGTAGAAGTTGTTTCTTTGTATTTTGCTTCAGTACTTGATCATGCAACAAAATTATGTTTTTTCTACTCCATGTAACCAAGTTTCCACCAATAAATGTACAATATCCAGTAGTGGATTTTAGTCAATTGGACCACCTGTCCAATCAGCATCAGTATAAGAAGTAATGGAATTATGCCCATTCTTTCACATCAAAATATCTCTTCCTGGTGAGCTCTTAAAATACTATAAATTTATGTTAACTGGATTCCAATGATGAGTTCTGGGAGCATGCATAAATCGACTCACTAAACTAATTACATAATAAATGTCTGGGAGAGTAATGGTCAAGTAAATGAGTCTATCCACTAGTCTCTGATATTGACTAATATCAAATAATAAATCCCCACTACAATCATCAAGCTTACATCCACTATCAATTCATCTTTGTTGGTCTTGCTCCTAGTTTTTTACATTCCTTCAACAAGTTTAATACATACTTTTATTTATTATGAAGATGACTTTTTTGAATAGGCAACTTATAATTAAGAACTTCCACATCTTTAATAGAAAACTTGTTGTGTAACAACCCTTTGGGCTTTGATATTTCTCTTTTATCATCACCGGTAATTACTAAATCATCAACATATACAAAAACAATAATAATACCAAATATACCCCTTTTACCGAATAATAAAGGATCTTCACTACTCCTTCTAAGAACATTTATAATAAGAACAAAACTGAGCTTTGCATACCACACTCATAGGGATTGATTGAGCCTATATATCGTCTTCTTTAATTTTCACACCAAACCAAATTTAGACTCATGTGGTTGTCCTAGTGGTATACTCATATAAACTTTTTCTTCTAGATCTCCACATGAGAATTCATTTTTCACACCCTTTTAAAACGGTTTCTAATCTTGATTTACTGTCAATGATATAAGAACTCAAAAAGTGTTCATCTTTGCAACAGGAGAAAAGGTCTGCATATAATATTCCTGTTGGAAATTAATATTAAGTGTCAAAATTAATTATTTAATTTCAATTATATTAAATTATGAATTTCCCATTTATATGGTCTTGATAAATGTCAGATAATTAATTAGGAATGTGATAAATAAAGATATTAAAATATTGGGTAAATCTTATCCGTAATTCATATGATGGTTAGTGGAATTAGTGGGAGACTTGAAAAGAGTCCCACCTCCACTAGGATTTCTTCCCTCTTTCCCTTATAAATAGAAACCTCTACACCATCTAGAGTCATCTCATAACACACTGTTTCTAAGGAGGGAGAGAAAATTCGAAATTCCCTTTATTCGTATTTTCTAACAAAAGTTTTGGGTACATAAGTGATGATGCTGAAATCTAGCACCACCAGATAAGTGATGATGAGCTCAAACTGTAAGTACCATGGCAGCCATAGATGTATAAGTGTGTAAGTGCATAGAAGGAGATGAGTATAAGAGGAATAAGATAATTATGTATAGTGGTTCAGCCAATTAGGCCTACATCCACTGTGAGTGTGTGATCCACTAAGTATGGGTACTAATGCCCTTGGATAAAATGTACATAAGCTCCCTTTCCCTCTCTACTGTGTGTACAAGAAGAGTGTTAGCTAGGGTTGCAATTTTTTCGATCCCTTTATAGGGTTGTAGGTGACAAGTATATATAGGTCTTGGGGGGTGTAGTGTACCCCCCAAGCATGCATGGTGCATGTGAATGATGATCTAGCCAATCCCCTATTGACACCTGTAGATGCCACATGTGGTTAATGATGACATAATATTTCCTCACGTGAGGGGGTGATATTGTTATAACGATCTTCCACGTACCATGTGAGCCTCACCCGCACTGTTCCACACGTCTCCCAAATAATGCGCTGTGATGATGTCACCCTCGGCCTATGATATGAGGCTGAGGGCAAAGTTCCTTCTGGTAGTGTCTGGCCTAATCTGGTACTCGTACTGTTGTACCCTCGGAGGGTCATCCGGACCATGATGAGTGGTCGACCCTTAAAGGATCGTCTGGTCCTGATGAGGGGTTAGCCCCTTGAAGGGTCATCTGGGCCTGATGAGGGGTCGACCTCCTTGGAGGGTCGTCTGGATCTGATGAGGGGTCGGGCCCTTGGAGGGTCATCTGGACCATGATGGGTGGGTCCCTTGGAAGGTCTTCTGGACCATGATGATGGGTCGGCCCCTTGGAAGGTCGTCTGGGCCTGATGAGAGGTCGGCCCCTTGGAAGGGTCATCTGATCCATGACGATGGATCGGCCCCTTGGAGGGTCATCTGGTCCTCGTGAGGGGTCGACCCCTTGAAGGGTCATCTGATATTGGCTGAGAGGTCATCCTGGCCTCGTCCAGGTGTGAGGCACCCTCGGCCTGGCCGAGGGTATATATGGGTATATCAATCACCCCCAGCCCATAGCCATCGATGTTGTTGAGATGGCTGAGGGATAGTGTTACTTTTGAGATGAGTGTATGGACAGTTAGATGAATGACACCTGTCGAGCTGATGTGACACTTAGGAAGATCTCCATTGTCATTCCAGTTTCCTAGGCGTGGCGGCTGCACAATTTTCTTGGGACTTTATGCCCTAATGATGACCTTCTCGTGGGATGTGTTCTGCCTTGGTTAATGGGCCCACTCATTAGCAAGGTATTTAAACAATTTTTGAAATCACTTCCTTTCTTCTTCTTCTTCGTGCCATAACTCTCTCTCTAGCTTCTCAATAGCTTCCATATCCATTTCTGCAACCTTTCTGTACCAAGGTTCATTCAGCCTTTGCTTTCGTCTTCAGGTACTCTTCTTTTCCATAAATTTCATTTCTAATCTTCTTTTTCATTTCATGCATTGGGGTTGATGCCCCCTTATAGTGTTTCTAGGGTTTTCCTTATGTTTTCCGGTCCTTTCTCCGGCGAGTCAAATTCTTCCTTTTCTTGAATGTTCTTAATCAAAACCTTTTCCTTTTTTTGTTTTGATCCGAAAGTCTAACGTAGTCAACTGCCAAATTGTTTGTAGTTGGCTTAGCCAAATTCTTTTTAAGTGTAGGGTCTTCCCCTTAATGCTTAGGAGGCTTTATGATTTAGCCGAGGAATTCCCATCCCTGAGAGAGAAGTTCTTTGTAGAGATCAGACGGGTAGAGGAAGAGGAGGAGAGAAGATGAGGGGCCGATCCTAATTGGGTATGACCCTTTTTCCCATCCCATTAGCCACAATATTACCATCTGAGTTCTGTGGGTCGTCTTGTCATCCAGCCGAGAGTCATTCATACAAAGGAGAGATGGATGAGAGAGAATCATCGCCAATAGGTGATGGTCCTTCTAGGAGGAGAGAGACATCTGATCTAAGACCAAGTCAAGGGGTCGAGGGGGCGGTTCCTTCCGAGCCTGTTCCTGTGGCAACTTTATCCCCTAATGCCTTCTAGATGGCCTTTCCTCATGGACCTCTGACAGGCTATGAGGCCGAGGGAGAGGGGACTAAGGATGATGGTAAGGACTCAGACACTGACCAAGTTAACACCTCCCACGCCTCGGCTTATGTTTCCACCATCAGGGATCGTAACCTCCTGCTGTGGAGGCATACATTTGGTGTGCCCCTCAACATAAGTATGAGGGTCCCCTCTGAGTTTGAGAAAGTCTTTGAGGGTGACGAGGGAGAGATCGCAGTATATGAATAGATGTTTAAGGTCGGTGTTAGGTTCCCTCTGCACCCTTCCATAGTCAATATATTGTCAGCCCTCGGCGTTGCCCCCTCTCAACTTCCTCCCAACTCCTGGAGGATGATCCTCGACTATGTCTCCTTGTGGAAGAATACCTTCACTGACGAGCCTTTAGCCGATGTGTTTTTGGCCTTTTATAATATCACTTCCTCGTCCAAACAGCCTGGGTACTATCATCTAGGGGCGAGGAGGTTTGATAAAAAACTTCTCCACGTGGCACAAACCTCTAACCACGACTGGAAGAAGATATTTTTCTTCATATCTAGGGAATGGGAATTTTCTACCGAGGCTCAGCCTTTGGACGATGATCCGAGAGTTCCAAGGAGATGGTCTAACCCCTTTATAAAGTCTAGGTCAGACCCTGAACTTAGTCTAGATGAAAAGGACATAGTCGAGTATCTGAGAGAATGAGGGAAAGAGGGTGAACTTGTAAAGTTTGAGGATTTGATGACCCCTCGATTCCTCAAAGAAGCTGGTCTGAGGGTCGGCCCCTTAACAGAGCTACGTGAGTTATTATTATTTTTTGCTCAATCTTTGATTTTTTCCAAGTGTTTCACCTTTGCCTCTGTATTTTTCTGATGTGTCGTCTCCTTTTCAGGTCGTCCTACAGGTATCTCTGACCATCTTTGGGAAATGACTGCCCCAAGCTTACTGCTTGGTCTAGGCAAGAAGAAAGGCAAGGAGCCTCAACAGCCTTCGAGGAAGACAAAGACCGTGGGCCAACACTTGTTGAGTCGACTGCTGACAGTCATTAAAGAAAAGAGCCAAAAGTACCTGCTGACCCTCGGCCGGATTGTGGAGTCGTCTGAGGGGACTGGATCCTCCTCCAGCATGGGGGCCTTCTGGTCCCAAAACTTAGCCTTTTTTAAGGCTGGGCTGTCTTCCCTGATTGCCAATCTAAGGGAGGCCAAGGCTTCTATGTTCTCTGCCCCCTCGCTCGCTGACTATGAATTCTTATCCAAAATTCCCCCGACAAAGGTGTGTAACTATGGTCTGCACACTCTGGCCCAAGTATTTGTTCTTACTTCATTTCCTTAGTTGATTTTTTTTCACTAACTATTTCCTCGACCCCTTAACATGTGTCTTTTTTTGTGCAGTCTATTTGTGCCTTCACATCAGCTACCAAGTGGATAGCTGAGAATCAACAGAAATTTCATGAAGCCTAGAGGGCCATTAAGCATGAGGCTAACCTGCAAACCGAGCTCGAGACTGCAAGGGCCGAATTAGAGAGTGCGAGGACCGAACATGCAAGGGTCCTGGACGAGCTGATGAAGCAGCGTGATGCAGACCTGAAGGCCAAGGACTTGCTTATTAAAGAGAAGGATGAGGCCTTGATCAACCTGGGGGTTCAATTTAAGACTGAGCTTGAGGGGGCAGTAAAGTAAGCTGAGGCCGATGCTGTGGAGGCCTACAAACTCTCAGACGATTTTCAAGGCTTTGGTCTTGATTACTTGGAGAGGGGAATTAGGATGGCCTGTCGGTGGGTCATCCTTAAGTTCGCTGATGCAGTATCATCTGTCCGCCCCTGTCTTTAGGTAGTTCAACTGGATGATCCCCTTATTGTTGAGGCCTTGGCCCATATGGAGTCCCAAGTGCACGTCGAGGGTACCGTCACGTCTGAGGATCGGACTGTCTTGGTCATAGAAGAAACCCCCATAATTAATGTTGAAATATTGCCCTCCGACGTTGCTCAATAGGGTGGCTATCTGTAACCCATACCCTCTTCATGTAACCAATATTTTTGTACTCTATTTTTGTTGAACAAGCCTTTATAACATTTCCTTTATAATATCATGTCTCTTGCTGTCTTCTATACTTGTCTCTTGTATGATTTTCATTGTGATGTTTTTAGATTAACAATATCACTAACCCCTCCCTCATCTTTCTTGAGGGTAAATGAGGAGTCGTCCCCACCATTTTCCCTCATCATAGCCGAGGGTGGTTTCCCACCAACTGAATGATGTTTTAAACTTTGAAGTCCCCCCTCGTCTTTCTTGAGGGTAAATGAAGGGTCGTCCCCACCATTTGCCCTCATTATAGCCGAGGGTGGTTTTTCACCAACCTAATGGTTTTTCAAGTCCCCCCTCGTCTTTCTTGAGGGTGAATGAGGGGTCGTCCCCTCCATTGACCCTCATCATAGCCGAGGGTGGATTTCACTAATTTAATGATGTTTTAAATTTTAAGTCCCCCTCATCTTTCTTGAGGGTAAATGAGGGGTCGTCCCCACCATTTTCCCTCATCATAGCCGAGGGTGATTTTTCACCAACCTAATGGTTTTTTAAGTCCTCCCTCGTCTTTCTTGAGGGTGAATGAGGGGTCATCCCCGCCATTGACCCTCATCATAGTCGAGGGTGGTTTCCACCAACTTAATGATGTTTTAAATTTTAAGTCCCCCCTCGCCTTTCTTGAGGGTGAATGAGGGTCGTCCCCGCCATTGACCCTCATCATAGACGAGTGTGGTTTCCACCAACTTAATGATGTTTTAAATTTTAAGTTCCCCCTCGTCTTTCTTGAGGGTAGATGAGGGGTCGTCCCCGCCATTGACCCGCCGAGGGTGGTTTTTCACCAACCTAATGGTTTTTCAAGTCCCCCTCGTCTTTCTTGAGGGTGAATGAGGGGTCGTCCCCACCATTGACCCTCATCATAGCCGAGGGTGGTTTCCCACCAACTGAATGAGGGATCAATGTGACATTCTCATTAACATTCCAAGCGTTCTTTTAGAGCAACACATTCATTACAACTGTGGTCCGATAGGACTTTATAAAATTATTGATAGTATTTCTTTAAATGATCTGCATTCCAGGGGTTGGAAAAGGGTTCCTATGGCCATCCCCGATCCCCGCCGCGGAGGGAGAAAGGATCCTTCGGGTCCCGCGCGTCCCCTCTCTGGAGAGCGCGCTTCGGCCGACGTCGATTTGTGAGGTGTGAAAATGTAGAGAGATTCAGAGTCGCCAGTCTATTTTACTCAAAACAGACAAAAGAAAAAGGGGAAGTCACAGCGAAGGATGGCATCCAAAGACATACTGGTGTGTGCGAAACCAAAATGATTCGAGAAGGGTCCGGAGGCTTAGTTACGAAATGGGAAGGTGTTAGGCACCCATTCCTCCCTTTCGATCTCTCATGTATATTTTCTATTTTCCTTTATATTTCCCCCCGTGATATGTGTGCATGTGTATATATATAATGGAGGTAGGAATCCTCGACCTATATCATGGAAAAGATAAAGCGAGTCATCCGTAGGAATGTGAGATTAATGTAGAAAATAGGATTTGTGCGATTACCCTTGCGTTGATTGTTATAAGGGAACGATAATGCATGTGAAATAATACGCCACTAAGATCGAATGTATAGAATATAATAGAAATGAGATGAAGAGAAGAGAGAAAATAAGAGAAAAAGTAAGAAAAGGACTCGAGTCTCGGGTTTTACCCCGAGACGCCTACGTAGCCTATAAAGGCATCAAAGTCCACGTAGTTAGCATACAAAACGAGGGGTGGGGTTTAACCCATAAATCCAAATGGAGAAATCTCTTATTTGTAAATGTGTGTGTGTGTGTGTCAAAAAAAGTGTTTTAGTTGTGAGAAGAGTGTGGAAAAAGTGTGGGAATCCCTATTTGGAATTTATGAGCAAACCCTCTTTTTCTTGTTTTTTGGGTTTTATTTATATGAAAATGGGAGATGTGCAATAATACTAGATAAAAAGTATGGTAGGATATGTGAAATAAGATAATAAAAGTGCTAAGTAAGAAAACAAGTTATTACAAATTTAAGAGAATTTAGGAGAGAGTTTGAGAAAGTTGGACCTTCTTGAAGATCTTGAGCTTGATCTTGAATGTTGGAGAGAACCCTTGCACTTTGAATGATGATGGAGAGTGGTTAATTCACCAA
This sequence comes from Sambucus nigra, assembly GCA_949130495.1. NCBI lineage: Eukaryota > Viridiplantae > Streptophyta > Magnoliopsida > Dipsacales > Adoxaceae > Sambucus > Sambucus nigra. The sequence continues at coordinate 77,318,956 of OX422212.1, read as the reverse complement.
GTTTGATGAAAAGGATGATGAAAAGTGGAAGTAAAAAAGGGATTTGGAAGTTGAAATCACGCTGCCTTCGAGAGAGGTTTCTGGAATTCGTTCAGAGAGATTTTTATCAGATCGGGGCTCCCCTTGAAAATGATGCCAAGGCCTCCTTATATAGGCCCAGGGGTCTACCGATCGGCATTGCCATGGCACTACCTATCGGCAGGTGACGATAGGCAGGGTCTGGGACCTGCCATTTGGCAGTGCGCTTCAGGCTTTTTCGAAAAATTGGCCGCCGAGGGCAAACCGTTGGTCAGAATTGTGCACGGGGCATACCGTTGGAAAGGTATTTCAGAGACCTTTGAAAGTCCTTTGGACCGCTCCCGAGTTTGGGAGTTGACTTTGGGTCAAATGTGGCTCGAAAGCGTTTGTCGGTCCGTTGGACGGGAGATTATTCGGACGCAAATGGATCGTTCGTCTGTATGGTAGGTCCGAATCGCGCATGGGGCGAACTGTTAGAAAGTTTAGGAGATGTAATTCGACATTCCAAAGAGTTTGGCCCGGTTCGGGGAGTTCACTTTGGTCAACCGGGCCTGAGAAGCATTCGGTGACCTCTCGGAGTCAAACGGATCGTTCTTCTGCATGGAAAGTCAGAATCGCGCACGGGATGGACCGTTGGAAAGGGTTTTCAGTGCCCTTCGAAGATTCATTTAGCCTAGGTTGAGTTGAAGAGTTGACTTAGGTCAAACAGAGCCCGGGAGCGCCTGGTGGCCTCTAGGTTGGGCTTCGGACGCAAACGGATCGTTCGTCCGCATGGTAAGTTGGAATCGTGCACGGGGTGGACCGTTGAAAAGGGTTTTTAGTGCCCTTCGAAGATTCATTCAGTCTCGATTGAGATGAAGAATTTGACTTTTGGGTCCAATTGAGCCGGGGAGTGCCCGATGGCTTTCAGGTTAGTACTCGGGACGTGACCATGGTTTACAGTGATGAGTGGAGGTACTAGGGACATAAGGAGAGTTAGGGGGTAACAGAATGAGGTGTCTACAGAGCCCCTCGACGGGTGAGTTTGGAACAAAATATGGCCGTCGATTAGACACCGCATGATGCCCAATTTAGAGGATCGAGGCCGATTCTGAGGACCTAAGGAAGTGAGGATGACCGATTCAGAGGGTCGAGGTCAAATCTGAGGATCTAAGGAGCGAGGGTGACCAATTCAGAGGGTCGAGGTCAGTTCTGAGGACCTAAGGAGTGAGGGTGACCAATTCAAAGGGTCAAGGTCAGTTCTGAGGACCTAAGGAAGCGAGGATGACCAATTCAGAGGGTCGAGGTTGATTTTGAAAACCTAGGAAGCGAGGATGACTAATTCAGAGGTTCAAGGTCAATTTTGAGGACCTAAGAGTGGTTACGACCGAGGATCGAGGCCAATTTTGACCTAACTCAGGTGATGACCCAGGACCGGGGTCAATTCTGACCCAAGAGTGGTGACGACCGAGGACCGAAGTCAATTCTGACCTAACTCAGGTGATGATCCAAGACCGGGGTCAAATATGACCCAAGGGTGGTGACGATCGAGGACCGAGGTCAATTTTGACCTAACTCAGGTGACGATCCAAGATCGGGGCCAATTCTGACCCAAGAGTGGTGACGACCAAGGACCGTGGTCAATTCTGACCTAACTCAGGTGACGATCCAAGACGGGGGTTAATTATGACCCAAAAGTGGTGACGACCGAGGACCGAGGTGAATTCTAACCTAAATCAGGTGACGATCCAAGACCGAGGCCAATTATGACCCAAGAGTGGTGACGACCGAGGACCGAGGTCAATTCTGACCTAACTCAGGTGACGATCCAAGACGGGGGTCAATTATGACCCAAAAGTGGTGACAACCGAGGATCGAGGTCAATTCTAACCTAACTCAGGTGACGATCCAAGACCGGGGCCAATTCTGACCCAAGAGTGGTGACGACCAAGAACCGAGGTCAATTATGACCTAACTCAGGTGATGATCCAAGATCGGGGCCAATTCTGACCCAAGAGTGGTGACGAATGAGGACCGAGGTCAATTATGACCTAACTCAGGTGACGATCCAAGATCGGGCCCAATTCTGACCCAAGAGTGGTGACGACCGAGGACTGAGGTCAATTCTGACCTAAATCAGGTGATGATCCAAGACCGGGGCCAATTCTGACCCAAGAGTGGTGATGACCGAGGATCGAGGTCAATTCTGACCCAAAAGTGGTGACGACCGAAGACCGAGGTCAATTCTGACCTAACTCAGGTGACGATCCAAGATCGGGGTGTATTCTGACCCAAGAGTGGTGACGACCGAGGATCGAGGTCAATTCTGACCTAACTCAGGTGACGATCTAAGATCGAGTCCAATTCTAACCCAAGAGTGGTGACGACTGAATACCGAGGTCAATTCTGACCTAACTCAGGTGGCGATCCAAGACCGAGGCCAATTCTGACCCAAGAGTGGTGACGATCGAGGACCGAGGTCAATTCTGACCTAACTCAGGTGACGATCCAAGACCGGGGCTAATTCTTACCCAAGAGTGGTGACGATCGAGAACCGAGGTCAATTCTGAGCTAACTCAGGTGACGATCCAAGAGCGGGGTCAATTCTGACCCAAGAGTGAGTGCATTTCCTTTGGGAAAAGAAAAGAGTTCCACTGGGGATAAGAATTGGATTTGAGGTTCCGCTGGGGAATGATGAATGACCTGGAGAAGATTCGGATCGTCCTTTAGGAGAGATCGCCTGGGGTGAGTGATTCATCTGAAATCCGCTGGGGAAAATACCATGCGATATTGTTTTGCACCGGGTAGTCGATGGCTGGGGAGGCTTTGTGTCCTTGATTTGAGCGGAGGAGTTGATTGTTGGGGAGATAACTGGTTTGAGGTCGTGAACTCTGCTGAGGAGGTGATTAGGTGGTCCAGGCGCAGTGCTTGAGAGGTCATTCGCTTGGATTTTGAGGGTTCTGTTGGGGAAAAAGAGGTTTCGCCTGAAGGAGTGAAAAATTTTCTTGATGAAAACGTTCTAAATCCTCCTAAGGATTTTTAAGAATTTTCTGAGGATTTTTCAGGTTTTTTGGTATTTTTTGGAAATTTATGTACGAAATTTTAAGGGGGGTGCCGGCCGGCATAGACTGAGGGGTGCCATTCGACAGTGGCATGGACTTTTGGACTGCCTCGGGAAGGTAAGGAGTCAGTACCGATCGGTATGGCTGGGGTCAGTGCCGATCGGCATGGCGCTTGGCCTCCTATATAAAGGGGGCGAATCCCCTTCATTTTTCACACCTTCTTGCCTTCTCTCTTTTTGCGATTTCTCTCTGCGAATTATTCTAACGTTCCGCTCTTCAAGAAATGGCCGCCTTTGTGAGCACCGCTATCCACCGAGAGTGGTTGACCGTTAATGACTGGGCAAATGTGGATTGGAGGGATAGGGTGCCCCTTGCTTTGGGGAACGAGAATGCCTTCGATGCATTCGAGTCGGTTGTGGATGAGCAGACCTTGCTGCGGGAGCCATCGCGTCATCGCTCTTCGAGAGTGATTCTCGACGATTATGTAAGTAACCTGACCTTTGGCATTCCTTTCTTTTTAGGTGATTTTTCATTTTTCTTGACCTTTGACTGATTTTTTCCTCTTGCCAGTCGAATATTTCTTTGAAGAACATGCATGCCCGCGGGACGACGGGTCTTAAGGATGTTTGGGAGCATCTTCCACCTGTGGTGTGCTGGATGGTATCATCAGCGGGTTTTGGGAGGTTGGCGGCTGCGCTGGATGAGACGCCTCGTTCGACAGCAGTTTTGTGTGCCTTGGGGGAGAGGTGGTGGGACACCACCCACACTTTTTATTTTGGCTTCGGGGAGATGACGGTGACTCCCATAGATGTGCAGCAACTGCTGGTGATGGATTGTGATGGGGATCAGATAGAGGTGGATCGCTCCTTGCGGGTGAGGCCAGAGGCGGTGCATGCGGCACTTGGTGATGTGAGGAGGATAGTCTCTGGGGATTCTATCCGGCTGTCCTTACTGAAGGATGTTTTGCTGAGCAGGGTGCTTGATGTGGAGGACGGGCTGCAAGTGAGGCATATGGCCCGGTTATTCATCTTGTTAGTGTTGGGAGGTTTCATGGTGGCGTAGAGTGGCGACGTCATCCATTTGTGGTTTCTGCCGTACTTGAGGATGTTTTTGAACATCCCATTCTATGATTGGGGGAGTCTGACCTTGGCAAACCTTTACTCTTCTTTGGATGCATTCAGCCGGTGCTGCCGACAGACCTTTACTGGAGCCACGTATCTCCTTGAGGTATTCTTTACTTTGCGCATTTTCATTTCATGCATTCGCATTTTCTCTTCATGCATTCGCATTTTCCTTTCATGCATTCGCATTTTCTTTATGCATCTCTTTTTTCTTGTGATTTCAGGCGTGGTTCTATGAGGTGATTGGGTGCAACACCCCGCTGATTGCTCTGAAGGACGACACCGTTGGGGACTTCTGCCGACTGTATCGATGGCATAAGGCCAACCTGCAGTCGAAGGGATCTCTCTCCTTGGAGGCGGTGCGTCAGGTCTTGAATGACCTGACCAGTGGTCGGGTAAGGTCCTTTCCTTTTCAGTCTTAGTTTTTGCACCTTTTGATCTTGTATTGACTCATGCCTGCTTGGGGATTTTTAGGTGATCTTTTATCCGTAGGGGACAGCCATTCAGGATACGGGGATGACTGGGGTGAATGCGCAGATGAGGCATTTGTTGGCGCATGAGTTCGGCCATTCCTGGTACCTCAGGGAGAGGGTGATTCGTCAGATTGCTGAAGAGGATGTGGTGGTGCCACCCACGCAGCCTCCTACGTCTATGAGGCGGGAGCGACAGCTGTTGGAGGATGAGAGGATCACGGCGATGATTGGCGAATCCTATGTGTTGTACACTGATACGGCTGCGCCGTATGACTATATGGATTTTGCGACGAGCTGGTTAATGGCGCCAAGTATACATGATTCCTTACCTTTCCCTCCTGCTGGTTCGAGTCGGGAAGTGGGGTCTTCCCACAGCGGTGGCGGTCCTTCGACACCTACGGCGGCGACGACATCGGAGGTCCCTTTTGTTCGACTGCACACTCCTTCGTACAACATCCGGAGGGCTGATGGAGAGATAGTGTCGATGTTGCACCGTCCCTTCGCGATGGATCCGAAGGAGCTGGGTTTGACAGAGGAGGTCCTTCATCCTGTGATAAACCTTTCGGTCCTTTTCCTATTTTTGACTTCTTTTGTTTGATACTGATTCTGTCTTTTCCTTGTAGCAAATCCGGGTGTCGACCACTTGGCTGAGAGACATCAGAGATTGGATATCATCAGCGACTGCCCACATTCGGGATGTTGTCCCTGTTCCTTCTTTCTTGGTGCCGTCAGCCTCGTCTGAGGAAGACTCTGGCTCGGGTAGTGGGGGGCGTTGTCTCGTCGTAGGGGGAAGAGAGCGCGTCACAGGGGTGGAAGCTCTTGAGAGAGAGAGAGTGTGGGTTCGGGCTGAGTCCCGTTGTTTTTGGCTTTTTCTTTATTTCCTGCAAAAATGATGTAACACAGAAAACAGATATATGCAATGCAATGTAGTTTTTTGACTATCTTTTATTTTAATGATGAATGAATGAATGCGCTTTTTTACTTTGTTGCTGAGATCGTAAAAACAGGAGTATTTTGGAATTTTTCAAAGGAAAGCTGTTTTATTTTAAAAAAGGGGAATCCCACAAGGAGAAAACAGGATTCTTGAAATTCTTTTGAGAATATCAATTTATTTTTATTGAGTTTTCTGATTTGACAAAATAGGAAAGGAGGAAATTTCCAAAATGGGGGGGTTGCCGATCGGCAAGCACCCTGGCCTGCCTATCGGCAGTTCAGTGCAGTCCTATCAATTGAAAGCTTTTATTGGTACCCTCTTCAGCCTTTAGTACCTTGTGGGGTAGGATTCTATCCGATTTCTGCAGGGATTATGTCTTTTGTGAGAGTTCTCAAGTATAAAAAAGGGGAAGGGTGGAGTGTTTTCCTCACACCTTTACATTCTTATCTACTTGCCTACTATTTCTTTGCCCTACAAGATGGCTCTCCCTGGTAGCACCGAATTTGTCAACTACCTTGAAGCCTTGGAAGATATGTTCTCTTATAATGTCGACTATGATGTTTTTAACATGCGTCGAGTCTCCTTGTGGCGTAATCGACCATTTGAGTGGAATATGCTGATGGCGGCAGTACAATTTTGGTACCCCAAAGACCATGTATTCCGCTTTGGGTTGGAAGAAATTTGTCCTACCTACGAGGAATTTTCTGCCATACTGGGTGTGAATCCCAGTGTTGCTGCGGCTTTTCCCAAATTTTCCTGCTCCCCTAGGGATTTATTGGTCGGGCTTCTTCATATCTCGCCTTCGGCGGCTAGATCGTTAGTTGCTAGAGGAATGATCTCCCTCCCGATGGTGTTGCAGTCCATGCATTTGCGGGAAGTAGGTGATACTGGTTATGCTGGAGCCGTTGTTCTGGGCCTGGTTTCAAAATTATTGTTGGTGACCGGGGAGGTGCGAGTGGACCCACAACTTGCAGCCATTACTTCATGGATATCATACCGTCGCAATCCCACGGCGGTGATATTGGTGGAGGCTCTGAATGGCCTGGATGCCTGGAGAGAAGGTCGTTCTGACTTTTTGAGGGGTAGCCCTGTGATGCTGTTCATGTGGTTATCTGAAAGATTCCGCTTGTCAACTCCTCCAGAATATCCTTTGTCGGTTGTACCCAACTTCTTTTCACGCTACTTCATCCGCGTTGGCCTGTATGTTGAGAACTAGGAGAATTGGTTTGTGGAGTATAGGGCTCGTGGGCTATATTGGTCAGTGCCTTGGTGGGGACAGTTGCAGCTAGTTCTGGAGCTAGGAGAGTATTCATATGTGCGGTTGGTTGGTCTCAGACAGACCTCTTTTTATTTCCCTTGGTGGCTTTTGCGCCAATTTGGCTGGGCGCAGGTCGTGCCCCCTCGGACCTTAAATTTCTTTCCGGTAGAAGATTTGACTGAGCGCTTGCGTCTGTTGCTTGGATCTCTGTGGGAAAATCGGCGTCCGTCGACCCGTCCCTCTCAATCTGTCGGGAAGGTTTTCCATGTCCCCAAAGATTATATGAAGTGGTTATGGAGGAAAGTAGTCAGCAAGATGTTGGCAGTAGAGACTGGTCAAAGGTGTTTATTTTATCTGACTCCATGGAAGGGGGTGTTGTGGTCTTTTCGAAGATGGTTAAGGCTCATAGATCCATGGAGTGTTTGAGGCACTCTATTCGAGCAGGGGAAACTTGGGGTCCTCAGGATGCAGATGATGAGGGTACAGGCTCTTCGGGTAGCTGTGGGTAGGACTCCTGGGGAGTTTATTTGTGTAACAGATGTGGGGGATTTTATCTGGTTTTTATGGTAGTAGGGGGAAGGGAGTTATCCGTTCCTTTTTCTTATGTAATATGTACTGTGGTTTCTTATTAATGAAATAAATAAGTTTCTGATCATCCAGTTGTGCCTTTTGATGAATTTTGTATTTTGAATTATCTATACCGATCGCTAAGGCATACATAATCCTTTTGTTCAAGTAGATGTTTAGAATGAACCAACGTTCTCAGAGGTAAGAAAAGAATAGTATTTTATGAAAAAGAAAAGAGCCACACTGATGTGAGGAGTATGAGCTGCCTACGTACCTCCGGGGTTTTTTTGAAAAGTTTTAAAATAGTTTTTGTAGAGGATTAGGCCCACGTAGTTATGGGTAGAGGGAATTGAAGAGTTTTTTTTTAGAATAGAAGGGGGATGAGAAGAGGCGTAGCGCGTCGAGATTTCAGACTAGGGGTAGAATTTCTTGAGACGGTCTAGATTGACTGGACGAGCCATCTCTTCCCTATCCAGGTCAGTGAGCATGGCGGCACCGCCAGACAAGATCTTCTTCACAATGTAAGGGCCGCTGCAATAGGGCTTGAATTTTCCTCTGGGGTCCCAGACAGGTTCTATCATCTCCTTGAGGGCTAAATCCCCCTCCCGGACACCGCGGTCCTTAAATTTCTTGTTGAATAAACGCGCTATTTAGCGATGGTACCCTTGTATGTGGTATAGAGACTTCAATCTCCTTTCATCTAGAAGGGCTAGCTCATCAAGACGGCTTTGGCACCAGTCTTCTTCACTAGCCTTGCTTTCGATCATGACGCGTAGCGAGGGTATTTCCAGCTCCACAGGTAGGACTGCTTCCATGTCGTAGACCAGGGAGTAAGGGGTAGCCCCAGTAGAGGTTCGGATTGAGGTTCGATAGCCCCAGAGGGCGTACGGGATCCGGTCAGCCTAATCCCTATAACTTTCGGTCATCTTGTTGATGATGGCTTTGAGGTTTTTGTTGGCGGCCTCAACTGCACCATTGGTCTGAGGTCAGTAGGGAGAAGATTTGTGTCTCTGAATCCCATACTCGTTGATAACTTCTGTGACTTCTGCCTCGAAGTGTAACCCGTTATCTGACACTAGCTCGTGTGGGACCCCATATCGGCAGATGATATTTTTCTTGACGAATTTGGCCACCTTCTTGGCATTTAATGCAACGTATGACTCATCTTCGACCCATTTGGTGAAGTAATCAATGGCAACTAGGATGAACTCATGCCCATTTGAAGCCTTTGGTGTAACCTTCCCTATGATGTCGATACCCCAGGTGGAGAACGGCCAGGGAAAAGTCATGTTGTATAATTCCCGCGGAGGTAGGTGTTGGAGGTTGGAGAACTGTTGGAATTTAGGGCATCTCCGAACATAGGTGGTGCAATCCTGGGCCATGGTGGTCCAATAGTAGCCCTGTCGGATGATCTTCTTGGCAAGCATGTGACCATTCATGTGGGGCCCGCATTCCCCGCTGTGGATTTTCTGCATTATCTTTTCAATGTCAGCCCCTGCGATACAGTGCAAATGAGTTCCATCCAAATTCCTCTTGAGTAGTGCTTTATGACAGAAGATGTACTGGGCGGCCAGCCTTCGAAGGGTAGCTCGGTCATTCTTATTGGCACCCTCGGGATACCTACCATGTTTGAGGAGGCACCATATATCATAGTACCAGCAATCGGCTAGTTCGGGGTCTTCTATGGAGATAAGCTCAATATGGTAGCAATGGGTTGGTTTGTCTTGCTTTTGAACTAGGAAAGGGGTCATTGTTATTCCCTCGGGCATGTCGACCATAGAGGCCAAAGTAGCGAGGGCATCGGCTAGGTTATTCTTTGCTCGGGGTAGGTAATGGAAGGTGATATCTCAGAATTGGGAGGCTAACTCTTCTAATTGGGTATGAAAGGGTTGGAGCTTTTCGTCCTTGACTTTCCACTTTCTGAGCACTTGACCGATGATGAGGGAAGAATCCCTAAATACATCAAGGTATTGAATACCTTTCTTGAGAGAGAACTTGAGGCCCACTGTGTATGCCTCGTATTCCATCATGTTATTGGTGCAGGGGAAATTCAACTTGATGGCGATGGGAGTATAAGAGTCATCTGGGGCGACCAGAAGTATCCCAATGCCATATCCCTTTTTGTTGGCAGCGCCATCGAAGAACATTTTCCATCGGAGGCAGTCTTGAGTGGTGCAGAGTAAATTTTCATCTGGGAATTCGGAGATCCAGACATCTGTTTCTTCTACAGGGTATTCAGCGAGGTAGTCAGAGATGGCTCTTCCTTTAACGGCTTTCTTTGTGACGTACACGATATCGAACTCGGTTAGGAGCATCAACCATCGGGCCATTCGGCTGGATAAGGCGGGTTTCTCGAGCATGTATTCGATGGGATCCATTCGGGATACAAGCTTAATGGGGAAGGAGAGCATGTAGTGTCGCAACTTTTGGGTGACCCAGACAAGGGCGACACATGCCTTTTCTAAAGCAGTTTAGTTGACCTCATACTCGGCCAATTTGCGACTGGCATAATAGATGGCTCCTTCTTTGCGGGAGTGTTCGAGGTATTGGGGTAGCAAAGCCCCAGATGCAGTGTCAGTTATGGTTAGGTATAGGAGCAAAGGGAGACCAGGCTGTGGAGGCATGAGAACTGAAGGTTGGGTTAGGTATTGTTTGATTCGGTCAAAATCTTCTTGGCAGGCCTTGTTCCAAACCTTGCTTGAATCCTTTCGGAGTAGCTTGAAGATTGGTTCACAGATGGAGGTTAGTTGGCTGATGAACCGGCTGATATATTATAATTTCCCAAGAAAACCTCGGACTTCCTTCTCTGTTCGGGGAGGTGGCATCTCAAGTATGGCTTTCAGCTTGGCGAGATCTGCTTTTATCCCCTTCTCACTGACCATGAATCCTAAGAGTTTTCCCTTTGTAACGCCGAAGACGTATTTCTGTGGATTGAGTCTCATCTGATACTGCCGCAGTGTTCGAAGAACTTTCAGAGAGCAGGAGCAGAACCTTCTCTCGTTCTGGACTTGATAATCATATCATCCACGTAAACCTCGACCTCTTTATGAATCAGATCGTGCAGGATGGTTGTGGAAGCCCTTTGGTAGGTAGCCCCAGCATTCTTGAGACCGAATGGCATAACGGTGTAGCAAAAGGTTCCCCATGGGGTGATGAATGCGGTTTTCTCTTTGTGGTCGGGGTGCATCATGATTTGGTTGTATCCGGCAAACCCGTCGACGAATGACTTGAGAGCATGACTAGTTGTGTTGTCCATGATCATGTCGATGTTGGGTAGCGAATAATCATCCTTCGGAGAAGCTTTGTTTAAATCTAGGTAATCCACACACATTCGAACCTTTCCTCTTGATTTCGGTACAGGTACAATGTTGGCTAGCCACGTGGGATATTAGATCACTCGAATGAAGCCTACGTTTAACTGTTTGACCACCTCTTCTTTGACTTTGAGCGACCATTCAGTGCGGATCTTTCTTAACTTTTGTTTAACCGGCTTGTAATCTGGGAGAGTGGGGATCTCATGCTGAGCTATTTCAGGATCAATACCGGGCATATCGTCGTAGGACCATGCGAAGACATCCACGAACTCCTTTAGAAATTCTTCAAGTTGTGCGCGCTCATGCTCGTCAAGGGTGGCCCTATCCTAATCTCGCGCAGTTGGCTACTAGAACCGAGATTAATAACAACAGTATCTTCTTCATTAACTTGAACGCGGTTATGTTGTTTGTTATTAACCTTATTTAAATCAGTTAAGAATTATTCATTTGCAAAATCATCATCATCAAAAGTTTGATTAGAATCTAAATAATTAATGTAAGGCACAACAAGATACTCAAAATCTTCGTTTATTTCATTGATAGGAAAAATAGCATTGAGAACCTCATCAAAAGAGTTCTCGATTACATTTGAGCAAGGATAGACAACAGTAGATGAAACAGGGTAAATATTGGGGTTAGGGGAGGCTTCAAGAGGTAGAGTTGGCGCAGCATGCCAGTTGAGGATAGGTGTATCCTCAGCCTTGATCAAATGAGAGGGAGTGATGTGGTGCCTGAATGAACCATGCAGAGTGCCAGCCCCAGTGTCTGCAAGTTGAAGGAATCTTCGAAATCACTTTCCTCAGTTTTTTTAGTATCTTTTATGAGCGGTTGCACGCGGTGTGGGAAATTTTCCGCCCGTGGGTATCTATCTTGGAAAAATATCTCCATTCTAAGATTCATCTTCTTATTTATGTGGTCGTACCATGGTTCTGGAAAACCATAAAAGGGGAAATCCTCGCCCTCTTTGATGAATCGTCTATTTAAAGAGTCTCCCGAGATAGTTTGGCCGCAGTCTAAACCTTTCTTTGATCGAATCTGGCAGATCATTCTGAGCTCTAATTCTGATGGCTGATACCCCAAGCCGCAAGGAGGGAAAGCTTTCTTCAGTTCGATGGGATCAAGTATCCCCTGCTGCCTTTATCCTAGCCCTAGTCCGGGCATGAAGTGCATGTTTCTGAACATCTGAATCACATTGACATTTCCATGAGGGTCATATTCTGGACAAACCCTTTCTTTGAAACCATCCCCTGCCGGGAGTAGGGATGGGTCAACTCGAAATCCTGATAGGAGCATATCATTTTACCCATGTTGTATCTCAAGAATTGGACTACTGGTGCTTGCACTCTTGGCATTTTCATCGTCGCCCAAAATGGTGATGACTAGCCCATCGGCGAAGAACTTCAATTTCTGATGGAATGAGGAAGAGACACCCTTTATACCGTGGAGTCAGGGTCGTTCGAGCAATAGTTTGAAATAGGTCGGGATATCAATGACTTGGAATTCGACGACAGGGTTTATAGGTCCTACCCCTATTCCAAGTTTTATGGATCCCATCACCTCCCAACGGGTATTATCGTAGGCACGCACGGCAGTGGAGGTTGGAGCGAGGTCACTTTCTGTTAGGCCTAAACATTTGAAGGTTCTCATTGGGCAGACATTCAAAGCGGATCCGTTATCAACGAGCGAAAGCGGTACAACCTTCCCCATAACTTCGATGGAGATGTTGAGTGTATGATTGTGATTCGGCCCAATTTTGGGGATTTCCTCTTCAGAAAATGATAGCATTCGGGTGGAGGTCAAGGACCCGACCAAATTTACCACTTCTTCTGGTGTGGTAGAAGGAGGAACTATGGGTCCTGTGAGCAACTTGATTAAAGCATTTCTGTGCAGCTGGGAAGACATGAAAAGCCCCCATAGAGTGATGTTAGCTTGAGTTTTCTTAAGTTGATCGAGGATCTTGCTCTCCTCGATGGTCACTTCTGGCATAGGAAGGTTTTTAACGCCCTTCCCCTTGTCATTTGCTGGTAGCGAGATTGGAACTTGGTAATGTCTCCCAGATCTGGTCATGTGATTTACTGAATAAGGGAAAAACTTAAATCCAGTTTCTTCATCGATCTCAGGCTGCTCTACCACTCTGTCTATTTCTCCGAGGAGTTCTTCAAACGATATCATCCCACATATGTCGGCTACTGGGCCAGTTCTTCCTGAAGCTTGTTCTTCATTTGAATCTTTGAATTCTTCCCCCCATCCGGTGGAAACAATTTTGTTTTCCCTCGTGAAGTCAATGCATTCCACAACTTCAATGGCTTCCTCATATAGGCCTTCTCATTCTTTGGGGATATGTGTGATTGAAGGGACCAAGCGCCCTTGTAGCTTCAAAGTGTCAAGTAACCCGGTGATACTGCTAATGTTATTGGTTTGCCTGAATGCTTCTGCCATGATCTGGACAACATCCTCTAAGCTGACTTCATCGGTTGGTACCACCCAACTATCTGATTCTCGGGCCCATTTTCGTGCTTCCAAAAATAGCGCGCTGAACCTCTGGCAATCGATAATCATCTATGAGGGCAATTTCAGCCCAAACTCTAGGAGTTGATTCAATATCTCTGACAATTCCATACTTCCATTTTCAGAATGGGTACGGACAGTGATGCATGCTTTGGTAAGGAGTGACAGTGCTTGATCAGCGAGGCTAGTAGGGTGTAGGAGGAAATATGGGTAAATTTGAAGAGGTTTAGGAGGGTATAGGGGTGTGATTTGGGTTGATGGATCGAAATTTGGGTTTTCTTCCAAAAAGATGGCATTGGTGTGATTGGGAAGGGGGTTATGAGTAGTGTTTGGCATAAGATTGGCTGGTGGGCCGATGGTACCTCGATCGATGAGATCTTGGATTATGTTTCTAAGGTGTAAGAATTGGTCAGTGGTATGACCAGCTGTTTGGTGAAAGGCGCAATGAGCATCAGTCTTGAAGTTTCTTGGGAGTGGATTTGGCAATGGTCGTGGATCCAAGGGCTTAATGAGGTTTCATCTTAACAGGGCTTGGTAAACTTTGGAGAGAGGAGCATGAAGCTCAGTGTATTCCCTTCGGATGGGGGCAGGGCGAATTTCTGGTGCCCATGATGTGGTTGGTTGAGAGATGTTGTTGATGGTTGAGACTGTAGCATTGGCAGGCTTGTCATACTTTTGAGGGGTGAACTGTCCGGACACCTTCTTCGGTTCAACTTCTATTTTGGTAAGACTTTCCTCGATTTCTACTCCTGCTTCTCTGAGAGCTCGAAAATGGGGGTAGTACTGTCCTCCCATGGTTGCTCGGACATGGGGCAAGAAATTCTTCTTCACTATGTTGACTTGTTCTTCCTCAGATGGCCGATTGGTCATGGTAGCTGCTTTTTCCCTCCATCAGTCTAAAAAGTTACTGACGTATTCTCCAGAGTTTTGTTTGAGAAGCTCTAAATCACGGCGGGTGACCTCGATCTCTTCATTGTATTTGTACTGCGACATGAATTCTCGGGCTACATCCTCCCAGTTACGGATTCTGTATTCCTCAAGAGATAAAAACCATCGGAGGGCACTATCCTTCAAAGTTTGCTAAAATAGTTGGGCCATCACCTCTTCCGAAGCCCCTAGGAGAGTCATGGAACGATGATAACTGCGAAGATGAACAATTAGGGGTCCGCTCCCTCCGAACTTCTCGATATTTGGCATCTTGAACTTCTCGGGTAACCTTGCTTTAGGATAAGGAGACATATGGGTGTAGTCCATGTAATTCCCAGAGATTAGGACTTGGTCGAACATCTTAGTGAGCATCTTAAGATATTATTTGACTTTGTTCAACTTCTCCTCCTTTGGATCAATGACCACAGATAGGTTAGCCACAGGCCGGGCAATATTTGGCATTGGAAGCTGGGCAGGCGGCGACCCATTATCAGGAGGGGCACGTGGAGCGTGCTGATATTCTTTCGGGACCCAGATGGGCTCGGGTGGACCCATAGCACGAGGGAATAGGGCCTCAGGCTCTTGAGGAATAGGGACTTGGTTTCGTTTCATTTCTCGGACCTCGACCTGGAGGTTGTCAATCTTGGCCATGAGCTGAGCTAGGACTGTCGGCAGATCCGATTGTATGACTGGTGCTTGATCTGCATTCTCCATGGAAGATGGATGGGTTTCAGACTCGGAAGAAGTAGTATAGGAGAGGATGAAACTCTGGGGTGATTTGACTGAATACCGAATCCAATAGGGAGCCAGGCCAAGGGCTTACAATCGACCTGAGAAGGCGTAGGATGAGATTTATTTTTGAGAAAAAAAAGGGAAGAAATATTTTTGGATTTTTAATAAAGAAGGGAGAAATGTTTTTGGATTTTTAATAAAGAAGGGAGAAATGTTTTTTTTTGGAGACGGAACTCAGCATGATTATTATGATTATTATGTTCTCACTTGTATTTAATTATCCTAAATGCAATGTCGGATGAGACCCGAGCCTGGAAAGGTGGGGGGTCTTAATATATGAAAATCTACGTTTGGACTTGTAACCAGGCTCGCGGACAGGGTCCCGTTTTAAAAAATGTGTGAAAATTGGGCGGCCGAACGACCCGGAATTTCGGCAGAGTTTCGAGTTGAAATCGGCAATCTGAAGTGCGTGTCCTAGGTTTGACACCTATATGCGGGTATGAAGTTGGTTGGGTGAATCGGCATGGGTTCCCCCCTTTGGCGTGACTTCCACGATATACGTCTTACTCTTGCGGGCAATCGGTACGTGTGGACAAGTCATTTGATATACCTGAGTGTACGTGAATTGCCTCACCATATACCTCGTGGGGACGATATGCGTGAGAGCGAATTCGATATACTCGGCGTACGTGAAAGAATTCCCTGCGATATACCTCCCATCATGACTTCGGTCAAGCGGTACGATGCGGGGGAACCGTTTGATATACGTCGAAGGTACTTGGCCAATGGAAGGTGAGAGTCATATCGCTTAGGCTAACTGCGACCTACCGGACCAGCGCCCATCACGAAGTGACCCTCCAATTGCTGGGTAAAATTTGGTAAATAACAATGCTCTCTGGTGATATCGTGTGAATGATGCATGATTCTCTTATTAGTATCTTATGATGAGAATGTCTTTCTTGATTATGCCAAAACAGGGAGCCAAGTACAAGTACCCCAAAAGGTACACCAAGTATGGATGGGTGATGCGTACAACATGGGGATATACATGTGATCCTAGGTGCACGTGGTGTGAAGTGTACATGGAGAATTTTCTACAAGTGTGTGAATATAAGCATAAGCATGGGATACACATGTGAGAAAGGGGAACATGCAGATATGGGGGAAATATAAACAAATATAGCATCCATGTAAAAAGAGTCAAGCCCTCAAAATATAACACTTTTCCCCAGCAGAGTCGCCACTGTGGCCATCCCCAATCCCCACCGCGGATGGAGAAAGGATCCTTCGGGTCCCGCGCGTCCCCTCTCGGGAGAGCGCGCTTCGGTCGACGTCGATTTGTGAGGTGTGAAAATGTTGAGAGATTCAGAGTCGCCAGTCTATTTTACTCAAAACAGATAAAATAAAAAGGGGAAGCCACCCCGAAGGATGGAATCCAAAGACATACTGGTGCGTGCTAAACCAAAATGATTCGAGAAGGGTTCGGAGGCTTAGTTACGAAATGGGAAGGTGTTAGGCACCCATTCCGCCCTTTCGGTCTCTCATGGATATTTGTTATTTTCCTTTATATTTCCCCCCGTGATATGTGTGCATGTGTATATATAGAATGGAGGTAGGAATCCTCGACTTGTATCATGGAAAAGATAAAGAGATTCATCCATAGGAATGTGAGATTAATGTAGAAAATAGGATTTGTGTGATTACCCTTGCGTTGATTGTTATAAGGGAACGATAATGCATGTGGAATAATACGCCACTAACATCAAATGTATAGAATATAATAGAAATGAGATAAAGAGAAGAGAGAAAATAAGAGAAAAAGTAAGAAAATGACTCGAGTCTCGGGTTTTACCCCGAGACGCCTACGTAGCCTATAAAGGCATCAAAGTCCACGTAGTTCGCATACAAAACGAGGGGTGGGGTTTAACCCATAAATCCAAATGGAGAAATCTCTTATTTGTAAATGTGTGTGTGTGTGTGTGTGTGAAAAAAAGTGTTTTAGTTGTGAGAAGAGTGTGGAAAAAGTGTGGGAATCCCTATTTGGAATTTATGAGCAAACCCTCTTTTTCTTATTTTTTGGGTTTTATTTATATGAAAATAGGAGATGTGCAATAATACTAGATAAAAAGTATGGTAGGATATGTGAAATAAGATAATAAAAGTTCTAAGTAAGAAAACAAGTTATTGCAAATTTAAGAGAATTTAGGAGAGAGTTTGAGAAAGTTGGACCTTCTTGAAGATCTTGAGCTTGATCTTGAATGTTGGAGAGCAACCCTTGCACTTTAAATGATGATGGAGAGTGGTTAATTCACCAAGTTTGATGAAAATGATGATGAAAAGTGGAAGAAAAAAAGGGATTTGGAAGTTGAAATCACGCTGCCTTCGAGAGAGGTTTCTGGTATTCGTTCAGAGAGATTTTTATCAGATCTGGGCTCCCCTTGAAAAGGAGGCCAAGGCCTCCTTATATAGGCCCAGGGGTCTGCCGATCGGCATTGCCATGGCACTACCTATCGGAAGGTGCTGATAGGCAGGGTCTGGGACTTGCCATTTGGCAGTGCGCTTCAGGCTTTTTCGGAAAATTGGCCGCCGAGGGCAAACCGTTGGTCAGAATCGCGCACGGGGCATACCTTCGACATTAGAAGTATATTGATTTTTCCCCACACCATCATTTAGCTATTGCAATTCTTTTCCTGATAGCAGGTCACATGTATAGGACCAACTGGGCGATCTAAATTTGCGTATTACCAAATCACGCGCCTATTGCCCCAGCTGTTGATATAGGTATTTTGAGAATACGCCTTAACGACCAATGGTTAACGATGGCTCTGATGGGTAGTTTTAGAGACCTTCGAAAGTCCTTTGAACTTCTCCCGAGTTCGGGAGTTGACTTTGGGTCAAATGTGGATCGGAAGCGTTTGTCGGTTCGTTGGACGGGAGATTATTCGGACGCAAATGGATCGTTCGTCCATATGGTAGGTCCGAATCGTGCATAGGGCGGACCGTTAGAAAGATTAGGAGATGTACTTAGACATTCCAAAGAGTTTGGCCCGGTTTGGGGAGTTGACTTTGGTCAATTGGGCCCGAGAAGCATTCAGTGACCTCTCTGAGTTAAACGGATCATTCGTCCGCATGGAAAGTCAGAATCGTGCACGGGATGGACCGTTGGAAAGGGTTTTCAGTGACCTTCGAAGATTCATTCAGCCTCGATCGAGCTGAAGAGTTGACTTAGGTTAAATAAATCCCGGGAGCGCCTGGTGGCCTCTAGGTTGGGCTTCAGACGCAAACGAATCGTTCGTCCGCATGGTAAGTTAGAATCGCGCACGGGGTAGACCATTGGAAAGGGTTTGTAGTGCCCTTAGAAGATTCATTCAGTCTCTATCGAGATGAAGAGTTTGACTTTTGGGTCCAACTGAGCCGGGGAGTGCCCTGGAGCCACTGCCGGAGTAATCATCTCAGGTGAGACCCCTGGTGGTCTTATTATGTTCTGGCTTAGAGTTGTGAACTGCTCCTGCATGATCCGCTGGCTTGATGCCAGAGACTTCAAGGTTGTCACCACATCAGCCATCTCAGACTGAGGTGGTGGCCGACTGGAACTGGGTCCTACTCCATTATCCGATGGAGGAAGTGCCGGTGGTGGCATCTTCGGAGCCATATGCTTGAGCTATGAAGAGCTGAACTGAAGAAGACTGGTAAGCTTAAGAACCTTAATGGGTCTCTTTCAATGGTAAAACAGCTCCACAGGGGGTGAACTGGTTCACCACCAGAGTGCCCGGTGAGGTTAAGCTGTACAAAGTAAGAGATGTCTTCTCGTTCCCACATACGGCGCCAAACTGATGATGCTGAAATCTAACACCACCAGATAAGTGATGATGAGCTCACACTGTAAGTACCATGGCATCTATAGATATATAAGTGTGTAGGTGCGTAGAAGGAGATGAGTATAAGAGGAATAAGATAATGATGTATAGTGGTTCAACCAATTAGGCCTACATCCACTGTGAGTGTGTGATCCACTAAGTATGGGCACTAATGGCCTTAGATACAATGTACATAAGCTCCCTTTCTCTCTCTACTATGTCTACAAGCAGAGTTTTAGCTAGGGTTGCAATTTTTATCCCTTTATAGGGTTGTAGGTGACAAGTATATATAGGTCTTGGGGGGTGTAGTGTACCCCCCAAGCATTCACGGTGCATGTGAATGACGATCTAGCCAATACCCTGTTGACACCTGTAGATTCCACCTGTGGTTACTGATGACATAATATTCCCTCACATGAGGCGGTGATATTGTTATAACGGTCTTCCACGTACAATGTGAGCCTCACGCGCACTGTTCCACGCGTCTCCCAAATAATGCATTGTGATGATGTCACCCTCGGCCTATGATATGAGGCCGAGGGCAAAGTTCCTTCTGGTAGTATCTGGCTTAATCTGGGCCTCGTACTGTCGTACCCTCAGAGGGTCATCCAGACCATGATGAGGGGTCGGCCCCTTGAAGGGTCGTCTGGGCCTGATGAGGGGTCGGCCCCTTGAAGGGTCATATGGGCCTGATGAGGGTCGGCCCCTTGGAGGGTCATGTGGATCTGATGAGGGGTCGACCCCTTGGAGGGTCGTCTAGACCATGATGGGTCGGCCCCTTGGAAGGTCATCTGGACTATGATGATGGGTCGGCCCCTTGGAAGGTCGTCTGGGCCGAGGAGAGGTCGGCCCCTTAGAAGGGTCGTTTGATCCATGATGATGGTTCGGCCCCTTGGAGGGCCGTCTGGGCCTGGTGAGGGGTCAGCCCCTTAAAGGGTCGTCTAATATTGGCTAAGAGGTCATCCTGGCCCCGTCCAGGTGCGGGGCGCCCTCGGCCTGGCCGAGGGTATAAATAGGTATAACACACTGTTTCTAAGGAGGGAGAGAAAATCCGAAATTCCCTTTATTCGTATTTTCTAACAAAAGTTTTGGGTACATAAGAAAACAATTTTGGGTTGTTCAAGAAGAGGTTCAAAGAAAGCTTTGATATGAGCATTCAAGTCACCTTATTCAAATTAATTGCAATGGACAAGGGTTAGTTTTGATCATATTTATAAAGAACTTATGATTTTGTGATTGCATGAAGATCAAATATCCTGGAATCATGACAAAGCTGTTTTAAACACGATGTAACATTATGGTTTATATCTAATTTTGTGATTAACAAAAAAGTCTTGATTAACATGTGGTATCAGAGATTTCGGTTTATAATCTCATGATTTCCTTTAATGAAAATTTCCTTATAATAGTTTTGATCTTTTGCATCTGGAAATTTGGATTTTTTTTCCTTTTCTGATGAATCTGGAAATCTGGAATTTTTCTTTTGATGAATATGGAAATCTGGATTTTTTTTTTGGAAAAATCTGGAAATATGGAATTTTAAGCAATCTGGTAATCATACACTAATCTGGAATTAGCAATTCGAATTTTTTGTTATATATGATATTAAGAATGAAATTGTTGTATACAGTCCTTTATCTTATGATAATTGTCCCATTATTAATCAACCCCTTTTTTGTGTTATTAGAACCCTAATATGTCATTAGCATGATTTTTATTGTTTCAAGTTTGTGTAAGCATTCTAGAGAACACTTTTAAAAATCATGATAAGAAAACTAATCTATTTTTAAGATTAATTAAGTGAAATATGTGATTTGACGCAAAACAGATTATCGAGAGAAATTTTTTTTGGTGCAGTAAATAGTGTTTTTCAAAATTTTTGGTGTCTGATTCACTTGAAACTTGGTGGGTTGACTGGAAACGGGCCAACGATCGAATTTCACTGCCTTTGACTGTGATGTAATGTGTTTTTCGGCAATCCGAGTCCGTTAAGGCCCTCAAAACCCCATTTTTATCGTTTTAGGAAATAATCTCGGGGCTTATAAATCTTTACAGAAAATTGATATTAACGTTCCGCAAAAAGTTTTGGTATTCTGGCATGTTTTACTTCGATTCTATGGTGAAAACTCATTTTTGCCATTTTTGGCAAAATTCATGTATTATGTGTTTTTACTATACCTGGACAATCCTGTTTTAAGGCATTTAAGCCGTTATTGGTATCTTGGTAATTACTTGTAGATTACGTATTATAGTTAATATTTAATGTATGGTTAACTATATTTAAGTTGGCACATGGAAGCAATTATTCATTTGAGTTAAGT
The DNA here is from genome assembly GCA_949130495.1 of Sambucus nigra. Taxonomy (NCBI): domain Eukaryota; kingdom Viridiplantae; phylum Streptophyta; class Magnoliopsida; order Dipsacales; family Adoxaceae; genus Sambucus; species Sambucus nigra. The sequence goes on along the minus strand of OX422212.1, from coordinate 77,297,885 downwards.
CAAAGGCCAAACACAGGCTGAGACTGTATGTACGAATAATACAGTTACATTCATTAAAGGTTTATTCTAATGTTAGTTATAAAATTGGTTTGAGGCGCAGCACATGCTAATATATGAATTAAACAACGTTAGAACTGGTTTTGTAAAAATAAAATAGTTGACATTAATTCCATTAATCATGGTATTAAATGTTTAGGCAACAAACACAGATGCCAAAATTATGGGACCATGACAAATAAATTATAGGGTAGTATATCTTTACAATCTGAACATCATGTGATGATTAACACAGATTCCATGATATTCAGATTGTAAATGAAATATGCCAAAAAATTTAGTCAACAATTCAATATTCGACCCTTGCAATTTTTGCTACGTGTAAAAAATTTAATTTGTGAACATGATTATTAATTGCAGTTCCCCTTAACCTGTATTCGCAAGCTCAATCCTATTCCAAATTTGATGGAACTATTTTTTCTGAATTGAATGAGCAAATTGAGTTCAGCCTAGGGGTTCTTGACCTGGACATGGCAATTATGTGTGATGAACCCGCTGATATTACTAATGCCAATAGCGAGGATGAAATTGCTATCCATGAGGCATGGTCTCGATCCAATAGGCTGGCCCTTATGTTTATGCGAATGTGCGTTGCTGCTAACATTAAGACCTCCCTACCTGAAACTAAAAAAGCAAAAGAGTATTTGAACAACATTAAGGTACGCTTTTGCACTGCTGATAAATCCCTTACTAGGAAATTGATGGTTGACCTGACCATTATGAGGTTCGATGGTACTCGAACTATGAATCAGCACATTATAGATATGACCAATCTGGCTACAAGACTTAGAGTTTTAGGCATGACAGTGGATGAGTCCTTTCTCGTCCAATTCGTCCTAAACTCCCTACCTCCTAAGTATGGGCCTTTCCAAATCAATTACAACACTATAAAAGATAAGTGGAATGTAAATGATTTTCAAAGCATGTTGGTACATGATGAAGGAAGACTTAAGCAATAAAATGGCCATGTGACTAAGGGACAAGTGGAAGATCTTACAATCAAAGGAGTTGGTTTTAAGAAGAAGTTTGTCAAGGGAATTAAGAAAGGTCCTGGGCCGTCTCATCAATCTGAACCATCAACTGCTGCTGTGAAGAAGGAAAAAAATGATAAGTGTCACTTCTATAAAAAGAAGGGCCATTTCCAGAGGGATTGTCATAAGTGAAAGGCCTGGTTCGAGAGAAAGGTAAGCCCTTTATTTATGTTTGTTTTGAATCCAACCTTATTAACACTCCTTCTAACACTTGGTGGATTGATTCTGGTTCTATGTGTCATGTTTCTAATTCGATACAGGGCTTCACTTCGATCCGCAAAACAAATCCAAATGAGCATTTTCTCTACATGGGCAATAAAGCGAAGGCTAAAATAGAAGTTATTGGAGTCTTTCTCCTGATTTTAAGCACTAGATTTATTTTAGATTTGCAAGAAACCTTTTATGTTCCCACAGTTTTTAGGAATTTAATTTATGTTTCCAAACTTGTTTTAGATGGTTTTGCGACTGAATTTAAGTACAATGGTTTTGGTTTGATTAAAAATTCTAATAATTTGGTTCTGGATTTTTATTAGATGGTTTATATCAATTGAATCTTGAAAAGAATTTTTCTGAAACCCTTGTGCCCTGCATCCTAATGTTGGTACGAAACGTACACATAATGATGAAAAATCTGCATATTTGTATCATAAGAGATTAGGGCACATATCCAGACCGAGAATTGAAAGGCTCATTAAAGATGGAATACTCCATAACCTAGATTGGGCCAATTATGATGTATGTGTGGACTGTATTAAAGGAAAACAGACCAAATATACAGAGAAAGGAGCCACAAGAAGCACCCAGCTAGTTGAAATAATACATACAGACATATGTGGACCTTTTGATATTCCATCCATTGGTGGAGAGAAATACTTCATCACCTTTATAGATGATTTTTCATGTTATTGCATTTTGTACATGTTGCATGATAAATCTTAGTCTGTGAATGTTGTTAAAATATACATAAATAAGGTCGAGAGGCAACTAGGCAAAAAGGTGAAAATTATTCGGTCTGATAGGGGTGGTGAATATTATGGTAGATATGATGAGTCAGGGCAGCGTCCTGGCCCATTTTCTAAAATCCTTGAAAAATTAGGTATTTGTTCCCAATACACAATGCCAGGATCACCTTGGCAGAATGGTGTAGCTGAAAGGCGTAATTGTACCCTTATAGAAATGGTTAGAAGTATGATAAGTAAGACCCAATTGCCTACACTTTTGTGGACACATGCATTAGAGATCACTGTACATATCTTAAATAGGGTTCTTAATAAGTCAGTTTCAAAAAACCCTTTTGAACATTGGAAAGGATGGAAAGCTGATTTAAGGTATTTACGTGTGTGGGGCTACCCAGCGAAAGCTAGAATCTATAACCCTCATGAAAAGAAATTGGATCCAAAGACATTATCTTGTCATTTCATCGGGTATCCAAAAAATTCGAAGGGATATAGATTCTACTGTCCTAATCATACAACTAGAATCATAGAAACTGGAAATGCTAAATTCATTGAAGAGGGTGAAGTAAGTGGGAGTATGAAAGAAAGGGAGGTAATCATTCTAGAAGTCAGGGTATAAATTCCCATACCCAGAGTTCTTAACATACCTGATGTTCCTAATGTAGTTGTTGAACCGATCATTGACCCAATCAATAACAATGAATAACAAGTGAATGATCAACCAACTTAACAACCACATAATGCGACTACAACCGATGAAACTTTTGAAGCACCACATGAAGTGCCATTAACAAGATCTCAAAGAGAAAGGAGATCGGCAATTCTGGATGATTATGTGGTATACCTTCAAGAGATTGAATTTAACAGAGGGACTATTAATGATCCAGTTTCTTATGAAAAAGCTATAAAAAGTATCATTCTGATAAATGGATTAATGCCATGAATGAAGAAATAAATCTATGAATGATAATAAAGTTTAGTAGTTGGTCGAATTGCCAGAAGGACAAAAATGAGTTGGGTGTAAGTGGATTTTTAAGACCAAACTTGACTCAAAAGGTAATATCAAACAACATAAAGCTGCACTTATTGCCAATGGTTTTAATCAATGAGAAGGCATTGATTATAATGAGACCTTCTCTCTAGTTTCAAAGAATGACTCATTAAGAATCATATTAGCGTTTGTGGCTCATTATGATTTGGAGTTGCACCAAATGGACGTAAAACAACTTTTCTAAATGGGAGTTTAGAAGAAGATGAAGTCTACATGGCACAACAACAAGGCTTCATAAAGGAAGGAAAGGAAAACATGGTCTGCATGTTAAAGAAATCAATATATGGTCTAAAGCAAGCTTCTCGTCAATGGTACATTAAGTTCCACGATACCATTACATCCTTTGGGTTTAAGGAAAACACTGTTGATCGGTGTATATACCTGAAGATCAGTGGGAGTAAGTTTCAGTTTTTAGTACTATATGTTGATGACTTACTTATCGACAACAATGATCTTGGTTTATTAAGTGAAACCAAGAAGTACCTTTCTAAAAACTTTAAAATGAAATATTTAGGTAAGGAATTATTCGTGATCGAGATAGAAATATCTCGAGATAGATCACGAGGAACATTGGGATTGTCACATAAATCTTACATTAACAAAGTTTTAGAAAGATTTAGCATGTAAAGTTGCAATCCCATTAATGTTCCACTTCAGACAGGGGATAAGTTCAGCTTAAGTCAATGCCCTAGAAGTGATTTAGAAAGGGAGCACATGAAAGGCATGCCTTATGCTTCGCTCGTAGAGAGCTTGTTGTATGCACAAGTCTACACTTGGACGAATTTCAATTTTGTTATTGGGATGCTAGGAAGATATCAAAGCAATCCGGTATTTACCATTGGAAAGCTGTAAAGAAAGTGTTGAGGTACCTGCAAGGGACCAAGGAATACATTCTCACATATCGGAAGACTAATCACCTTGAGGTGATTGGTTATTCAGACTCAGATTTTGGGGGATGCCATGACAGTAGGAAGAGCACTTTGGGTTATGTCTTCCTTATGGCTGGAGGAACCGTTTCATGGAAAAGTGTTAAGCAAAGCGTCATTGCATCGTCTACTATGGAGGCTGAATACATATCTTGCTTCAAAGCTACAAATCATGGATTATGGCTGCGAAACTTTATTTCAAGGCTTAAAATTATGGGGTCCATATCTAAGCCGTTGAAGATTTATTGTGATAATGTCACAGCAATCTTCTTCTCGAAGAACAATAGGTATACTAAGGCAGCTAAGCATATTGAGATGAAATACCTATCAGTGAAATAAGAAGTTCAGAAACAAAGAGTGTCAATTGATCACATTAGTATGTGTGATAACATAGCAGATCCTCTTTCGAAAGGACTATCTCCGAAGACCTTTATGGAGTATGTCAAAGAGATGGGACTCGATTAGTTAGATTATGATTAGTATTTGGCTTAGTTGTTTGACACTATTACTTGAATTCAATAAAAGTATTTCTGATTTCAATTATTTATGTCCTTTGTGAATGCATGCATATGATTATGAATTATTGTTGACAGAAATAGTCCTTATTCAAAAGGACATTATGAGGCCATTATGATACCTAATATTAAAGGCTCAGTTGAATGAAACATTGGTGTTGTGGTACATGGAAGGAACCATGCTCTTGAATATCATGGAACCGCCATGACTCGCATCCGTGAATCATTTGATTTAGCAAACTATTTTTATCAATGATTATTCACCTTATGATACCTAATATAATTATACGAATTATTAAGACCAAGTGGGAGACTGTTGGAAATTTATATTAATTATTAAAATTAATTATTTAATTTCAATTATATTAAATTCCGAATTTCCCATTTATGTGTTCTTGAAAAATGTCAAATAATTAATTAGGAATGTGATAAATAAATATATTAAAATATTGGGCAAATCTTATCCGTTAGTCACATGATGGTTAGTGGCATTAGTGGGAGACTTGAAAAGAGTCCCACCTCCACTAGGATTTCGACCCTCTTCCCCTTATAAATAGAGACCTCTACACCATCTAGAGTCATCTCATAACACATTGTTTCTAAGGAGGGAGAGAAAATCTGAAATTCCCTTTATTCGTATTTTCTATCAAAAGTTCTGGGCACACAAGAAAGCAATTTTGGGTTGTTCAAGAAGAGGTTCAAAGAAAGCTTTGACAGGAGCATTCAACTCACCTTATTCTAATTAATTGTAATTGACAAAGGTTAGTTTTGATTTTTTTTTTTTTAAGAAGAGGAAACATATATAAAAAGTGAAGAAACTCCCTTCACTGGTGGCTTACAAAGCAAGATATAGAGAAATCTTATAAAAATCCTATTAAAAATCTAGTTTTTGCATCTTTATAAGGTCTAGCTTTGAAAAAGATCCTCACATCTTCATGAACCAAATCAATAATCTTTGAAGCTTTCATAAATTCCCCTTCAAATTCCCTTTTATTTCTCGAACACCATATCCTCCAGCTTTGATCATAGTTATAAAGAACTTATGATTTTGTGATTGCATGAGGATTAAACATCCTGGATTCATGACAAAACTGTTTTAAACACGCTGTAACATTATGGTTTATATCCGATTTTATGATTAACAAAACAATCTTAATTAACAATTCCCCGTAAGTTTGAGTAAATCCTCTGGAAATAAATCTCACTTTATGTCGTTCCATAGCACCATCACTTTTATACTTAGTCTTATACACCCAAGACAACCAATATTTTTCTTTCTGATTGTCAACTTAACAACCTCCCAAGTTTTATTCTCGTCAAGAGATCAAAATTCTTCTTTTATGGACTCCTTCCAAACACGATCCGTGTTAGCTTCTAAAAAATTTTGTGGTTCTTGATCATTAGAGGATGCGATCAAGATACTATAATGCAACTGATAAATGTTACTACATGTTAAACATTACTCAATAGGACGGGAAATAGCATAAGAAGTGAGGAAATTTTTTAGTTTTTGGAAGTCGTGTTTATCTACATGATCTTTAAAGAGTAGGAGCAAGAGGATCAGGAGTTGTATCCTCTGTGTTTGGATCAATAGTTTAATCAGTCACACATGCCTCATTTTCTACATAGATCATAATAACCACGTCCATCATTATTGGGAGAGGTATCAAGTCAGACAACCTCTCTCCCTGAGGTTTATTCCCTGCATCATTTCGAGCTTAAAAAAAGATTCAGTTTTAATAAAGTGAACATCATGAGAAACCATAAGTTTTTTACTGACTCGATCATAACATATGTACCCTTTCTTTGTGGAAGAGTACCCAAAAAATACACATCTAGTTGATCACGCATCAAATTTATCACAATGTATATATTATTTGTGCACATAGCAAACACACTTAAATAATTGTATATGAGTAAAGTCAGTTCATTGGTTATTTAAAGCTTCCAATGGTGATTTGAACTCAATAACTCAGCTAGTAGTGTGATTAATTAGGTATGAAGTTATCAATATGCCATATGCCATGAGACCAGAATTTTTTTAGAACTATTCATTTTCAACATAAGGGCTCTTGCAGTCTCTAGGATATGTCATTTTTCCTCTCAGCTATCCCATTCTGTTGTGGAGTACTAACATAACTAGTTTGCAGAAGAATTCCTTGGCTGTAAATATATTCGAGAAAAATACATTTGGTATACTTTGTACCATTGTCAAACATGAAAGTTTTAATCATAGCACCAAATTGAGTCATCACCATAGTATGAAAATCCTTAAAAGTTATTACAATGAGTTTTTTATTTAAACAAGTATAACCAAGTGACACGAGATTAATCATCAATAAACAACACAAAGTATTAATATCCATCATAAGAATCAGTAATAGCAGATCCCCATAAACCAGAATGAACTAGTTTAAAAACCTAAGTTGGCATAGATAAAGAGTTAACAAATGGCAAACGAGTTTGTTTAGACAATTGACAATCGTGAAAAACATCAGACTCAATAAAAATAGTTGGAAAACGACAAGACAAAATATGGTTGGTTGAATGTCCAAGCTGTTTGTGCAAAATATAAGCCTATACCTGGCTACTGACATGGTATGACTTATTAGTAGGGCTTAACCTAGCATAACCCGTGCGAATATGTTCCTTCACCAATATTATTCTTTGAATTTTGATCCTGAAATAGGATGAAGGTTGGATAAAAAAAAGAACATCACACTCTAAAGAATTAGTAATTTTTCCAACAGAAAGAAGTTAACGACAAAATGAAGGAACAACAAGAGCATTAGAATTAGGAGTGTGAGGGAAAAACTAACTTTTCATTTTCCTAACACAGTGACAGTCGAACCATTTGAAACTAAAATGTCATGCTTATTCAAATTTAAAGAAAAATTAATCATAGAGGGAGGAGTATTGGTCATATGATTAGTAGCTCCAGAATCAATAATTTAATAACCTATAGTACAAACTCCGTGAGATGTTAACCCTGAAGGTCTCAAATGGATGCTTATAAGAAAGAGAAGTAATAATCTCGCTAAAAAGTGCATGACCTATGGCACAAGGTTTCCTTAAGAAATCGAAATTAATTACATATGAACATATCCTCCCGTTACAGCCATAAAAACTTTTTAGATATCTGACTAGCTTAGTAGTTTTTAAAATATAATATATATGAGAATCATGAATATTATAACTAATTATTTATACGGACTTAGACAAAGAATACTTATAAAAACCCTAGAAGGATTTTCTTTGCCTGAAGCAAAGTCAAAGAGTACGTACTCAATTTGAATAAGACGTTTACTATACAACTTAAAGCCAAAAGGATATAGGTACAACTGTCATTACAAATACTTTTCATAATAAAGGTGTGCGAATAATTATATATGCCAATGTGACATCATAGAAATATACTTAAAAGGATGTGCTCCTGAAAAGCTCATTTAAAATGAAAAATACCCAATTATAAGGAATCCAAAAATGATTAACCTTGGGCTATTTACATATTGTCTCGGCCTTTAGATTGAGAATAATATTGTTTAAACACTGATTCGTCAATTAAACATGTTCATTCTATTCTTATAATTCTAATGGTTCCAAGCTAGTTGGTTATACAGATTCTAGATATCTCTCTAATCCTTATAATTGTTGATCTCAGGCGAGGTACGTATTTCTTAATGATAATACTATTATTTTTTTGGCGTTGTAGTAAACAATACTTAGTAGCTAATTCTTCCAACCCCCCTAAAAATTTAGCTCTTTATGAAGATAGCCTTGAATGTGTATGGCTGAGACATTAATTCAGTATATTGTAGTTATTGTGAACTTCATTCTATTGCAGACGTTTCAAGTATCATTTATGAAGATAATGTAGTATGTATAACACAAATCAAAGAATGATTCATTAAAGGAGACAAAACCAATCACATTTCATCAAAGTTCTTTATTCATGAGCTTCAGAAGAAAAATAAGATTGAAGTCTTGCAAGTTCACTCAAATGATAACCAGGTTGATATTTTCACAAAGTCACTATTAAAGTCAACATTTAAAAAGTTTGTTTACAAGATTGGAGTGTGTCAACTCTACCAATAGATAAATTGAATATATCAATCGCGGGGCATCTTATCAGGGGGAGTATAAAAGAACATGTTATTTGGGACATTTATGTTGTATTATTTTTCTTTATCTTTTGACTAGGTTTTTTCCCACTGGGTTTTCCTAGTAAAGGTTTTAATGAGGCAGCATTAAGAATGCCCAACACTAACTCAGTGATCATAAAAGTTGTAGTTTTTTCCTTCACTTTGGTTTTTTCCCAATGGATTTTCTTATTAAGGTTTTAATGAGGCCATATTCATTACATGGTGGAAATGGTGCACATCCAAGGGGAAGTGTTATAAATATGAGTATTTATCATATTTAAGTGGATGTCCACTCCTATTAAGTACTCTACTAACTTGTAATATAATAAGGGGTTATCCCCCCATTATTGACACACAAATTAATGATAAGTTTTTCTTCAAATTTTTTCTTCCTCCTATTACTCTTTCTCTCTAATCCCTATTTTGCTCAACATGTAGTATTTCAACTATCACCGCCTACTATAAGCACCACCGCCTACAATATCAATCAACTAGATTGAGTACTACATAGTCTTTTTCGAGTCTTCTCCTACATCTTATTATAGCTACAAACCTGATATATGACCGTAAGCCTTGGAAATCAATTACTTTAGTCGGGGGTTCTTCAAGCTAGGTAAGTCTGGGATTCTTCAAGCTAGGTAAGTCTTGGTATTCATTACCTATGGTTCCTTTATATAGGTATGCTAAGAGGAAGGATATGATGACAAAAGTTACTTTGGATAGACCTAAATAAACCCAAATTGAATTGTTAGGATTGTTAGTCATTATCCATTATACCCTTCTTATTTAACTTAACATACATGTTATCATCATTTGATTCTTTGAATTTGTGATATCTTACTATTTGATTTATTTGAAAATAACCTTTCCCAAATAAAAAAATAATAATAATAATAAAAAAATAATAATCTGTTATTTACACACTTTGTTTATAGCATTGATAAACATTTATGTGTCATACTCGATATGCATTTACTTGGACCTTTTAAGTTTCCTTCCATTTATATTATTCTATTATCAGTATAATAATAAATAAATACTACAATATATATAATGTCGAATCATGAGGTTTTCTTATTATCATTGTGATTTTTTAAAGTTCCATATATGTTATTGAAACCTGAAGTTCTCAATTATTATTTAAAATTTGGGCCATGATGTTCCCAATTGCAATATAATATTTAGGGCCTGAAGATTACAATTGTGTTATAATTTTGGGGCCTGAAGTTCCCAATTGTTATTCAATTTTTGGACCCGATGTTCCAACAAAAATATGTACTAATTCAAAACCTGAAGCTTTGATTATATGTATACTTGGGTAAAAGACATGACATTGTCCCCAGTTAATTTGTAATTTAGATCTAAAGTTTATATATATATATATATATATATATATATATATATATATATATATATATATATATATATAGGGTTGTGATAACATGTGCCCTAAGGGCACACATTAAGAACCCAAAAATAGTAGGGACAGAGTTCCTACGTATATTTAATAGGGCATGGATACTCATGTAGAGCTCTCATACTTACTATTTTGAGGCTCAAAACATGTGCTCTAAGGGCACATGTTATTATTTTCCATATATATATATATATATATATATATCTTCATGATGAAAGGAGTTTTGGCACAATGGGTGGGGATTTTAAAATCCTAAGATATTAATAAATTTAACCCGAAGTTCAATTAAATTATGTGCTGAACTCGAAGTTCTCACAAATAAAGTGTGATAAATGTGAGATGGTATGAACCTGAAGTTCATTACTCAGACCTGATATTCCAAGTATTTCTCTAAACCCTCATTAACCCTGAATTTTTGACACATGGGGACTTTAAAGTTCTTATACTTAATAAAATTGACCTGAAGTTTGATTATTTTATGTGTTGAACTTGAAGTTCTAATAAATACATATAAGAATATGAAGTTCTCTTCATTTACATTTTGGAACCTGAAGTTCTTGAATCACTTGGACCTAATCATTGTTGTGATTAGAAGTTCGCCAATTATTATTTATAATTGGGGTATGATTCTATTCATTATTATTGAGAAATAAAATAAAATTTGATACCCGAATTACTCAGTATTTGTGACATGAAGATCCCACGTACAAATTTCTAAAGACAAAAGCAAAATTTTTGATTATTTAGGGCAGTGACATCAATGTCCCATGAACTTTGATGTTGAATTTGTAAATTGAACTAAAAATTCAATAATATTGTGTGTGGAACTCAAAGTTATCATAAATAAACAAAAGGACCTAAAGTTCTTAAATAAATTTTATATGGACCCGAAGATTCCTACTTGTCTATAATAGAACCTGAAGTTCTACAATATTTGATAAATCTCTTTTAAATATTACACATTTAATAGAACCTGGAGTTCTAAAGTACTAGATTAAAATTTGGTATTGAGACATGAATAGTTTAAATTATATTTATGTTTTTATTAAAGTATTCGTTAGTCAATGGATTGATTTACATTTTTTTACAATGGTTATATGATTGATGGATTGAATTTCCATTTAAATTTACTCATCTTAAAAGTATAGATCCAAAAGTAATAGCAAGCGATGACATTATGAAATAACTCACACTAATCTAAAAAATCATATTTTTTTCAGACTTGGCATGTAATATAGTAAAGGTTTCAACCATAGTTGAACCTAAGGCTCCATAAGAACCTGTGTGATGTTGATATGTGGTACCCGTTCACTCATATGCAATGAGTAATATGAAAGAAATTATTGAAGAAAATTGTTTAGTTTTATGGGCATAAGAACACATGAATACCATATTAATAAATAAAAGTAATTTTGCATTACTTCTAGTGTTGGAAGCCAAAAGCTTACACTAGCAAAAAATCATTTCATTCTTCAGGAGGTTATACTATACAACATTTATTGTTGTACAATTCCACTTTGTAATAAGCTTAAAGCTCAATGGTTCAACTATTTGATGTTATACAATGATCAATCTTTGATAACTATTTGTATCAAGAAGGTATGTATATATTTTTTTATGATTTACCCTTTATTGAACCATTGACAAATGTAGTGTTGCTCGTATATTTTATAAAAATTTATTTTGATGACCCACTCTTCTCGTCCTAAGGGGGAGGGAAGAAAGTAACTGAAGTACAAATTATTCCTGAAGAACGACAAGAATTATCGTGCAATTCTTTCACTTTGTCTCATCAAATCCCATGTATCTCTCAATGTGAAAATCAATTGAATAATGATATTACAACATCAAATGATCACAAAAATTAAAATTTTATATGTAGTCACATGTACTAGTTGCAATTGTGCTGGCCAAAATCATTATCCTAGGAAGACAAAAACAAATTTGGCGACAAATAAATCTAGTGCGTACTGGAAGCATGGAAAATCTGTAAGTCTCAACTACTTGACTCCCTAGTAGTGGAGGTTAAATCAAATTACGCCAAATTATGCCAAATTACACTCGAGAAGATGTTATAAATACCGCTCCAGAAGAGGTTATACATAACGCTCAAGAAGAGTTTATGAACAAAAGATCCACCATAATACCTTGTAATTTTAGGAGAAATCCAAAACAAAATTATAGTTGAAATTGAAAATTTCTAATGAGTTGGATTTTATTTAAAAAGATTGGAATTGGAATTAATTAAATTATTGAAATAATCATTTTTAAGGGGGGGATCCGACCTATGGAGAATTGGAAATCATGATCTGATATGCTAAATGTGATGCAGACAACATTAACGATGTCCGGTCGAGTTGATTTTTCTTATACAACTTCGTGTCATCTTCAACAATAACATATCAAAAATTCAAGACAATCCGATGATTTGATATCCAAAACATGATGAAGACAACCTTAACGATGTCCGATTTAGTTAATTTTTAGAAAATAACTTCGGCTCGCCTTCAGCTATATCGTATCAAAATTTTAGTAAATTTCGATTGTGTGATCATCCATTATTAACTTGTGTATATTCGCGTTTGATTAAGTCTCTTTATTTAAACCTTTTATATAACGGATGAGATTTAGACTTCTTTAACACTTTTAAATCACCTCCAAAGTAGTAGCTTCCTAAATAATTTCTCTCCCATTTATATGAAACCTAAACCTACATTAAAATAAGATTTCAACCCAAATTTTAAACGCCAATATCAAATTTTGCTCAAAATCCTCCAAGAATGAACCTTTTGTATTTTCTAAGAGGAACGTAATCGCATATTCAAATTTTTTAGGTAACTTATTTTCAGGCATCAATATTCCTATTGTTCCCCTTAAGTGTTATATGTTTTAAATGTTGCCTAAAACCTTAATTAATCATGTTTTCTTAAAAATTATGAGAAAGATTAATTAGAAAAAGTGAGAATAATTTGGGGTTATCCTTAATAAATCTAAAACTACAATTCAAGATTGAAATATCACATACTTAGATTAGTTGTATTTTGTTATCGTGGATTATTGGAACGAATCACATGTTAAAAATTAAAAAATATAATTTGAATAATGTTTTGACTCATAAAATTATGATATTAATATATTTGTTTTATAACAAAATTAATTGTTGTAAAATGTTATTAATGCACATATTTTTTTTGGATTATGTGTTGATGTGTTAAAATGTCATTCGTATTAGAATTATGGAATTTGACAACTTGTGTAATTATTTTGTAGAACTTGGTTATTACATGATTAGATTGATGTAAGTAGAAAGGAATAGGATTCGTAGGATTAATAGAGAAATCATAACGTTGAATTATGAAAATGTGTTATGTATAGCTTGTTCATGTTAAGAAATTAACACTGCGAAAACGTTGAGATTTTGGGAGTAGTTGTACTTTAACCCCTGTTTTATAGGTTGCTTGATAGGTACATGACTAGTTGGTAGACTTTGTTGTTGTTGTCACTTTTTAGGTATGGGACTAGTGAGTGTGTGCTTATACAGTTGGGTATTTTATTGGGTAGGGCTAGGTGGTATGTCGTTATGTTATTCCTGTTGTCTAGTTGTGAGATTAGGTGATGATTTTTGTTAGGTATTCTTCCTAGGTGATAGACTTGGTAATACTTATGGTTTTGTGATATCTAGGTATGGGACTAGGGATGAGTTTAGGTTATGATACCTGAATTATGGGTGGGGATAATTGAAATAAAGACAACTTGATTAAGATTTAATAATTAATGCCTAAAATAATAAAAGGATATTAAAATAGTTTAGCCTCACCAATATGTGAACGGGCTAATGATAATTGGGTTGGCTAACTATAGTGACATGGGTGCATGTTTGCACCACCAATATGTGCATAGCTAACGAAATAGGGTTGTTTGTCTATAGTGACGTGTCATGTGTAGAACATCACCAATATGTGCAGAGATAATGATATTAAGTCGTATAGCTATAGTGATGGTGGGGGTTATGACGTGTTGAGATTTTAGGTGTGCTCGAGTATGCACATGATTAATAAAATGGTTAGATGGCTATAGTGGTGCCATTCTAATATAATAACCGGTTAATTTTATTAAGCTAAGTTAATAGTTGAAACATAACTAAATGTTAAAATAACATAATTGAACTTGGATAGTGGTGTGGTGTGGTTTAGTTAATGTAGGTAGTTAGTACTGTATTACTTTACTCGCATCTTCTTATATCGTTTTTGATTTAAAATGCTCTATTACGATATTTATCTTATATGATGCTTATGTCTGGATTCATGGATCCTATTTAGGAGAGTAGATGGTATTCATGTGGTGCGCTCTGACCCATTGCGTTGACTAATATTTCAGGTTAATTTGCTAGAGTAGCTGCATGGGAGTGATTAAAGATTCATGGAGTTGCAACTGGAGTTACTTTTTATTTCTTTAGTAGTTTAGTTTTCCTTTCCAATTGTACTTATTAATAGTTTAGTTACTTTTCATTTATAGATTTTTCGTAGATCATTCGATTCCACGGTTGACTTTCAGTTGGAGATTGTAGTTGGATTATTCATTTGAGAAGTATTTATCTTTTGGAGTTGAGATTTATTTATTGGAATTAGCATAGTGATGGAATTTATTATGTGGATGTTTTTATTCATTGGATTATTTTTTTCAAATCATTACTTACGGAAAAAGGTTTTAGTGTCTCATTTTTCTATCACGTGCTAAGAATGGTATTTAATTTCTTATGCTTAGCATAGGCTGGCAGTGGGAACTGTCCACCTCCAATGCTAAAATATGTCGGGTGTAACATCCGATTTCTCTAAAATTCCCTAAGAGGTTATTGTCTATGAAAAGATATAAGTTCTCAAAGTGACTATAAAACCCCTGAAGTAGGAAAATATACCTAGTATTGTATGATATCTCTATATTTCATTGTGAGAAAAGAGGGCATAAGGAAGATACAAGTTTATTCAAAAAGGAGAAATATTCGAAGGAAGAGAGAAAGGAAATCAAAGAGAATGACCACAAGAAAAAAGAAATTGCAGTCAGACAATTAACCACTAAAGAATGGCTACATAAGACATTCAATAAAGTTTAAGAAATAAACAAAGTGCCAATCACTAGCCCTGCTAAGCATCGTTTGCCGCAAAATGGTACCCAAGAAAAAACCATTCCTCTTAATCCTCCAAAAGACCAACCAAAAATTACTTCCTTTTTTGGAAACCAAATGGAGAAGAACAATGATTTAAACTCTTTATCAAGTGACAACCCTTTTCATAGGGAGTTTTTCGTAGATGAAGATATTCAAGAAGTAGAACCAAATACTCCTTTATCTGAGAATTGTGAGGTGGAAGATGGAGAAATTAATATCAGTACTAGTGGAGAATACAACCCTGACTTTTCAAAAAATAGTGCTAATGGGAGATTAGAAGGGAACACAAAAGATATACAAGTTGAACCAAGTAAGTCTGATTAACCAGTTTTTAGAGGTGTGGCCAAGAAAATTAAAACATCCAAAAATGTTACAGGGATCAAGATCAAATCTCATAATGTCAGAATTCTGAGATCGGGAACAAAATGTTACCTGACACTATTAGCTCAATGATTAAGTCAATCATTTGGAATGTTAAAGGGATTTCCTAAAAAGATACTTTAAAAAGAATCAAAACACTCTGTAGAATTCATCGAATTTCAGTCTTAGTCATCATATAGCCTAAAAAACTAGTGGAGAATCTGGATTCTTTTAAAATTAAATTGGGCTTCAATCACGCATTTTCAAATTCTAACAGTACGATTTGGTGTTTAAATAAAGAGGATATTCAATGTTCTTTGACTTCTTCCATGGATCAATGTCTTAATCTCTCTTTTAATTTTAACAAAAAAACCTTTGCTCACCAGTTTTGTTTATGCTAAAAATTCCAAAGTAGAGAGAAGAGACCTTTGGCAACATCTTCATCAAAGTTTCACTTCTAATAGTTGGTTAGTTAGAGGAGACTTCAATGTTGTTTCAAATAATGAAGAAAAAGCAGGAGGGAATAAAGTGCATATGGCAGCTGCTTATGAATTCCTAGAAGCTATGTAGAGTAATGCTCTTATTGGGGCTCAAATTTTACTTGGTTTAACAAAAGAAAAGGGGATCAAAGGATCTGGTGAATATTAGATAAAGTCTATGCTAACACTCAAGCTCTTGATTATGGTTCAATTAAAATTCAGCACCTTAACAGACTTCATTCATATTATAATCCCATTCTCATTTCTTTGTCTAATCTGAATGTCCCTAAACCAAGACCATTTAAATTATTTCATTTTTGCTGTTCTCACCCTTCCCTCTATAATCTCATATCTACTTCTTGGAACTCTATCTTGCATCATGATACTTTTATAGTCATTTCCCTTAAATTCAAATCTCTGAGAAAAGATCTATTAGCTTGGAGTAGATGTACTTTTGGTGACATTTTCTAAGAAGCCATAAATGCTGAAGATGAGCTATTAACCAAGGAGTTAGAATTTGACAGAGATACACCTGAAGCTAATAGAGAGAGTCTTTCATTGGCTCAGTCTAGAAGAATTAAAATTGAATATCGAAGATACTTTCTGGAGGCTAAAATCTCATGAGAAATGGCTTAAGGAGGGGGATAGAAACTCTTATTTTTTCTTCCATTCAGTTAAGATTAAGAGAAGATAGGTTGGCATTCAATAAATAAATAATAGAAAGGGTATCATCAGGAATGAAGACACTGAAATTCAAGAAGCTGCAGTGGAATTCTTCAAAAACCAATTTTCATTGGAAGATGAGGGTCTCATTTCTCCTGAAGATAATTTCTTAAAAGTCATTCCCAACCTGATTTCTCAAGAAACCAATGCTAAACTTTGTGATGTTCCTGGTTCTGAAGAAATCAAAGAGGTGATACTTCAATTAAATAGTCAAAGTTTTGATAGCCCAGATGGATTTCATGGTTTGTTCTATGTCAATTTTTAGGATATTATCAAAAAAGAAATTGTTAAAGTTGTACAAATCTTTTTCTTGGGAGCTCACATTCCTAAAAGTGTAACTTCTACCTTGATTACTCTCATTCCCAAAGTCACTTCTCCCAATACCGTTTCTGACTTTAGACATATAATCCTTGTCAATTTCCTCAATAAAATTCTCTCAAAAATCCTAGCTAATAGACTTAATCTCTGTCTTCCCTAAATTATTTCCCCCAACCAAAAAGGCCTCATTAAAGGTAGAGACATCTTTGAAAATGCAATGCTTGCCCAATAAATGATCCATATGATCAACAAAAAGAATTTTGGAGGTAATTTGGTGCTTAAGTTGGACCTCACTAAAGCTTATGATAAAATTTCATGGATCTTTCTCATTCATGTCCTTAGAAAATTTGGTTTCTTAGAGCAATGGATAGATATGATATGGAGGTTAATTTCAAATTATTGGTTCTCAATCATAGTCAATGGTATTCCTGGTGGTTACTTCAAATCCTTCAAAGATCTTAGACAAGGAGAACCCCTATCTCCAAGTCTTTTTATCATTATGGTAGAAGCTTTTTCCAGAAATTTAAATGAGGCCATTCATGATTTACATGGTTATAAAATGCCCATGGGATCTATAAGATTTAACCAACTTGCTTATGTTGATGACATTATCATCTTTTCTTCAGGAACCAAAAAAGATTTAAAAATAATTATGGGGATTATTAAGGAGTATGAAAGGGCAGCAGGTCAAATAGTCAACAAATCCAAGAGCCAAACATTTCTCTTTAAACACATTCCTTCCTCCAATGCTTTAGATATCCAAAATTTCACTGGATTTTCTAACAAAAAATTTCCAATATTATATTTGGGTTGTCCTCTATTTGCAGGTAGAAAGAAGAACTCAGTATTTGACTATTTATTATTGAAGATCAATACAGTGCTAAGTGGTTGGAAATCAAAAAATTTAAATGCAGCTGGTAATATTCAGCTTATCAAAAGTGTGCTAACTTCCATTCCTATTCACACCATTGCTGCTATTTATCCAACAAAGTCAGTTTTATCCAAATTAAAAGGTATGTTTGCTAGATTCCTTTGGGGTTCATCTGAAGTCTTAAGAAGAAAACATTGGTGCATATGGGAGCAAGTTTGTAAGCCTTTAGCTGAAGGAGGTCGGGGTATCAGTAGATTAGAAAATATTAGCAATGCCATGTCTATCAAGTTGTGGTGGAAATTTAGGTCCTCCAATTCTTTATGTGCTTCATTCATGAAAGCTAGATATTAAAGAAAAAACATCCTACGGAGGTGAATCCCAAAAACAATTCAAGCACCTGGGGCAGAATGTGTCAAATGAGAGATCTTGCAGAGGACAATATCAAATGGAGATTGGGATATGGTGAAATTGATTTGGTCAGGGGACAACTGGATGAAAAATGGTCCCATTTTTTCTTTTTGCGATTCTCAAAGTGTAGGACCTATAGCTGAGTATTGGTCCAGTAATAATCAATGGAATATAGAAAAGCTTCTACAAGTGCTTCCTGGTTCGATTGTTAATCAGATTATTCTTGAACATTCATGGGATCTTCAAAAAGATGAAATTGTATGGACTCTTACTATCTCTGGCAAATTCTCGTTGGTTTCTGCTTGGCATCTGTGTAGAAAGGAAGACATCAAAGTCATCAGCTCATCTTTTATATGGGACCCCGTGATTCCTCCCAAAATTTCTTTTCTTTGTTGGAAAATTCTAAGAGGATTTATTCCTACGGATGCTTATAGAAAAAAGATAGGATTCAGAGGTCCTTCAATTTGTGCTTACTGTAAGTCTCATTCAAAAAAAGATCTTGATCATTTATTCTCTTCCTGTAAGATAGCTTCCAAAGTTTGGTCTTTCTTCAATTCCTCAATGGGGATTAGCTCTCATGGTTCAATCTGATAAAGAATGATAAAATGGTGGTTGGGTTCAAATCAGGATGAAATCAAATTAATTCCTCCCCTTATTTGTTGGCATATATAGATCCATAGAAATAAATCAAAGTTTGACAATGTTCCAATGGTTTTTTATTCAATTTTAGTATCATTCGAGCAGACCTATTAATTTTAAAACCTCCAGTGAGAAGAATCATGATTACTCCCAAGTTGGTGCAATAGTGGTTGCCTAACAAAGGAACTCTCAAGCTCAATGTAGATGGAAGCTCTCTTGGTAACCCAGTGTTTAGTGGAGGTGGAGGTATTTTAAGGAACCATTTAGGCGAAGTTTTATGGATCTTTCACTCCAACATTCTAATCTGGAAGCAGAAGCAAAATCCATTTTCCAAGCTTTGAATTGGTATCAAGATCTAAAGGACTATGAAGTGGTGATTGAATCTGATTCCAAGATTCTAGTGGAAGCTATAAAGGGTAATATTTCATGTTCTTCGAAAATTAAGTGGGAAGTGGAGAAAATCAGACTGATTATATCTCAGCTATATGGGACAATTCATCACATTTTTAGAGAAGATAATAAGGCTGCAGATTTCTTAGCTAAATTGGGAAGTTCAGAATCTTCTACAAAGTTCTCTTATCATTTAGAAGATCTTCCTAAAACTTTTAAAGGGCCCCTTCAGATGGATAAACTTAAAATTTCTTCTATTAGGAATTTGAAAGTTCAAGTTTATCTTCTCTTGCTTAGGCTCCTTATGTTGTGATTTTCTCTAATTATTTATAAGCTGTAGTGAGGCTACTCACTTTTTATTAATAAAATCCTCTATTTTGTTTTTAAAAAAATGAGAAAAGCTAGATCGCAAAATATTATCATCAATAATATAATTATATATGTTGTATTTACACAAAAACCAAATGGAAATGACACAAATATGCATAGTATAAATGAATGTCGACAAGGAATATGTTGACCAAAAATGAGAAAATGCCATGATGGCATAATTTGAGTCTCTAAATAAACATAGTTTATTCGAACCTATAGTACAAACTCTATGAGACATTAACCCTGAAGGTCACCAATGGATGCTTATAAGTAAGTGAAATAATAATATCGCTAAAAAGTGCATGACCTATGGAAAAAGGTTTCCTTAAGAAATCAAAATATTATTATTTATGAACATATCCTCCCGTTACAACCATAAATAATTTTTAGATATCTGACTATCTTAAAAGTTTTTTGAAATATATTATATATGAGACTCGTGAATATTATAACTGATTACTTATACAGGACTTAGACAAAGAATGCTTATAAAATTTCTAGAAGGATTTTCTTTGCCTGAACCAAAGTCAAAGAATATGTACTCAATTCGATTAAGACGTTCACGGTACAACTTAAAGTAATCCAAAAGATATAGGTACAACTGTCATAATAAATATTTGTCTAAAGAAAGGTATGCCAATAATTATATATACCAATGTGCCATTATAGAATATCCTTAAAAGGATGTGCTCCTGAAATTCTCTATTGAATGCAAAATACCCAATTATAAGGAATTCAAAAATGATTGACCTTGGTATATTTAGATATTGTGTTGGCCTATAGATCAAGAATAATATTGGTTAAACACCGACTCGTCCATTAAATAGGTTTATTTTATTCTTATAATTTTAATGATTCCAAGCTAGTTAGTTATACAGATTTTAGGTATCTCTCTGATCCTCATAAGGGTCGATCTCACACGAGTTAGGTATTTCTTATTGATAATACAATTGTTTCTTGGCGTTGTAGTAAACAATATTTAGTACCTAATTCTTCTAACCAATCTATGCTCTTTATGAAGCTAGCCGTGAATGAGTACGACTGAGATCTTTAATTCAGTATATTTGTAGTTATTGTCAATTTTCTTCTATTACAGATGTTCCAAGTTGTAATACCCCGTATTTTTTTATATTAAATAATTATGGGATTAATTATTATTGTTGGATTAATTAAATTAAAAACGTCGAGAAATTTAATTGTTAATTAATTCAAATCTAAATAATTATTAACTAGCATGCCAAGGGTTAATACTTGTTGATGGAAATCATTGATTATTACTGTGGGTATATGTAATATGGAATTATATAATTTTTATAAATTGTCGGAGTGCGAAATACGACAGTTTGGTATTTTAAGTCAGGACGCGCTTGAGCCGTGTCAGGACTAATTATATGGGATAAAAAGATAAATTATTTTTGTATAACTTGTATGGTAATTTTGAGTGCGCCATTGAGTTCGAAAGGGTCGAGATGGTCAGAAAACTCTTCCCGGGCATTTTATTTGGACTCCGGAGTAATTTTAGGCCTAACCGGCACGTCGTAAGGGTAGTTTTGTCATTTGGATTTTTGAGGAATTAAAATGGACGAAAATTAGATAATTATTATATCAGTTATGGGAGTTCCATTAGGGTTAAGTTACACAAAAATCAAGAGAGAACTACAGACGATTTGGGAGAGCAAATCCCAAAGGAGGAAGGCCAATTAACACCACCTTGCACAACCACCACCACCATCATGTAGATCGGAAAGTAAGGAACGTATCTATACCAACATCACCAGTGGATCATACCTTCGAATTTGAGGCAAGTGTTTATTACTTTCTTTCCTTTAGCAATAATCATGCTCATGTTAGTGTAGGTGAATTTGATCATGAATTACATATGAAATTGGGTGGAAATTGGAGGTTTAATTTATGATTATGGACTGATTTGATTAGTAGTTTAATTCCTTCATGGATGTAGAGGATTAATCACGAAATTGAAAAATTATATCGATGAACAAATCTGGGTTGGTTAGTTTCTTTTATTGAAAATTGGGAAACTAGGGTTGTTATGATCTAAATTTGGGGATTTTGAATTATAATGATGATGGGTGATGATTTACTGATGTTATATTAGTGGAAATCATACATACATGTTAGGAAGTTGAATTAGAATGCTTGATTGGTGATTGGAAATAATCCGTAGAGGTTGTAGGTGTTGAAATGATGAGGAGAGCGTATCTGGGTAGGGATGTCTTTTTACAGGTATGGGTCCAGACCTCTTTTTAATAGGTCCGGACCATTTTTCATTAAAAAGGTCTGGACCGTTTTTCATTAATAGGTCCGAACCGGCCTGCTGTATTTTCCAGAATTGAATTGTGGACCTCTAGGACATCCTTAGGTACCTTAAATGCAAGAACTTTAATGAAGTGCAATGAGATCTGAAGTGATGATACATTAAGACAAGTGTGATTTATGACTTGGGCATAAGTGGGATGAATGACCCTTCGAAAATTATGAGAGGGATCATATTCATTATTATGAACACGTCGAGAGTATTAAGTGAAAGTTAATACTGCGATTAGGACATGGTATTTAGATGTGTGTATACCTATATATTGATTTATTATGTGTATAGAATACCTACGCTTCTTGCTATCACGAGGAGGTTTTCGCGTAGTGGACAGTCTTATCATGTGTGCCCACTGGGGGGATATTTGATTTGTGCCCAGAACATATGAACTCGGTTACGTTCTGTCTGAGATGTAGGATAGTTTCAACGGATGAATGGGATCGTAGGTATGTACGTGACCCATTTGGCTGGGGATTATATTCGCCTCTGAACATTTGTGATTTGAATTTATGGTTCGTGAGAGATTGAACCAACAGTCCCTTATGCAGTGAGCGATGCACCAGGACACGATAGCAGAGTATGTAATGCACCAAATGGTCCTAACCAAGGGGCGCAGGTTTTATATATATATATATATATATATATATATATAGGGATGATGTGACTATATGTATATAAATATACTTTAGAATGAATGATTCTAATGTGTGAAATTAGAAAATGTATAAGTATGGATAAGTAAAGTAATTCCAGAGGATAAAAAACTTCCTATCAAAATAGTGAATATAAAATGGGTAACTTGCATAAAAGAATACTATTAGCGTATTGTATGGGCGATACGGGTTACTCCCTTGAAATATATTTAGGAGTTCATATCATAACCTTGATGGGAATATTATAGATGACTAGGTTAGGTTTGACGTATGCTAAGTGTGCACATTAGTGGAGGGTTGAGAATATCAAGTGAGAGTTCGGAACTAACATGCACATAATAACTGCATCTTTGCAGTTTTAAATACTTGCTAAAACAAATATTTTTACAAATCGGTCTTTGACCTGTTTCCTGTTATTTACCTTCTCTTTTGTTATATATATATATTATACCAGGTGTCCAGCCTTAGGGTCAACACCAGACTTAGAAACGTGGATCATTCGACGATCTGCAGCTATTGTGGAAGCTGTAGGTTATTTATATTAAACACTGCTATCTCTTCATTCTATTCCGAGTTCAGACCTTTCATTTAGGGCATGTGTCTCCCGCTTCCAGATTTTAGGGATTTTATTTTTATTAGCATTCCCTTACTTTTGGATTGAGTATTATGATACTTTGGTTTTAGACTTTGAACTGGAATGTTTTATCTAGTCTCATTTATTTCAGTATTTGATTCATGTTCAGTATTTATTCTTGTGGAATGGGAATGGCTTATATCTTAAGGCATGAAACTTATTAATGGATTAATTGGGTATATTTAAATTGGGAAATGTTTTGACACTTGGCTTAATTATTTATTAGGTGATTAATAATGAAAATTATTTTTCGACAGTGATGCTAAGAATGAACCAACCGGACAGTTTGATTTAATTTAATAAAGGACTAATGACCTGGTATTTAATTAGGCAGGGTGTCACACAAGTATCATTTATGAAGATAATACAATATGTATAGCACAAATCAAAGAATGATTCATTAAAGGAGACTGAACCAATCACGTTTCATCAAAGTTCTTATTTATTCATGATATCTGGAATAAAAATGATATTGAAGCCATAAAAGTTTGTTCAAGTGATAACCTAGATGATATTTTCACGAAGTCACTACCAAAGGCAATATTTTAAAAGTTTGTGTACAGATTAGAATGTGTCGACTCCACTAATAGCCAAATTGAACATATCAATCAATAGAAGCATCTTATGGGAGGATACAAAAACATGTTATTTGAGACATTTTTATATTGTACTCTTTTTCTTTTGACTAGGTTTTATTCCACTGGGTTTTCTAGTAAAGGTTTTAACAAGGCAGCATTAAGCACGTCCAACACTGACTCGATGATTATAAAAGTTGTATTCTTTTTCCTTCACTTTGGTTTTTTCCCAATGGATTTTCTTTGTTAAGGTTTTAATGAGGCAGTATTCATTGAATGGTGGAAATCGTGTACATTCAAGGGGTAATGTTATAAATATTTTTATTTATCCTATTTAGGTGGATATGAAATCCTATTAGGACTCTACCTACTTGTATTATAATTAAGGAAAGAACCCCCTATTGACATGCCAATTAATGAGAAGCTTTTCCTCCTCTTATTATTCTCTCTCAGTGCCCTATTTTTCTCAACACGTTATCAGCACATTGTATCGTAAGCACCATCGCCTATAATAGCAGTCAACCCGTTGAGTCCTATATAGTTTTTATGGAATCTTCGCCTACCTGTTATTATAGATGAAAATTTGATATATGACAGTGAGCCGTAGAAATCAATCAAATAGGTCTAGGATTCTTCAATCTAGGTAAGTCTTGGAATTCATTACCTCTGATTCCTTTATATAGGTAGGCTAATAGGAACGATATGATGACAAAACTTACTTTGGATAGACTTAAATAAATCCATATTGAATTGTTAGGGTTGTTAGTCATTATCCATTATACCCTTCTTATTGGACTTAACATATATGATATCATTATCCGATTCTTTCAATCTGTGATATCTTACTATTTGATTTATTTGAAAGGAACTTTTCCCAAATCAAAAAAAAATTAAATAATAATAATAAAATTATCGATTTGTTATTTGCACACTTTATTTATAGTACTGATAGTTGTTTATATAGCATACTCCATATGCATTTATTTGGACCTTTTAAGTTTCCTTATATTTATATTACCCTAATTTCGGTGTAAAACAAAATAAAATACTACAACATATATAAATTTGAATCATGAGGTTTTCTTATTATCATTGGGAATTTCTTTTAAGTTTCACATATGTTATTGAAACGTGGAAATCCCAACTATAATATTATATTTGGGGCTTGAATATCCCAATTGTGTTATATTATTTGGGACATGAAGTTCCCAATTTTTATTAAATTTTTGGACTCGACGTTCCAATAAAATATATACTAAATCAAAACCTAAATTTTTGATTATTTGGATATAAGGTTAAAGGACATTATATTTTTCCCAAATAATTTGTAATTTAGACCTGAAGTATATATATATTGTAGCTATTCAGGAATCTTCCAACACGAGTTCTCCCCAACAGAGAGAGGGCGGCGTATGCGGGGATCAAGGAGAGGAGTCCTCCTTCTGCCACACATGCAATCTTTGCAGGCTCCCACGGAAATAAATTGGTTGTCATCAAAGAGGGTAAAAATATAGAAAATGGATTTACCACCCTATTTTTCTCAAAGCAGGCAAAAGATGGAGTCGTCCTTGAAGAAACGGCATCAAAGACAAACTAATGCGTACGAAACTAAATAGATCGAGGGTATGAGGACTAAGTTACAGAATGGAAAGGTGTTAGGCACCCATTCCTCCCTTTTAGTCTCTCATGATATATGATAATATTTTCTTTTTTCTCTAAAAAATAATTTGTGTGTGTCATATGTGTAGTGCGAAAATAGGTGAGAAAAGAAATCGGTGTTCTCACATTATGGAAAACATAGAGATGAGTCATTTTAAGGAGTATAAGGAGAAAGAAAATAATCTCAAGGGTATCCAAAATATGAGCAGCCTAGCAGATCATAATCCACCCTGACGAATGGAATACGCATGTCTCACGGAGCTGCCAAAAAAATAAGGAGGGTAGGCTACACTATACAAATTACGCCGGATCATAATCCACTATGAGAAAATGGAGATGCGTGTCTGATGGGGTTTCTAGGAACATATAAGCCATATATATATATATATATATATATATATAGAGAGAGAGAGAGAGAGAGAGAGAGGGGGGAGAGAGAGGACCGCCTGTAAGGACTCCTTATGGTGCAAACCCTGGTACATACCTTTTTTTTTAAGAGTAAAAAAATATTTTTTTTTATGAAACTTAGTGGATATGATCTCACGGTGAAAATATCATCTCCAATTTTTTAATCAAAAAATTCAATAAAAAACAATTGAAATAAGGTGATATCTAAAAAAATGGTATAAATATGCATTTTCGACCGTTGAAATGTTGGCGATCATCTCACCCACTTTTTGGTTGAATTTGTTTTATGAAACTTCATGGATATGATCTCTAGAGTGAGAAGATCATATCCATGAAATTTCATCAAAAATTCAATTATTAAAGTGGTTGGCGCCGACATGACATTTCAATGGTTATACCATTTTTTTACATATCACCTCATCTCAACGGTTTTTTTATTGAATTTTTTGATGAAAAAAATTGGAATTGATATTTTTGTCGTGGGGATCATATCCACTAAGTTTCATCAAAAAAATCATTTTTTACTATTTTAAAAAAATGTTATGTACCGGAGTCTAAACTATAAAGAGCTTACAAGAGACTTTCTATGTGTGTATATATATATATATATATATATATATGTGTGTGTGTGTGTGTGTGTGTGTGTGTGTGTGTGCGCGCGCGCGCGCGCGCGTGTGTGTGTGAGGATAAATAAAATGACGAGATAAGAAAAAAGGACTTGAATCCCGAGGAAGACTCAAGTTGCCTACATAGTCAAAAATGGCATCAAAGTCCATGTAGTTTTATAACACGTAAGGGTGGGATTTAACCCATAAATCCAAAACTAGAATTTTCATTTGTTTGTTGGAAAATGTGTACAAATGTAAAAAGTGTGGAAAAAAGGGGAGAAAATTTTTTAATTTGGGGTTTAAAGATTAAACCCTCTTTTTGGCTTTTTTTAGATTCATGAAGCTATATTTTGTGCATATAAGTAATAAAAAATAGATTAGTTGGAGTGAGAAAGTGAGAATATAGCAAAAATATGCTAAGAATAAAGGAAATATGATAAGTAACACTAATTAAATGAGCTTCAAATAGATCGAGGTAGACATTTTACCAGACTTTACTACTGATTTTGAGATGAAGTGGGTTGATTTTATGGTGGTGGATTAGTAGTGAAGTGGGTAAAATTGGTAGAAAAAGTTGGGGTGTGGGTGATTTAAGAAAAGTGGAGAGAATTTTTGGAAGGATGGCGCACTAATTTCTAGGCAGTGGCTCTTCTGATCTTCCAAAAAAGGTTCCTTAGGAATGAGGTCACCACCTCCTTAAATAGCAAAATCTAGGGTTAGGGGGTATACCGATTGACATAGGCCCTATCCTACATGTCGGCATACCCATGGCTTGCTAGTGAAGTAAATTAGACCTATTCCGATAGGACGAGGGTCTTGGGTGCAAATAGGCAGTTTGAAATGGACTTTTTAAGAAAAATGGACATAAAATGAAAATCATAAGTTTGAATCATGCACCGACAGAACTGTTGGAAAGGGAATTGACATCCCTATGAAAATCTATCAAGCATTCTCAGGTTCAAAAGTTGACCAAAGTCAAACAAGGATAACAAATGCCTGGTGGACTCTAAGACGAGACTCCTGGAGTAAAAAGGTAAATGCGCGCGAGATGTAAGGCCGATTCGCACATGGTATGGACCGTTGGAAATGGTATTCAGATCCCTATGAAAATTCATTGTGATACTCTCAGTTTTTAAATTTGGCCAAAGAAAATAGAGCTCGAAAGCACTAGGTGGTATCTAGGTTAGGTTTTGGTATTGGACCTCTGGTCTGAGGGTGAAAGTATTAGTGTTAGGGACCTAAGGAGGTATTTGAAAGGTCCCCTTAACAGGAGATCTTGGAACAAGCAGAGGTCATCAAAACATAAAAATCTATGGCAAGTTATGATCTTTGAGGGTAAAGGCTTGACGCGTAGGATCTAAGGAGCGTAAGTCACTAATTCACCAGGTCAAGTCTCTACTGAAGATTAGAGGTAGCGACCAAATTCAGAGGTCTAAGGCCAATTATGTGGGTCTAGGTTAATTTTGAGAACCTAAAGACTAAAAGAGACCTAATTCATAGGGTTGAGGCTAATTTTGTATGCCTAAGTCAATTCTACGGACCTAAATAGTGATAGCGACCTAATTGAGAGGTCGAGGACAATTTTGTGGGTCTCAGTCAATTATACGGACCTAAAGAGTGACAGAGACCTAATTCAGAGGGTCAAGGCCCATTTGGTGTACCTAGGTCAGCTCTGTAGACCTAAAGAGAAATAGCAACCTAATTCAGATGGTCAAGGTCAATTCTGTAGGCCTAGATTAATTTTCCAGACCTAAAGAATGATAGCAACCTAATTCATAGGGTCGAGGCCAATTCTATAGGCCTAGATCAATTTTGGTGACGTAAAGATGATAGAGACCTAATTTAGAGAGTCAAGGCCAATTATATGGGCCTAGGTCAGATCTGCATATCAAAAGGGTGATAATGACTTAATTCATAGGGTTGAGGCCAATTCTGTAGGACTAGGTCAATTCTACGGACCTAAAGAGTGATAACGGCCTAATTCAGAGAGTTGAGGTCAATTATGTGGATCTAAATCAATTATGTAGTTGTAAAGAATGATAGCGACGTAATTCAGATAGTCGGGGTTAATTATGTGGGCCTAGATCAATTATGTGGATCGAAAGACTCATAGCGACCTAATTTAGAGGGTCGAGGCTAATTTTCTAGACCTAGGTCAATTTTGCAGATTGAAAGAATGGTAGTGACCTAATTCATACTGTTGAGGCCAATTACATGAGCCTAGGTTAATTCTGCAAACCTAAAAATTGATAATAACCTAATTCTGCAAGCTAAAGTCAATTTTGCGGACCTAAAGAGATAGAAGAGTTGATAAATGTGATTAGTGATCAACAGTTGTGACCGGAGATGCCCCTTTATTACTTTCCTTATAGGGAGTATTCCATTTCAAACCTTTTAACAAAATTGGTTTCTCGACAAAAGAGTTTTTTTGGAGATTTTTTAGGTTCAGGACCTTTTGGGGATTTTTTGTAAATTTTCTGGGTAATTTTTTATTTTATTTATTTGGTAAAATTTGAGGGAGACTTCCGATAGGCATGGGTGTGTCTATCGGCACAGGGCACGGACTCCTTGGCTTCATGAGGAAGGTGAAACCTCACTGTTGATAGGCATGACGAGGGGACTACCGATCAGCATATCCTTTGGTCCTTTATAAAAAGTTTTGTTTTTGTTTCTCACCCCTCTAAATAAGTGAAATTCCATCTCTTTCCTTCTAGCAACCAGTTTTAAACGTTTTCTCTTTGAAATAACTCAAGGAAGATATGGCTAATGATCTTTTGATGGCTACCGACGACTGGGTTGGCCTAGAGTGGCGTGATGCTAAAGCGTTGGTACTTGGAAGTGAGAATGCTTATGGGAGATTCGAGACTATGCTAGACAAGAGGATCTTATTAAGGGAACCTAGGAACCATCGTTCTGTGAGGATGAAGAACCCGAAAGGTTTTGCTAGTGCTTGTCTTTTTTATTTATCCTTTTGGTTTTATATTTTTTTGGATTGTTGGAGATTTTTCATTTGTGTGCAGGTGATGTTTCTTCACCGAGAATCCGTTATTTGGTTTTACGGGGAAAAGGAAGGTGTGGGAAAAGATTCCTGAGGCAGTAGAGTTGACGGTTGAAGATACTATTCCTTTGGCAGGGCTTAAGATGAGATGTTGCGCACTTAGGCAATGTTGTACACTTTGGATGAAAGATAGAGGGACACCACCCATACGTTTCACTTGGGCATGGGGTAGATAACTGTTAGTCCCATGGATATGGATCAGTTGACTAGGTTGGAGTGTGAGGGTTATGAGATTATAGTGGACCAGACCTTGCGCATTTTTGAGGTCGCAATTCAGGCTGCCCTAAGGGATATTAGGGGGATCGTATTTTAGGAGTTAGTCAAAATATCGATGTTGAAGGACATATTACTGACTAGGAAAATTGATTTGACTGATGGGAGGTAGATGAGGCAGGCAGCCCATTTATTCAATTTTTTCTTGTGAGGGGGGTGTGGTGGCGGCGAGTGGTGACATTATCCATTTGTGGTTTCTCCCCTTTTTGCGGATTATTTCCTAGATTCACTTGTATGACTAGGGGAGATTTACGCTGACATCTCTTTATGCTTCTACGAATGCATTCAGACGGTGTAATCGACAAGCTTTTACAGGGCCCACGTACCTTCTAGAGGTAGCCTTTAGATACAAGTTTCTTTATTTTCCTATTTCTCTTCTAATTTTTTGACATCTTGTGTTGCTTTTTGCAAACATGGTTTCATGAGACGATTGGGCACAACGTCATATTAGTGTCCTTGAATGTGAGTGAGGTGGGGGTACTTCCCAAGGATATATAGATATAGGAAGTTGAACAAGATGTCAAAAGAGTTCCTGGATTTGAAGGATGTGAGGTCGGTGTTGAACGCCTTCACGAGTGGTGAGGTTAGGCTCTGGTTTCATCCCTTTTTTTGGATTTTATGTATTTTTTTCATTTCTTTCAGATTTTGAATGACTGTCTTTTATTTGGGGATAGGTGAAGTTTTATCCTTAGCATCTAGCTACGAAGAATCCAGGGGTTACAAGCATTCATGACCATATGCGAAGGTTGCTGGCGTATGAGTTTGGTTATGTCTGGTGGTACCTAGGGGAAAGGGTGGTGAGGCAGGTTATGGAGGGTGAGGTGGTGGATCCACCATTAGCGCCCCCTGAGTATATGAAGCGACTGAAGGAGATGTCAAATGAGGTAGAGGCGATGGCGATGGTGAGTGAACCCTACATACTCTACATGAACACAACGGCGGGATACGATTATTTAGACTTTGCAACCAGTTAGTTGACACCGACATCTATTGATATTATACGGAGGGTATGCCCCCACCAGCAGTAGAATCGGGTAGGGGCAACAGTGCGTCGATATCTTCGATGCATAGCTCAGGGGGTGGCGATAATGACGATGACAAAGGATATTCTTGTTCAGAACATTTCCATCCCTTCTTACCATATTCAGATGGGTGAGGGTGAAAGTAATAATGTTAGGGACCTAAGGAGGTATTTGAAAGGTACTAGGATGGGGTGTCTATAGATCCCCTTAGCAGGAGATCTTGGAAGAAGCAGAGGTCATCAAAAGATAAAAACCTCATGGCAAGTTATGAGTTTTGAGGGTAAAGGCTTGACGCGTAGCATCTAAGGAGCGTAAGTCACCAATTCACCAGGTCAAGTCTACTGAAGATTTTATTTAGAGTTTTATTTAGAGTTTTTTATTTATCCTTTTGGTTTTATATTTTTTTGGGATTTTTGAAGATTTTTCGTTTATGTGCGGGTGATGTTTCTTCACCGAGCATCTGTTATCTGGTTTTATGAGGAAAAGGAAGGTGAGGGAAAAGATTCCTGAGGCAGTAGAGTTGATGGTTGAAGATACTGTTCCTTTGGTAGGGCTCGGGATGAGATGTTGCGCACTTAGGCAATGTTGTACACTTTGGATGAAAGATGGCGGGACACCACCCATACGTTTCACTTGGGCATGGGGGAGATAATTGTTAGTCCCATGGATATGGATCAGTTGACTAGGTTGGAGTGTGCTGGTTATGAGATTGTTGTGGACCAGACCTTACGCATTTCTAAGGTCGCAATTCAGGCTGCCCTATGGGATATTAGGCAGAACATTTTTGGGGAGTTAGTCAAAATATCGATGTTGAAGGACATCTTGCTGACTAAGAAAATTGATGGGACTTATGGGAGGTAGTTGAGGCCCGTGTATTCATTTTTTTCTTGTGAGGGGGGTGTGGTGGCAACGAGTGGTGACATTATCCATTTGTGGTTTCTCCCCCTTTTACGGATTATTTCCTAGATTCACTTGTATGACTAGGGAGTGATTAGGTGTCAATTCTTCTGAATTTACCCCCTTAATTTAGGAATTTTTATCGCTTCGTCTGATGTAATTCATCTTGATTTATCTCATTTATATGCTACTGACCTTCTACGCAGTATCTAGAGTTTTGTGCCTTTTTCATGATTTTTACTGGTATTTATTGCTAAGTGAAGAAAGGAAAAAGGCAAAGCAAAAGAGTGCATTAAGGAAGAAAAGTCAAATGGGAAAAAGCGTAATTTTCATCAAGAATTTGGACAAGAACCCAAAATGAAAGTTGAAGATCTCTAGTCTACGAATGCGTAGGAAGAAACGGCGTCCAAATTCGAGTTCCGAAGGAAAATTTACGAGGTTCTAAAGAAGAGAGAAAATGAAGAGAAAATGAAAAATGAAGGAGGACCGGTCCTATTTAGAAGAAAAAAGGACCGATCTGAATTTCTATCACTCACTGGCCAAAATCACAAAGCGGAATGATCCTATTTCCAGAAAAAAAATGGACCGATCCGAATTTCAATCACTCACTGGAAAAATTTTAATAGAGGATCGGTCCTATTTCCAGAAAAAAAGGACTGGTCCAGATTTGGACCCAGACCGATCCGCTCCTGGACGCACGGACCGGCCCGCCGAAGATAAATCCTGATTTTCTACTCCGATTTTAGAGTTTGATTCAGCTACAACTCCGGATTTTTCGTGATGGATTTAACTTCTAGTTATTGTTAGACTAGGGGGTTCGAACTTTAAGAATTTTTAGTTTTAGCTTTAGTTTTTAGGGAGAAAAAAACACTCTCACCTGTGTTTCAAACGCTAGTTTTGAAGATTAATTAGAGGATTCAGATTTGATTTCAGATTCCGTGAATGCAAGTAATTTCGTTTCATTTAATTTACTCTCTCTTTTACTTAGTTAATTAGTTCTCAATTCTTAGTGGCTATCTAAAATTACCAATTGTTCTTGTTCATCTCTTTTATGGAAATCATGAATCTTGTTAGTTTTAGAATTAATGCTTTTCTTCACCTAGTCATGTCTGGCTAAATTCTTTAGGGGTGGGGTGCATGAACCCCACCCGATGTGATTCATCATAATGGAAATAGATTTTTTAATTGAATTTTTAAGGAATCGTGTTGCGTAATTATCACATCAGTCGTAGGTCTTTTGATCTCGTTTACCCTAGGTAACTGGGATGCTTAAGAGTGTGATGCGTGTGTAGTTAATGCGACACTGCTTTGTTCTTACCTTTGATTTCGTATGATGCGGGATACGATCCTTCATATACGTAATGCTTAGGATTAATAAAGTTCGGGTTCCTTGTAAATTCTAATTCTGAAATCTAGTATCCTACAGGGTGAATTACTAGGGTAAGGGCGATTGTAACCCAACCTCTCGTTCTCATTTGCAGTAAAGTTTGTTAATAACTTTCCATCCCTCTTAGGTTAATTAGCTCTTTTACATTTCATTTATGCATAGTTTAGTTGGTCTTTAATTTAGATACGCATTTAGTAGTAGTAAATATCCCATTCAAATCATCTTTTAGTTTCTTTTAGAGTCAAGTTAGGATTATCGTTCTTTCCATAGTCTTTACGATTCTCTCATCCTATGTCCCTCAGGATTTGACCCCGACTTATTGGGATTATTACTTGATCAATAGGCTTGCACTTGAGCCTACATAGCACGCACACTAGACACATTTGTGGTCGCGTCAAATTTTAGCGCCATTGTCAATCTAAAGCTTAGACTAAAAATTCAAAAAATATATATAACAAAAATAAAAATCCAAGAAAATCATTTTGCAGAAGCCTTTAATGCAAAATCCTGAACAAACTCAAACTCCTCAAAATACTCCAACCCGAATTCACAAAAATCCAATTGTTGAGTATAATTCTGACAGTCCCCACACGCCATGCGTTCCACAGTTTTGGGTTCCACTTCCTACTCCTGAGCACTTTATCGGTAGTTACACCCTGAGTCAATCCTTGAGCCACACATCTAGGACACCGAGTGAGTATTTCGAGTCATTTGAAGAGAGAGAGATGTTTGGCGTCTCTAGTTTTAGCACTGGAGAGGGAAAACCACCCTATCGTCCCATGAAACACTTACTCTATCCTGAACGAACTCTCACCCCTGGTTGCATTTTACTCCCGTATAATGCCGATCAGTTCCACTTCTGCAATGGGATGATACATATTCTTCCTACTTTCCATCCCATGGATTCGGAGAAACCATACCTTCATATAAGAGAGTTCTAAGAGGCGTGCGACACATTTAGTGACCAAGCTTGCACGTAGGATGTCGTTCGCCTAAAGCCTTTTCATTTTTCCTTAAAGGATAAAGCCAAGACCTGGCTATGGTCTGTACCCCCGAACTTCGTTATTTCCTAGAGGGATATGCAATCCAAATTTATCTCAAAAATCTACCCACCGCACAAAACCAACTCTGTCAAGACTCAAATCCAAGGCTTTCGACAACAAGATAATGAGCCTTTTGACAAGTGTTGGGAACGTTTCCAAGAGTTGGTAAGCGCATTACCCCATCATGGTTTTGAAAAACACCACTTGATCTCTTTCTTCCATAATGGGTTTCAAGTGACTTCCAAACAACTTGTGCAAACTATGTGTGAATGACCATTCTGGGAATTAGACTCTAGTGACGCTGAGGCCAATCTTAAGTATGTTGCAGAGTGACTAAGCATAAATTATTCTGAATTTATCCTCCTAAGTTAGTAGTTTTAGTACCTCGAACGATGTAATTGATTTGCTTTTTATCCCATATCATTGCTAATGACTTCTTCTAACAAGTACCCCCCGAGTTTCGTGTATTTCTTACTGTTTTTACAAATATTTAGTGCAAAGAAAAGAGAGAAAGAAATCGAAAGAAAGGAAGAGAACAAAGGAAGACAAGTCAAAGGGCAAAGGCATAACTCTACACCCGGAGTTCGGATTTGTAGCCCAATGAAATTTAAAGATAATCAAATCACAAGAGTGTCAGAAGAAACGACAGTCAAATCGGAACTCTGGATCAAAAGATATGGCAAGTCAAAGTTGGAGAAATAAAGTCAAAATTGAAATTAATTCTGGAAGCTGAAGAGTTTCAACTCTTGAAATTTCTTGTATAATTCCTTTTTATTAGTTGTAAAACTTGGAGAGGCATTGGAAAAGTCATATTTGGGTATTATAAAAAGCCAAACCCTAGAGTAATGAAGGGAAGAAGATAGAGAGTTCCTTTTGGCATATAATTTCATATTTTCTTAGGGTTTAGAACCCCTATTGTAAGTTGAACAAGAGCTATTCAAGATTCAAGTTTCAAGTTCATATTTCCTTCTTCTATTCAAGTATTGCTAATTTCTACTTTCCATTTCTTACCTATTGTAAGTTTAAATTGCTCTTGTAGTTTAATTTTGTTTCTCAATTCAAGTTTCTTTTCAATGCATAATAGACCTATGATTTTTTGCACATTTAGAATTTTGTTTTCATTTAATAAAATCATGTCTAGCTAAGTTTTTTTTAGGGTTGGTATGCATGAACCCATCCCAATGTAAATTACATATGTAGAAAATAGAATTTAAATTAAAATTTTGAAAGAGTCGTGCAAGATAATTCTACAATCATTATAGGTCTTTTAATCTCTCTTACCTAGGTACTTGGGATGTTTAAGAATATAATGTGCGTAAAATATTTAGCACCGCTTTATATTTCCCTTTGATTTCATATGATGCGAGATTGAACCTCATATATGTAATGCTTAGGATCTATAAAGACTGGATTCATTCAAACTTCTAATTTATAATTTTAGTATTCTGCTAAGTAATTACTAAGGACTGGGGGATTGTATTCCAACCTAATTTATCTTACATTTATAACAAACATCTTTCCATTTGTGTAACTATTCCTGTTAGCATAGTTAATTTAGAAATTAATTTCACTGCAATTTAGTCATAAAAGAGTTTCAAAAATCACAAATATTCATCTTTTCTTTCTTTTTAAGAATCAAGTTAAGGTTAAAATTCATTAATCCTTCGTCATTAAGATTTGTAAGTCCTACTCCCTGTGGATACGATCCCAGCTTATCGGATTACTACTAACGCGACAGGCTTGCACTTGAGCCTATAAAGCACGCACTTTAGACACATTTGTGGCCGCGTCAAGTTTTTGGCGCCCTTGTCGGGGATCTAGGTTACATTTCAAGAGTAAAAGTTAAACCCAATTTGATTTAAAAAAAAACTTTTATTCCTTCTCATCTCCCATAAACGGTACATGCAAACTCCTCTGTCGTCTCCAACCCAAGTTCACGAAAACCCCATTACTAAAGCCAACACTGATCACTCTGATAATTCCCAAACCCCTAACGTTCCACACTTCTGGGTTCCACCTTATTCATCTCATAATTCACTCACGAGTAACACTTTGATTCAAACACTGAGTGGCGATTTAGAATCATTTGATAGCAACATGTCGGTGCAAGGTAGTATTGGCACTAGGGAGGGATAATTACCCTATCTCCCCATGAAAGATCTCTTATTTCCTGAACGAACTGTCACTCCTGGATGCATTCTACTTCCGTACAATGCAATACAATTCCAATTTCATAATGGGATGATCCAAATTCTTCCTACGTTCCATGGAATGGATTCTGAAAAGCCATATCTCCAACTTAGGGAATTCGAAGAAGCGTGTGAAATATTTGGTGATCAAGCATGTCCGCAAGATGTTATCCGTTTGAAGCTTTTTCCTTTTTCCTTAAAGGATAAAGCTAAGACCTGGCTATGGTCTTTACCCGCGAACTCTGTTCTGTCATGGAGAGATATGTAGACTAAATTTATCTCCAAATTCTTTCCATAGCATAAAACCAACTCTGTCAAGGCCCAAATCCAAGATTTTCACCAAAATGAGAATGAATCCTTTGATAATTATTGGGATAGTTTTCAAGAGTTAGTTAGCGCTTGCCCACACCATGGATTTGAAAAACACCATCTCATTTCATTCTTTCATCAAGGGCTTACTGTAGCGTCTAAACAACTCGTGCAAACAATGTGTGAAAGACCATTTTGGGAGCTCGACTCGAGCAATGTTGAGGCTCATTTAAAATATGTAGCCGAGAGCACTCAGGCATGGGACGTTTCTGACCCTAATAGACAAAATAGACATCGATAAGTGTCCAACTCGTCTACTGCGTCCGGTATTTTTCAACTGGAAAAGGACACTTTGTTAGATCGTCAACCTGATCAGTTGGACAAGAATTTAAAAGACATACTTGAGGTTCGATTGAGAGATACACAGGGCCTATCCAAGAGAAGGTGTGTGCTATTTGTGTGGCGGGTCATTCCACAAAAGGATATCATGTTATACCCTCCTACAAGGCAACTCCTCAAGGGAACACATAAAATCCATTATGGAGGAATCATCCTGGTTTAAACTATGGGCAATAACAAGGTGTGATAAATCCTGCTTCATATGTTGCTTTACCTTACCCCCTCCTCAATTTCAGCAAGTGCCTCATATGCAGCCCCAAAGGCAAGCACCATCTCCTGGTTCGTATGTTACCCCACCTAGGTGATCTATTGAGGATAACTTGAATCAATTCATCCGATCACAAAATGAGAACAATTCTAGGTATGATCAAATGTTCACTGAAATTCATACTAACATCTCTAGGTTGCAAGTTGCAATGAATATCCAAGAGAAGGGTAAATTTTCGGCTCAAGGTCAAAGACCTCCTCAAGAGCAAACTATTGTTATCTCTACATCATCAGAACCACAAGATAAATGCCAAGCTGTAACCACTCTGCGAAGTGGTCGAGTAGTTGATCTATCGCCTCCCCCACCTAAAGAACTAAAGGCTAAAGAGGTTTCGGTTGACAAGACAGAGACCGATGAGCCTTTGTTATATGAGGATGGAAAGGATGAAGATGGAAAGCCTAAAGTTAAAGTAAAACTGATCCGTTCCTGGACCCAGACCTAGTCATATAATAGGGGATTTGGACTCGGACCAAGCCTAAAGATCTCACCACTCGTTGCCACAAATGGATTTGGACCCGGACCGATCCGCTCCTAGACGCACGGACCGGTCCGCCGAAGATAAATCCTAATTTTCTACTCTGATTTTAGAGTTTGATTCAGCTACAACTCTGAATTTTTCATGATGTATTTAACTTCTAGTTATTGTTAGACTAGGGGGTTCGAACTTTAAGAATTTTTAGTTTTAATTCTAGTTTTTAGGGAGAAAAAAACTCTCTCACCTATGTTGCAAACCCTAGTTGTGATAATTTATTTGAGGATTTAGATTTGATTTCAGATTTCGTGAATGCAAGTAATTTCATTTAATTTACTCTCTCTTTTGCTTAGTTAATTAGTTCTCAATTTTTAGTAGCTATCTAAAATTACCAATTGTTCTTGTTCATCTCTTCTATGGCAATCATGAATCTTGTTAGTTTAAGAATTAATGTTTTTTTTCACCTAGTCATGTCTATCTAAATTCTTTAAGGTTGGGGTGCATGAACCCCACCTGATGTGATTCATCATAATGGAAATAGATTTTTGAATTGAATTTTTAAGGAATCATGTCACGTAATTATCGCATCCGTCATAGGACTTTTGATCTCGTTTGCCCTAGGTAACCGGGATGCTTAAGAGTGCGATGCGTGTGTAGTTAATGCGACACTGCTTTGTTCTTACCTTTGATTTCGTATGATGAGGGATACGATCCTTCATATATGGAATGCTTAGGATTAATAGAGACCGGGTTCCTTGTAAATTCTAATTCCGAAATCTAGTATCCTATGTAACACCCCGTAATTTTGAGGATTAAATATTTAATTATTTTTGGGAGTTATAAAAATATTTAAATGTGAAGAAACTTAAATTCATGAGTTGGAGAATTTAATTTAGTGAGCCAAATTATTTATAATTGGCGACTTTTAAGTTTAATGGTTCAAAATCTCGTGTGTCACATTTTGAGGTCGAAATTTGGAAATTTCGAAAAGTATTTTGGATGGAAATTCCGAGTGCGCAGTCGCATCCGGATGGGGTCGAGATAGTCAGAAAAGAGTACCCGGGGGTAGTAATTGGGTCTTGGGGTATTTTTGGGCATAGTCGGGCCCACACGGGGTGAGTTGGGCCTTTTTAATTAGGCCCACATGGTCAAAAACGGGATTGGATGTTTTTAACCTAATTGAGAGACTAGGGAACGGCAGTCAACTCAACTCTAAGCCTAGGGCTTGAGAGGGAAATTGGGGGAAAGAAAATCAAGAGGCAATTTGAGGATGTTGGAGCCAAATTAAGAGACTACACCAACGGACCAGACACTACGAACAATTTCAGACAAGTGGTTAACTGTTGTGATTTCTAAATTGATGATAATCAATTCATATCATAGTTATGTGTAAATCAAAATTCGTTTTGGGTGTGTAACCAAAATTTAAATTGGGTTATTAGAAATTGATATACCTTAATGGGATTTAGGGTGAGATTGATTGTGTTCATGATCCTAGAATGTAGAAGAATGAATTGTATGTTAAAACCAGTAAGAGTAATTGGTTAATTGCAGTTACTATGAATGAAATTCGTATTGGGGATTTGAAACCCGGATAATACCCAAATTGGGAAAACCTTGGAATTAATGGATATTGCTGATTAATTAAGGTATGTGGGATGTTTAGACCCTTTTCTCAGATGGAGGATATGTTAATTGTATTTGGGTAAGGATTTAGATTGAGAATCAAAGCTTTAGGTTTCGTCCATGGCTGACAGAGGGCTGGAGGAGACGAACACTGGAACGATCGATCGATCGACCTAGGGGGTTCGATCGATCAATGCTGCACGAATTCTGGCAGTGCCGCCAGTTTTTACTACATGTAAATAATTATTGAGAAAAAGTTTTTGGGTTGATTTTACATGTTGAAAATGGACCAAGTGGGCGAGTTCGGGTATGTTGGTAATTATAGGTGAATATAATTAGGAAATTATGGAGATGAATGTGCGACACATTATGGGCGAATATGTGGGAATGAAATTATGAGATGTAAAATGGACCAAGTGACCGAGTCCGGGTATATTGGTTAAGTGACACCAAAGTATTAAATTAATTATTGAAAGATTAAATTAATTTGGAGTCGGAATATAGACTCGGGAAATATTAAGGTATGGGCCAAGTGAGCGGGTCCGGGGATAATGGTTGGGTGACACCAAGTTATTAAATTAATGGATGTGATAATTAATGAAGGTAGAGTCGGAGGGTAGACTCGAAAAAGTATTAAATTAATTGATGTTGTAATTAATTAGTTTAGGGTCGGGTTGTAGACCCGGGATTTGGTATAAATTAATTCATGTGTAAATTAATTAATTGGGAGTCGGACCACAGACTCAGTTTGGTATAAATTAATTAATGTGTAAATTAATTATATTAGAGTCGGACCATAGACTGAGTTTGGTATGAATTAATTAATGTGTAAATTAATTATATTAGAGTCGGACCACAGACTTAGATTTGTGTTGATTAATTAATGTGTTAATTAATTTAATTAGAGTCGGATTGTAGACTCGGGGAGGCATTAAATTAATAAGTGTGTTAATTAATTTAATTAGAGTCGGATTGTAGACTCGGGGAGGTATTAAATTAATATGTGTGTTAATTAATTTAATTAGAGTCGGACGACAGACTCGGGGAGGTATTAAATTAATATATGTGTTAATTAATTTAATTAGAGTCGGACGATAGACTCGGGGAGGTATTAAATTAATATGTGTGTTAATTAATTTAATTAAAGTTGGATGATAGACTCGGGGAGGTATTAAATTGATATGTGTGTTAATTAATTTAATTAGAGTCGGACGATAGACTCGGGGTGGTATTAAGTTAATATGTGTGTTAATTAATTTATTTAAGAGTCGTACGATAGACTCGAGGAGGTATTAAATTAATATGTGTGTTAGTTAATTTAATTAGAGTCGGTGATAGACTCGGGAAGGTATTAAATTAATAAGTGTGTTAATTAATTTGATTAGAGACGGACCATAGACTCGGGGAAAGTATTATATAAATTGAAGTGTGAATTAAATATCTTAGAATCGGACCATAGACTCGGGAAGATGATAAATTATTAAGTGAGAAAATTAATTGTGAAGAGTCGGGCCACAGACTCAGGAAATTACAGGCAGTGTACGGGATTTTGAGTACATAGTAAAGCCGGAGTTTATATTATATATATATAGTGTAGTGATAGTATATATATACGTGTATATATTGTGTGTGATATTAAATATCAGTGAATAGATATTTATTCAATTTATATACTCTAATGCTATCAAGGGAGGTTGCGCGATGTGGGTGAATCCCCTAGCTTGAGGAGTAGGGCAAGTATATCCCCAAGTCATAGCGTACGGTATATATGGGTGAGGGATTTATCTCACTTTCAGGGAAGGAATATGACCGCCTCCACTACGTTTATATTTAGGGCCAAGTTGGTGAGCGATTCCAACTTGGGGAAACTAGGTTTTGTGAGCACACCTAGTGAGATAGCATTTTAGAGGGAATCATCCGGCGAGGGTATACTCGAAGGGATGGATATACGTATGTTATATGTGTGGATGTTGTGGTAAAGGTACGTATATAATTGTAGTAATATTATATACGGGTAATAATACAGTGTGTGATGTATTTACTTTATATAACTTGTGACACGGTTATATGCTACTATTTAAGAGGAATTAATTAAGTTAATTGTGAGATAACTTATAATTCAAGAAATTATTTTACTCTGGTTAGAGTAGTATGGCAGGGGAAGGTTATACCAGGACTAGTTGGACGGGGTAGTACAATTAGGTGGGGTTAGGGTAACCGGTAGGTGTGCACAATAGTGGAGGGGTGAGAATGTCCACAAGGGAGTGCGACACTAACTTAAATATGAAGTGCATTCATGCATTTTAAATTATTGCAGTTAATTCACTTGCTAAATATTTTCAAAATGTTTTATGTTCTAACCCCTGCTATAAAACTATTTTCAAAACCTTTTAGGTGTCCAGCCACAGGGACGCCAGGACTGATATTCTATTCCAGGGATATGGAGCTGCTGCATAGGTGGATTCTAGCAGGAGTTTGGATTAGACGCATCATTCATTCATTCCTAGAGTAGAAATCTTGTATCAGTTTCAGTTTTATTTAGGGCATGGCGCCCAGACTTTCAGTTATTTGTTTTGGATTATTTCACTTTGGTGGCCGATGGTTTATTCGGAAAATTGTTTAATTAATTATTTAGTTGTGTGAATGGTTTATATTTATTTCCGCATGTACTGTTTTGTGTAATTAAAAATTTAAAATTGGCACCAGCTTTTGGAATACTAGGTGGTTAGTAAGTTTTAAAAAGTTTTTGACAGTGATGCTAAGGATGATCCAACTGAGATTCCTGTTTTAATTTGGTATAGGACTGATCAC
Organism: Sambucus nigra; assembly: GCA_949130495.1. Lineage (NCBI taxonomy): Eukaryota > Viridiplantae > Streptophyta > Magnoliopsida > Dipsacales > Adoxaceae > Sambucus > Sambucus nigra. The sequence goes on along the minus strand of OX422212.1, from coordinate 77,255,443 downwards.
CCGGAATTTTATTAGGTGGGGTGTCACATCCTAAAGGTTGAATTACTATGGTGAGGGGGATTGTAACCCAACCTCTCGTTCTCATTTGCAGTAAAGTTTGTTAACAACTTGCCATCCCTCTTAGGTTAATTATCTCTTTTGCATTTCATTTATGCATAGCTTAGTCAATCCTTAATTTAGATATGCATTTAGTAGTAGTAAATATTCCATTCAAATCATCTTCTCGTTTCTTTTAGAGTCAATTTAGGATTATCGTTCTTTCCATCGTCGTTACAATTCTCTCGTCCTATTTCCCTGAGGATTCAACCCCGACTTACCGGAATTATTACTTGAGCGACAAGCTTGCACTTGAGCCTACATAACACGCACACTAGACACATTTGTGGTCACGTCGGGGAGCTTTATGCTGACATGTCTTTATGCTTCTACGAATGCATTCAGTTGGTGTAATCGACAGGCTTTTATAGGGTCCATGTACCTTCTAGAGGTAGCCCTTTGATACAAGTTTCTTTATTTTCCTATTTCTCTTCTAATTTTTTGACATCTTGTGTTGCTTTTTGCAAATATGGTTTTATGAGACGATTGGGCACAATGTCGGATTAGTGTCCTTGAATGCAAGTGAGGCGGGGTACTTTCCAAGGATATACCGATAGAGGAAGTCGAATAGGATGTCGAAGGAGTTCCTGGCTTTGAAGGATGTGAGGTAGGTGTTGAACTCCATCACGAGTGGTGAGGTTAGGCTCTGGTTTCATCCTTTTTTTTGGATTTTATGTATTTTTTCATTTTTTTTTAGATTTTGAATGAGTGGATTTTATTTGGGGATATGTGAAGTTTTATCCTTAGCGTATAGCTATGAGGGATGTAGGGGTTACAAGCGTTTATGCCTATATGCAAAGGTTGCTGGCGTACGAGGTTGGTTATGTATGGTGGTACTTAGGGGTAAGGGTGGTGAGGCAGGATATGGAGGGTGAGGTGATGGATCCATCTTTAGCACCCCCTGAGTATATGAGGTGCCTGAAGGAGATGTAGAGTGAGGCAGAGGCGATGGTGATGGTTAGTGAACCCTACATGCTATACACGAACATAACGGCGGGATACGATTATTTAGACTATGCAACCAGTTAGTTGATGCCGATATCTATTGATATTATATGGAGGGTATGCCCCCACCAACAGTAGAATTGGGTAGGGGCAACAGTACGTCGATATCTTTGATGCATAGCTCAGGGGGTGGCGATAATGATGATGACAAAGGATATTCTTGTTCAGAACATTTCAATCCCTTCTTACCATATTCAAATGGGTGCTCGATGCCTCATCGTCCTCAAGCGATGACAGACGGTTCACTTCCCTTCCCGAGGATGTTCTTCAGAGAGAGTATGATTTTACTTTTCTTATTTGATTCTGATCTCCTTGTCTATTACAGACTTGCTCATGTTTTCTGATTCTTTCAAAGACTGTTCATGTATCAACATCTTAGTTATGGAATATTCGAGACTAGATGGCTTCGTTGTCTAATTACATGAGGAAGGAGGCCAGGTTTTGTATAGTTCCACCAACCACTTTTGAGGAGATATCTGGTTCTAGGAGCAGTGGGTCCAATGCCTACCATTAGGGGAAGCATGTTTACCGAGGTGCTTGAGGCGATGGTTTTAGTTGGTAGGCTTTTGGAAAGTTGGAGCTGCATCCCGACAAATTTTGATCTTTTTTTCTTTATTTTTCTCTTTTATTCCTAAAAACTGTAGACACAATGATGAATATATATACAATATGCATTTTTTCATTTTCTTGATTTATTTTGAATTAAATGGACTAGCCTATATGTAATTTAATTTTCCACTGGGGTTTTATTCAATGACGAGGTAAGAAAGAACCCTTTTTAAAATATGTATCATTTTGTAAATTCTTCTTAATAAAGGAATACTTAGGAAAACCTTTGTAAATAGGTTGTTTTGATATAGAAGGATTTATTGGAAATATGGACAAAAAGGGAAAGGTAGAAAAAATTCCAAAATAGGGGGTGTCAATCAGCATACCCCTTGTCCTGCCTATCGGCATAGCAGTCATGTTTAAATCACTTTCCAACCATTATTGTCCTCCTTCTTCACTTGTGTGCACTTGAAAATAGTTGTTATAATAGCAAGACGATCCTCTTTTCTTTTATGGGTGATTCTAAGTAAAAAAGGAGACCTTGGGATGGAATTTCAAACCATACTTCAACTTCTCTCTTCTTTCTTCTTTCTATTCCCTAAAGTTTCTTGCTCTTTGGAGATCGTAGTTCCCATAACTTAAGCTTTCGTAGCTTACCTCGAGGGGTTGCAAGTTATGTGCCTGTACAACGTCAACTACGTGTCGTTCAACTTTACAGTGTAGTTCTGGTATCCTGAGGACCATATGTTTTGATTTAGTCGAGACGAAGTGTGTCCCACCTATAAGGAGTTTTCTATAATTTTAGGTATCAACCCTAGTATTGTTAGGACTATGTCGGACCTATCGTGTTCTCCTCGAGTGCCGCTAGCTGAGTTGCTTCATGTCTCTCCTATTTATGCCTGACTGTTGGTACATAGGGTAAGTATCACTCTTTTGATAGTGTTGAGCTCAATGTGATAAATAGACTATACCAAACATGATTTTGTTGCTGCAGTGGCTTTAGGATTGACTGCTAGGATGCTCGTGGTAATTGGTGACATAATGGTGAACCCTCCGGTGGCCCTGATTGTGTTGTGGATGTCTCATCAATGGAATTCGACTACTACCATATTAGTGGAAACGTTAAATGGGCTGTATGATTGGAAGGAAGGTGGGCTAACTTTTTATGAAGCGATCACGTGATGCTCTTCATGTGGTTATTGGAGAGACTTAACTTGGCAATTCTTCCTGAGTAACCTCTTACTAGTGTTCCTAACTTTTTTGCACGGTCTTTTTAGAGCTTCTGCCCTTCTGTATAGAATGGGTTAATTGGCGCATGAAGCATGGGTGTATACATCTTCGATGGTTAGTGCCATGTTTGAGTGACCTATAGCATATCATGCAACTGGGTGACTACCATTATGCTCGACTGGTAGACCAATGACAGACTTCTTTATATTTTCCCTAGTGACTTCTATGTCAAGCGGGCTAGGAGAAAACTAGTCCTCCTCTTATAACCAACTTATTTCCTATGGAGGATCTGACTAAATTTCCTGTAATGATTTTGGGGGCTTTATTACAGTGTCATCGACCACCTACACGTCTGTCTCAATTAATTGGGAGCCTGGGTTTATACCTGAGGATTATTTGAAGCGGTTAGGAAGAATGTAGTTATGAAGGTTTGTATATATGATATTGGGCAGAGGTGGCTTGTGATGTTTGATGCTCTAGAGGAGGGCGCTGTGGTTTCATCCAAACAGATCAAGGCATACCGTCACATGGATAACATACGGAAGTTTAATTAAGAATAGGATTCTTTGGATCCTCTGAGGACTGGTAATGATAATGAGGTGGGCCCGTTGGGAAGCTGAAGGAGGTTGTGGGGATATGGGGGGAGTTTGGCAATAAATGTGTATGTGTGTAGGTAGATTATGTTATGGGGTTAATAAGGTTTTTTTTCTTGTCACTTATACATCATGTAATCATTGGGTTTTGTAATAATAAAAGAATAAAATGATGTTCTCGACATATTTTACTGTGCTTTTGAAGAATTGTTTTTTTGTTTGATTTATCTATATCGATCTCTAACGCATACATAATCGGTTTATTTTCTTAAATGATGATATATAGACCGGTTTTCCCATTAGGAGAAGACAATATCATTTTGTGAAAAGGAAAGGACCGTGCCCAAAGTGGTTTTATGGGCTGCCTACGTACCTCTATGGGATTTGAAAAAAAATTGTAAGTTTTTCTTTGAAAAGGAAATTTTCAGTTTATTTTCTTAAATGATGAGAGAGGGACTAGTGTTCCCAATGGGAGAAGATATTATCATTTTGTGAAAGGGAAAGGACCATGCCCAAAGTGGTTTTATGGGCTGCCTACGTACCTTTGCGAGATTTGAAAATATTTTGTAAGTTTTTCTTTGAAAAGGAAATTTTGAGAAGATCAGGTCCCATGTTGTTATGAGAAGAGAAGATATATATATATATATATATATATATTATAATAAGAAAGGAGGTGCGAATAATTTTAGCAAGACGAGAGTTGGAATATGGGTAGAATTTCTTAAGACGGTCCAAATTGACTGGATGAGCTATCTCTTCACCGTCGAGGTCTGTGAGCACACCACTTAATATAATCTTCTTCACAATATTGGGCTCACTCTATTTAGGTTTGAATTTTCCTCTTGGATCCCAGATAGGTTCTATAATTTCTTTGAGAGTTGCATGCCGCAATCTTTAACTTTTTTATTAAATGATCACGTAATACGGTGGTGGTTACCTTGTATATGATGTAGAGCCTTTAATATCCTTTCATCCAATAGTGCGAGTTCATCGTAATGACTTTTTCTTCATATCAACCTCCCTAACCTAACTTTCTAACATAACCCGTATAGAGGATATTTTGAGTTCAAAAGGTTGGACCGTCTCCATGTCGTATACTAGGGAGTAGGGAGTGGCCCATGTGTGTGCTCTAATAGAGGTGCAGTAGCCCCAGAGAGAATACGAGATTCGTTCTGCCCCATCTCTACAACTTTTAGATTTTGCTGATTATGGACTTGAGGCTTTTATTAGCAGCTTAGATGGCCCCAATGGTTTTCGATCTGTAGGGAAAAACTTATGCCTTTCAATTCCATACTCATTAACTAACTCAGTGAATTCATCTTCAAAATGGATCCCATTATCTGATAGCAGATCATGGGGAACTCGGTAACGACAGATGATATTCTTTCTAATGAGCTTGTCGACTTTTTTCACATTTAACACCGCGTATGATTCAGCTTCAACTTATTTGGTAAAATAATTAATGGCGATCAGGATGAACTCATGCCTGTTTAATTCTTTAGGAGTGACTTTCCCAATGAAGTGATGCCCTAGTGGAGAAAGGCCAAGGCGAAGTAATGTTGTACAACTCTCGAGGACGTAAGTGTTGTAGACTGGCAAATTTTTAGCATTTGAGGCATCTTCTTACATAAGCAATGTAATATTAGACCATGGTGGTCCAGTAATATCCCTGACAGATGATTTTCTTAGCAAGCATATGACCGTTCATGTGAGTTCCACATTCCTTGCAATGAATTTTATGCCTCAGGTCTTCGACCCCAACACCTGCTATGCAATGCAAATGGGTTCTGTTGAAATTTCTCTTGAAGAGTGCCTTGTTGTAGATGAGGAACTGAGAAGCAAGCCTGTAAAGGATTGCGTGGTCTTTCTTGTTAGCGTCCTGGGGATATTTACCATGCTTGAGGAGGCACAAAATGTCATAATACCATAATCCAGCTATGTTTGGATCTTTTTCTGGTGTGAGGTTATTGGGAACCATCGTTATTCCCTTCGGCATGTCAACTATAGGTGCTAAGGTTTCCAATGCATCGACTAGGTTATTTCTTGAGTGAGGAAAGTAGTGGAAGGTGATACCTTCAAATTGGGAAGAAATTTCTTCAAGGTGAACATGGAATGGTAGGAGTTTCTCATTTTTTACTTTCCATTTTCGGAGGATTTGCCCTACGATAAGAGTTGAATCTCTACAGACATCGATGAACCTGATTTCTTTCTATACAGAGATCTTGAGACCTATGGTACATGCTTCATACTATGTCATGTTGTTGGTTCAAAGTAAATCCAACTTGAAGGCGGTGGGAGTGTGAGAATTATTAGGAGAGATCAAGAATGTCTCAATATTGTTTTCCTTTTTGTTAGTAGCACCCCGTCAAAAAACATCTACCATTTGAGCTCTTCATGAGAAGCATAAAGAATGTCTTCATTCGAGAACTCAAAATTCATACCTTGGCTCCCCCCATAGTATTGTCAATAAGGAAGTCAGAAATGGATCTTATTTTTATGGCTATGGCATTTTTAGTAACATATGCGATATCAAATTCAGCTAATAACAATCCATGCGGCTAGAAAAGGTCGGCTTTTCCAACAGTTATTTCATGGGAATCATTCGGGACACAAACTTAATGGGGAATGCAAACATGTAATCTGAGAGCTTCTGCATAACCTAGACTAAAGACACACATGCCTTCTCTAACGTAGTTTAGTTCACTTCATACCCTATTAGATTTTAGCTTGAATAATAGATGGCTCTTTCTTTATGTTATTTTTTGATGTATTGGTCTAGCATAGCCCTATCTATAGTGTTTGTGACAGTGAAGTATAGAAGGAGGGGAAGCCCTTTTTGTGGAGGCATGAGCACCGAAGGACAGTTAAGGTACTGCTTCATCTGGTCAAAATATTCTTGACATGCTTTGTCCCACACTTTGGTTGAACCCTTTCGAAGAAGCTTGAAGATGGGGTCATGGATGGAGGTCAAATGGCTGATGTATTGGAGTTCACCCAAGAAATTGCAAATTTCATTTTCTATTTGAGGTGATGGAATTTTGAGAATCGCTCTAAGTTTGATAGGGTCTACTTCAATACCTTTCTCACTGACCATGAAGCCAAGGAGTTTTCCCTTCATGACATCAAAAATTCATATTTGCGGATTGATATGCATTTGATATTATTGTAGTCGCTAAAAGAATTTCCTCGAGGGAGGGATGTGACCTTCTCGAGTTTTGTACTTGATGATCATATCATCAATATAAACTTTGACCTCTCCATGGATAAGATCGTGCAAAATCATGGGGTATTCGTCCTCAAAAATTAGACAATGCATAAATGCACAAAATAAAATAAGGCTCATGTATGTCTACCTAGAGAATAACATAATTGGCGCCCATATACCCAATCATACACGCACATACCCCATGAATAAAGATACAATATATATCCTAAGTATGCATATGTAGGAAAATAATTATGTTCCATGTTATCCAACTAGCCACGCCTTGGCTCCTGCTGAGCCTATTTTGCCTGAGGCTCCTGAGTTGGAAGTAAATAGCATATACCCACTGGGGGTACTACTAGCGCTCCCTGCGCACCTAGTGATGCCGATGCTGGAGGTCCTTGTCCCTGTGATCCTTGGCCCTGATGGCCCTGTGCACCTTGACCCTGTTGGTCCTGTGCCTTCATACACCTAGATGCTCGATGCCCTACTTCCCCATAACTAAAACATGTACCCCTAAAATATCCATACTACCTATTTGGTTCTCACTCACCCAGTTGTCCTTGCCCCTGTCCCTGAGGGCCCTATGGGACACTATAGCCTTGCTGAAAGACCTGTTGCTCATGTTATACTCATTGTCTCTTTTGCGACTAGTCATTACGACCCTTTTTCATACCTCCTTGACCATTTGGCTCTTGTCTCTTTCCCAACTTCTTTTAGTAGTTCACTTTTTCTTGCCACAACAACAGTGCAACGTCCACCACCTAGGTTTAAGTAGTGTACAATGGATTCACTAACACTATCTACTTAATATACCATAACAAATCCTTGATGAAACATTCCATCTTCTTCGCCTCTATGTTCACCTCCTACGGTACAAACATCGATAAATTGGTGAACTCATGCTGATACTCAGTAACTAATTTCGAACCCTTCTCTAAATTTAAAAACTTCCTCTTCTTCCCACTCCTATTCGAATACGAAAAATACTTGTCATTAAACTCCACCAAAAAGTCCCCATAGTTCAGACGATCCCAATCCTCAGATGTGGTGACACTCTCCCACCACTGCAAAGCATACCTAGTCAGCTTGAACATAGTCGACATCTACTTATGCACATCAGTACAATCTACCATCCTCAAGTGCCTCTCCATATCTCTGTTCCATTGGTGAGCAACCGTTGGGTCAGATCCCCCTGTGAACGTGGGAGGATTGTCCTTGTGAAAACTGGGTCTCATCCTATCCCAAACTAAAGGGGGTGTACCCTGATACTGAGCCTCTAGAGTTACACACCTATGTCTACCCATCTAAATACCAGCCACTATAGCCTCACGAACGATGTTCGTTAACTCCTCAACACCACAAAATAAATTGGCCCTAGCTCACCTGAACTACGGGGCCAGAAACTGAACCCTCTCTCCTATCTCCAAATCTCCTAGTGTTCGCCATCTAAAAATATAGGAACAAATAACCATCAGACTCTGAATAAGTAATAGTAAAAATCATCAAAAGGAATAAAATATAGGCAATGCGAAAGCTAAAATGGACTCACAACCTACGAGACCTAAGGCCATGCTTTGATACCATTTGTGACACCCCGCGCATCCTGGCAAGCGAGGTGGCCAGCCATCCTCACCAAACTATGTCGGATGTCTCTAAGTAAGTTATCATTCTCATCATGTGACAAATATATGAGACATTTAAAAAATTTCCACAAGATAATAATCAAATTTATCCAACAAATATAACCATTCATGCAATATTAAAATCCATCACCATGCTAATCTCCAAAATAAATCTAACTCCAAATGAATATAAACTCAAATGAAAGAATCAAACTATAAGTATCTGACTGAAACCACAAACAACTGTGAACCCAATTGGCCTACCAAATCCATAAATAAAAGTCTCATAATAGAAGGGACAGAATGAAAAAGTAAATCTAAACTACTAAAGCAAGTAAAATAAATCCCCAGATGCACTCCCAAAAATATCTCCAATCACTCATATGGACCTGCTCTAGCACTATACGTGAAATGTTAGTCAATGCAATGGTTCAGAACCCACCGCAAGAATACTATTTACTCCTCCTAGTTAGGGTTCATGAACCCAGAAAATAGCATTATACATGATAAACGTCACAAAAGAGTGAGAATGTTAGGATCGCTTAAAAGCTCTAATACCAATTTGAGAATGCTATGTGACATTAATTGTATGTGGATTCACAAATTTCCAATTGAAAACTTATTTATCTAGATGTCAATTTTGATCCAAAATAATTAAACCCTAACACATGCATCTAGGTGTATAAATCATGCCATCACAAAATAAATATAAATTGTGACACACAGATTTCAGGAAAAAAAAACTTTCGGGTTTATTTCACTATGAAGAGGAAAATCGCAACTTACATACAAAATGAAATCTGTAATGACTATCCGCCCACACTCACATATACCTCAGTCTAGAATCAGCAATGGATTAACCGCGTCGAACCCACATGAATCACAGTTTTTTCTTCAGCAAGGAACACCCTCAATCACTCCCAATGACCGCAGTCATAGTCAACTAGCACCTCCCTCGAGTGGTACCAAATCAGAAGTAGAGAAATATTCCCTACAAGAGATACTTCAGCAAAATTTTATCTTGGGTTCCAAATTGATTCATTAAAGCTATTGGGATGATTTGTGAATCAAAACAAAGTTAAAAACCCTCAAAAAGTGAGAAGACAAAGATTATGCAAAAGAAGTTTTAGTGGAATGAAAATCTCAGGTGTTCTAAAACAAAAAGGACTTAAAAATCAACTAATAAAAGTCTTGAGTCGGCGTAGTCGCTCGAACGACATATGATGTCGCTTGAAGCGACTTCGCGTGACATATCAAACGAGTTTAGAAATCTAAAATAGTAGAATGTCATTTGATAAAACAATTCAAGTGAAATTCAAACAATCCTTCGCACGACACAACATGTTGCTTGAAGCTATCGTTTGAACGACTTTGTCATGTCATTTGAACGTCATTAGCGAAAAATAAAGTTTATTAAAACTCAGCTTCAGGACTTAGAAAAAAAATATTTTAATGAAAAATGATGCCTCGAATGTTTAAAAACATTTTAGAAATATTATCCCAACACTTTAAATGAAACATTAAGGGACTTCAATACAACCTTATAAAAACTGAACTCGCAGAGGCTTGTATGTTGAAGAATGTTGATATTCGGATCCGTCTTGATGCATGATTGAACTTGAACTTTTCTTCGACGATTGTAGCAGTATACGACATATTCTAATGTAAATGGACTACGTAAAATATGTCCTTACAAATCTCCCTCTAAATCTATGCCAGTACAAACTCAAAACATTCGAATTATCAAATCAAATGTACTACAAAAATATACGAATTATCAAATCAAATGTACTATACAAATCTAATACCCTCCCATGAACCCAAAACTGAAAAGGTACTAAAAATGTAAGTCTTAAACTTTCTTCAAAAATCTTAAACATCTTCCAATTGCCAATGTTTCTTTGTCATCATCAGGGTGTGCAAAATCATGATCCTCAATTTGTACTTACACACATGAGACAAGTAACAAATACCTTCATGACATATCGAGCTTGAAATGAGATAAACATAAATCAAAATAAATATTAAATCTCAATTCTCCCCCATAGTTAAACTCCCCCATAAAATCATAATTCGTTCTCCCCCTTTTTATTTGTTCAAAATACACAAGGAAAATAATAATAATAAAAAAAAATAAGCATGGAGTGTCATGACAAGCAAAGAAAATCAAATATGATCATCAAAGATAAACTTGGAAGCATTCAGCAGCTATTTTTTATTTTACAATTTTTCTTTTTTTTTAACAAAAACATATTTACAAAAAAAAACACCATGAATTACACTAAGATATCCAAATTGTGGATACGGAATGAATGGGTGTGAACATATTCAATAGGTAAATCAACTCAAACATCCATAACAAATGTGCATGATGAATATGGATACTCCTAACGAATGAACTTAACAATCATCCTTATGTGTAAAAATTGTTGAATTCAAATGATATTGACTCAATCAAATCAACAAATCAATGTCTAAAATGATTTCCACACCAATAACGTCTAAAACTATTGAATGCTCTTTCAAGACTTTTTCAGGATGTGCAATCCTGTTGTTTACATATTTCCAATCAATATATATATATATATATATATATATATATATATATATATATATATATATATATATTTCTTTTTCAAGCTTTTTTGAGGTTTCTATTTTTCTCAACTTAGAGAAATCCTATTGGCCCTCTTTTAGCATATGATAATTTTTATTACCTTAATTTTTTCTTAACCTCTTTTAAACGGTGGCTTTCACGACATGATTATTATTCACTCTTAACCATTTCCCATGTACACTCATCATTTTTTTATATTAAACAAATTCCTCAATGGCAATGGTTATTACATGCACAACATTCATTGCCAAGTTTTATCGCATATGGTTCCTTTGAAAGACAGGATTGAGATGGAAACACTTCGACTAACATGTGATATACAAGTACAATATTCAAACAAATCCATACAAGTGTGCATTAAAGGAAATCATGAGTCAAACATGTAGAAAGTAATCTCAAATATCATCTTAATGACTCCAAACATTATAAAGCACATGGATGAAATGATGTATCATCTCAAAATACTATCGAAGATGTTGTGACTTGGTCATCCTAAATGTTCATCCATAAACGGTGTAAAAAAAATACAAAACTCTTTTTGTCCTTTCGAAAAAAATTATCACAATAATATCTTTTTGGCTTTTTCAATCTTTTTCTCAGAAAAATAGAAAAATCTTTTTGATTTTCCAAAAAATGTATCAAAAATGGAAAAAATATACAAAAATGGTACATACTAGTAATAGGCATAAAATATCATCATGAAAAACATCCTATGCTAGCAAACAAGTCTAAACCTCAACTGTTAGGTGTGGTGGAGTTTTCCAAAGATGGTGATATCCTATGAAAAACGTCCATCATATCATGTAAAGTTTTAACCAAAAACTTAACCTGCTCCATAATATGTGAAAACACTCTCAAGTATTCATCGGGAGCATCATGTGTGGGTGCGTGTGTAGAAATACGTGGCAAAACTCTACGCAACACACTACCCAACTTAAAATAAAATTCCCTAAGGTGTCCTCTCTTTTTGCAATGGGTGCAAACATACATGGGACTACGAGGACTTCTCACAAAACGTCTAGGATGTGCTCTCCTATCGGGTAACGGACGCCTAGGTGGGTTGTGTTGAGATCCATAAGGATTTATCACAAACTCGGGAACTGGCTTGGGTGCAACGTGGGAAGTAGACACACCGCCATGACCAATTCCTAATCTCTCAACATTACCAAAAGCGGGACCGAGGAGCATATTTCTAATCCTCTTAGATGTATCCTCTATAGTGACCTTTACCTCACGGGCTCGTTCGATATCTCTCTCCAATTGGACCACACGGGCATCAAGTTCACTCTTTTCTCGACCTACGACGATCAAATGCTCACTCAAAGTAACCTTCACCTTCTCGAGTTGACTCGCCAACACCTCAAACCCCCTTAAAACATCTATCTCTCTCTCTCCAAATCTAACACCCTAAGACCTAACTCCTTATTCAACTTCTTCATCTTTAAGGTATCGGCGTAAAAATCTCTAAACACAATTTGGAGCTCACTTTCAACTTCACTTCCAAACTCACTTTCATCCTCACTCGAAACACTCAAATCATCATCGGGGCTCTCACGTGCACAAGTATCCTCGTCGTCGTGGGACAAACTGGGTGTGATCATGTGACTAGATAAAACTGTAACACACATTCCATGTGAAGATTCAACCTCGAAATCCTTCACCTCTTCCTCACTATCACTAAGAGTGTCTAGCATGACAATCTTATTGTCCTTTCTCTTTAGCCTAATGGGACACTCAAACTCCCTATTCACCTTGCCCTCACACTCATAACATCTCTCCACTTCCTCTTTCTCTTTCTCACTGCCTGCTTTGGCCTCTTCTTTCTTTTTATTTTTCTTAAAAAATCTTTTATTGGAAGAATTTTATTTGGAAAATTTGAGAAACTTTTAAAATTTTTAGAAAGCAAGGCCACATCATCAAAATCAAACTCGCCCTCAAATTCAAAATCATAAACTCTCACTTTATTTTTCTTCTCTCTCTTGGACACTTCCTCCCTCTTCCTATACTGGGCTCTAAGTGCTATCCCTCTATCCTTAGGCTTGGTAGTGTCGGGAAACATGTCAATTTCATATGTCTGGAGGTCTCCTACCAGTTCTTCTAACATAAGATTGCTCAAATTTCCTAAGGATTTCAAAACAGTCATTTTTGGGATAAAACGTTTAGACAATGATCGCAAAATCTTTTTAACTACTCGTTCATTAGGAATGTGCTCACCAAGATTGAAACTAATGTTGACAATTTCAGACAAACGTGCATAAAACTCATCAAAACACTCGGATTCAAGCATGGTAATCATTTCAAATTGAGTAGTTAAATTTTGCAATTTAGATTCTTTTACTGCAGTCGTGCCTTATGGGTAAGTTGTAAAACATTCTAAGATTATTTTGACGTGATACATCGGAACTCATCAGGGGTGATGGCTCCAAAAATTTCACTTAGACCACGAGAATTAAAAGTGCTCCATTTAAATTTGTCCCAAGTACAGTCAGTCACAGGTTTAAGATTGGTGATATTATTAGTAGTGACAGTGGGAGGAGTCCACCCTTTTTCATAAACAACCCAAACTCTCTCATCGATTGCTTTGAAATGAGATTTCATGCGGGCTTTCCAATAGGCATAATTAGATCCATCAAAAACTGGCAACCGATTATATAAGTTTACATTCGAAAACATTACAAAAAAATTTCAAAATCGAATTTTTCAAAAAAATCAATATCTCGAAAAAAATTGCAAAAAACAAGGATCACTCGATAAATTAGAGAAACCTGCTTTGATACCAATTTGAGAATGGTAGAATCACTTAAAAAGCTCTGATACCAATTGTATGTGGATTCGCAAATTTCCAATTAAAAACTTATTTAACTAGATGTCAATTTTGATCCAAATTAATTAAACCCTAACACATGCATCTAGGTGTATAAATCATGCCATCATAAAATAAATATAAATTGCTGACACACAGATTTCAGGAAAAAAAGCCTTTCGGGTAAAACCTTTTATTTCACTATGAAGAGGTAAATCTCAACTTACATAAAGAATTAAATATGTAATGAATATCCGCCAACACTCATATAGACCTCAGTGTAGAATTAGCCATGAATCAATCGCAGTGAACCCACAAGAACCACAGTTCTTTCTTTAGCAAGGAACACCCTCAAGCACTCCCAATGACCGTAGTCGTAGTCGGCCAGCACCTCCCTTAAATGGTACCAAATCAGTAATGGAGAAATCTTTCCTACAAGAGAAACTCCAGCAAAATTGTATCTTGGGTTCCAAATTGATTCACTACAGGTATTAGGATGAATTGTGAATAAAAAAAAAAGTTAAACCCCCTCAAAAAGTGAGAAGACAAAAATTCTGCAAAAGCAATTTTCGTAGAATGAAAATCTCAGGTCTTCTAAGACAAAATGGACTCAAAAACGAACTATTTATAAAAATCTTGAGGCGACGTTGTCGCTCTAATGAGAGTCCTATGTCGTTCGAACAACATATGATGTCGCTTGAAGTGACTTCGCATGACATATCAAACGAGTTTAGAAAACTAAAATAGTAGCATGTCATTTGACAAAACAGTTCAAGAGAACTTCAAACGAGCATTCGCATGACATAGCATGTCGCTTAAAGTTGTCATTTGAATGACTTTGTCCTGTCGTTTGAAAGACATTGACATGTCGTTGGAACGACATTAGGAAAAAATAAAGTTTATTAAAACTCCACCTCAAGACTTAGAAAATAAATTATTTGACGAAAAATGACGCCTCAGATGTTTAAAAACATTTTAGAAAAATTAACCCAACACTTTAAATGAAACATTAAAGGACTTAAGCACAATCTTACCAAAATCTATCTCGCAGAGGCTTATCTGATGAAGAATGTTGATATTCGGATTCGTCTCGATGCATGATTGAACTTGAACTTTTCTTTGACGGTTGTAGTGATATACGACATACTCTAATGTAAATGAACTATATAAACTATGTCCTTACATATAGTACTTTAAATTAAATGATATATATATATATATATATATATATATATATATATATATGTGTGTGTGTGTGTGTGTGTGTGTGTGTGTGTGTGTGTGTGTGTGTGTGTGTGTGCGAGTAAAAGTAAACTGCCACTATCTACCCATATAACTAATCCACCCTAAAGTGTAACTCCAATTATTCCATTAGCACTATAATTTAAACGTTGGCTCTTATCCTTACTTAATTTAATTATCCAATTAGTTTTATTCTTGCGAAACTATTATGGTCAGTCGACCCCTTATCGGTACTACACACACTCTTGGTGCACTTAAAGTTCTACATATCACACCCAGTCACCTCATTATAGCCAGTCAACCCGATTTCTATCAGCTCTGCACATACTCGTGCTTTTCCACGCATGACATGTCATTATACCCAGTCGGCCCGTATTCTATTAGCCCCACACATAACCATGATGCCAATACACACCCACATCGCTATAGTCACTCAGACCGTATTCAGTCAGCCTTTCACATATTCGTGCTGTAAATTCATTTTAATACGCGTTTATTTTCTTAGGCATTGATTCTCAATTTTCTCATGTTTTCATTATTTTCTATTAGCCCCACTAGTTTATAGAGCATAATTTCCTCAAACTACCCCTAGTCCTATACCTAGAGGTCTCCATAATGCAAGCATATCCTAGCCTAACATTTAAGAAGATTACCTACCACGAGCTACTACCTAGCCTCGCACTTCGGCTCACGATCCAACAAAAACAATGTACAAATCAGCCTCACCCTAGAATCATCCATATGTAAAAACTCGCACTATCTAGTCTCATACTTTGAAAGCGTTACCAACAACTAATGCCTACAACTATTCCCATACCTAGCAAGCAACCTAAAAATAAGGTGAGAGCAATAACAACCCCAACAATCCTGTCGCCCCCGCAGTGTCAATTATTATTGCAATTCAAAACTCACATATGGTATATTTTCAACTTATCACGACAATTCTTTAAATTAATCGCAAGATTACTATTTATCCCAATTATGTCCATTTAATTATAACATTAATTAAGACAATTCATTTTCTCATCAATTTATCGGATATCTATTCACATGAATATTTTTGGGAGCATACAATAATAAATCTCTATTCTACAAGATGCACAAAATTAACGTGATTTTATATATCAAAGTCAATTTATAACACCCCTACACTTTATTCTACATGCGATAGTCATAATTTATAACGGAATCCCAAACTCTATCCTAAGCAAGCAAGGGTTTTGAGTCTTAAATTGTATAAGAGATTTGAATTACAAAAACAGTCCCAAATTTTCCCTAATTAGTCTTTCTAATTTATTTTAAGAAAATAATAATTATTAGTACTGAGGCAACATTTAAAATGCATAATACCAAAGGGGAACAATAGAAGTATTCATGCCTGTAAAAATCGTTTGAATAATCAGATTGGATGGTTGCATTCCTCTCGTAAAAACAACAAAAACATGTTCTTGAACGTAGGCCTGTCAATGGATCGGATTTTATCCGAATCCAATTCATTTAAACGGATATGGATTATGACTAAAATTCGATTATCCGATTACCCGATTACTCGATTACAAGTTTATTAAATGGAGTGGATTTGGATTCATATACTCTGATACGTTAATAATTTGATCCAATTAATACTTTTAATATATATATATATATATATATAATATATTTTTAATTAATATATATTGTATTTATATAAAAGGAAAAAGAAACACACACACACAACTCCTAAGAGTTGAAAATTAAAATGTTGCAAATCAAGTGGTCAAAAGTATATGTTTTGACATATCATTATTTGTTTTTTTAATGAAAACTATTATACAAAATAAATAAAAAATAATCTGTTGGAAAATCGGATCAGATCTGAACCCGTTTAACATAAACGGATATGCATTTGGAACCCTAACAAATAATGCGACGGATAATTGGATTGGATCTGAATTTTTTTAACATAAACGGATATGGATTTGGACTTGTCTGATTCGGTTCGAATCCGATCCGTTTACAGGTTTACTTGAACGATCTTGAGAAAACTCGATTTAGCTCTCCGACTTGGGTTGAAAGTTGCGTTAAATGGGATTTAGGTTTTGTAGATGAGGGAGAATGAAATTATAGGAGGCTAATGATTTTTCAAAAGGCTAAAATGTGTATTAAAAGTCCTAAACCCGTTACTTTATGTTTATATACCAAAAAGAATTTGAGTCTTAATCAAATACAAACACTCAAAATACATTACAGACGATTAGACCGTGGAAATTGGCTAAAATTTTGATATGTAGTAGCTGACGGCGAAACGAAGCTTCTGTAAAAAAAATCAGCTCGATTGGACGGTCGAATATTTTTTCCCTCCTTAGGTCAGATCCTCCCCCGATTTTTATATAAAAAGTTACAATTTTCAAATCTTAATCTCGATTTAAATTCCATATAAAACCTTTATATATATATAAACCAACATTTTTACATACCAAAATTAAATAGATTCCAAAAACCATTCTTCCAAAAATTTTAATTTAACAAAGATTTTTACGGCTCAAAATCATGGAGTGTACACTATGTAGGTAAAGTTTCCCTATGGAGTGATAAAGTCAATCTTCTCTTGACGGTTAGGGTGCATCTTGGAATGGCTATACCCAAAAAAATCATCAAGGAATGACTGTAATACCCCATAGTTTTATAGACATTTAATTGGACATTTATATTACACGTGTGAATGTAATTTAATTAAATTCATAAATAAATAAATATTAATTAAAGTGAAAAAGATTAAAATTTATGTGATTACATATTTACTAGTGTGATACAGTAAATAAAATTGAATTAAGTCCTAAGTGAGTAAACACGACAGGACTTAATAGTATTTTCACCTACACACGTTTGGGTACATTATATGGATAAATATTAATAAGTGACTCAGATCATAATTTCGAGTGCACTGTTGATTCGAAATGGATTAAAATAGTTAAAATTAAGTACTCAGGGGTAGTGTTTGGGTTTCGGTGGCTTTTTAGACTAGTTAGGACTAGTATATGGGCGTTTTGGTCTTACTAATGGGAGATGAAGAGACAAAAATGGAATTTGTTTTATAATATAAAAGGTTTAGATAAACACATCATCATTTTACAAAATACAAAAGGTTCTTTAAGAAAAACCAAAGGGTTAGAGAGAAAGTGAAGAGAAAGGTGAGAAAAGCTCAAAGGTTTCAAGAAAAGCTAAGGAAATTCAAGGATAATTCAAGATTGGAAGATTGGTGAAGGAACTTGGAGATTTAGTTAGTATCTATAACAAATTCAAGCACTACAAAATTAGAGGCAAGTAATTATCCTTCTAATCGATTGTGTGTAATTTTCAATTCATATTACAGTTGGGAACTTTTGAATTGAATTAATTTTAAAGATGGGATTTATATGACAATTGGGTTTTGACACGTGGTTTCATAATAATCTATAGGTGAATTGTTAGAATGAAAATCTGGAAATATAAATTCCCATGTAGTTGGATTAAATTATGGAAAATTAATGATTGAAATATTTGGAAATTTGAGACTATAGTGATATATTGCATGATATGTAGAGATTGGTTTAATTTCAATGTAATTAACATATGTAAAGGATCATTATGTTTATGATGAATCCAATTCATGATAGAATTCAAAAATATTAATAATGCAGTAAAGAATTACGATTTGATTATCGTTTTTTTGGATTAAAATTACTGAAATTCGAGGAAAACAAGGGAGACTTTGTTGTCTGCAGTGAGCGAATCGGTTCTCCCTCAAGCCGAAGCGATTCAACTGCCCTACCACAGACAGTCCCAGTTAATTATTGATTTACGTTGAAATTTTAAATCGAGATGTAATTTGGGATATTCGGGAGAATAATTTAAGATTCTGGAAATTAGAAGAATAATTATTCTAACCTTGAATTATGTTGTGATTTTGTTTGGGTTTGTATTTCGAGGTTGATATTAAAAATGGTTATTGGAGAATAAATTATACCCGGGAAAATATAAAATGAAAATATGATGGAAATTCGGGGAAGTAGGAATACGGACTGATTTAGAATGTTACGTGTCCAGATTTAATGCTTTTTGAGTCAATTAACTAATTAAGCGAAGAATTATATAATTGAGAATGATAATGATATTCAGAAAATTATGTGTTTGTGCCACGAGTGATAAGCACATTTAATTGAAATTATAGAGAATGTATGTACGGGTATAAAGACAGTATATATGCATTATTATATCTGTATAAATGGTTTAATTATATAAACATACCTCTCTAGTGGGTGCTATCATCATAGGTTGCACAATTTGGGTGATCTTCCCTGGTGATAAATAGCAGGCTAAGTATCGACCCCAAGTCGTAGCGCCATGTCCCTTGCGAGGTGAAATTTGAAGTGAGGTAATTTTGGGTATACTTATGGCTCATTGTCGAAGGACTATAACCACCTCCACTATGTTACGATTTTGGGTTCGGTGGTGAGATTATGTCCCTATATCTCAGGATGAGGAAATGGTGCCCTAAAGCATAGCACACTAGAGAACTGTATCCAAAGAGTCCTAGCTCGGAGGGATGGCGGTTATACATATATAGTGAGAGATGTATATGTATGTTATGATGTGGAGATTATGTATATAAATGTGAAAGAACTATATATGGGATTAAGATATTAAGTCTTAATAATATTTAAATAACTGGTGAAAGTCATTGCATAAAATAATAGATTATAATTGAGAATTATAATTATTAATTATAAGTGAAAATTAATTCGATAAAGGACGCATAAATGGGATAGCATATGGACTTAAAGATATTTTGGGAGTAGAATGGGATAGTGTATGGACTTAAGAATATTTTGGGACTAGTTAGACGGGTAGCATAATTAGCGCATAAAATGCATACGTTACGTGCGTACTTTAGATGAGGGGTGAGAAATGTCTCATGAGAGTGCGATGCCAATTTAAATATGGAAGAATGAATACATAATTTATTGTGAATTTTAATTACTTGCGAAATATTTTCAAAAGTATTTGGGCTCTGATCCGTATCAAATTTATTTTCATAACCTTTTAGGTGTCCATCCACATGGACATCAAGCATGAATATCCTATGAAATTATTGGAATCGCCTGTATAAACTTCTAGTGAGGTAGCATCCATCTATGATGATTTTCATACTCCTTAAATGGACAGGTAAAATGATGAACCTTACCCTCAAAGGTATGCCCCGCAATATTTGAGAAGTTTAATGGAAAAGACGGTAACCCAGAGGAGCGCATCAAGAGATTTATTAAGCATCTTGGTGCCGATTGCAATAACAAAAAGTTGCATCAAAAAGAATTTTCAAGATACCTCATTGACAAAGCTTACACGTGGTACTCTCACTTAGCCCCATGTAGTGTGGCTACGTGGAAGCATATGCACGTCCAATTTCTCTAAAAAAATATGGAAAAAGATGAGTTTACCCTAACCCAACTTACTCGAGAGAGGTAAAGGCTGGGGGATGAGGTAATGAGTTACATCAGGAGATTTAGGGAAAGATATTTAGATGCAAGAGAAAATGACACAGATGGAAAGCTTCTCCAAATTTGTACTTAGGGGCTATTGCAAGAGTACATTTATCACTTGATAAATGAAACTCGAGAAGGAACATTTAAAGCCTTCATGAGATCTGCCAGAATCATCTCCGTGGTTGTTCGTCCTAACCCTATTATGACCAGCATCATGTACAAGCAACAGATGATCCAAGAAGATAGAAGAGCCAAGGTGCTGCAAGTAAACTACACTAAGGGTGGCGAAGAAGCTCAAGGTGGTGGTGAGGCGAAGAATAAAAATAATAAGAGAAAGTTTGATCGGGAGGATCCACCTACATTGCCTTGCACTGTTGAAGAGGTAATAAGTTGACGGGTGGTTTAGTTTTTCCTCCTAAAAACTCTCCACCTCATCCTCCTAGCGCAGACGTACAAGATGTCCCTAAATATTGCCACATTCATTGGCATGTTTATCATCCCACGATTTCGTGCTTCACATTGAGAATGATAATAAACAAACATATGTTAGCAAGAACCTTAAAATTCTTCAAGGCACCATCAACAACAATCATTTCCATTACATGGGTCACCCATGGTGGTGGATTTTGATGAGTAAGCAGAAGTTGAAGAAAACACAAAATGAGCATTGTGAAACCACTGATATTCCCCTATATAGCCAATGATGAAGCAAGATACCGCGATAATACAAAGAGAGTGAGATAAGTGACAAGCTTTCTTTCAACCAGTTGAATTTAACTTCTTGGAAGCTCAAACGGACTGGAGGCAGTCGTACATTAATTTTATCAGATGGAGTTGTTCCAAGTGATAAAGTTGATGCCATAGAAATCAGAAAGAGACATCCAATGTTATACTTGTTGGAGGAGCAGTAGTATTAAAGAGGATACTTCAATGGACCATTTCGATGCATTGTAGGAAAGGAAGCAGAGAAATCCCTCAAACAAGGCCACGATACAACTCATATTGGAGGAGCTAAACTATATGATCAAATCATGACACTTGTTATTATTGGCCAATAATGGACAAAGATTCATCTGAATTTTTTCGAAAGTACAAGGCTTGACAATTTCATGGTAACCTGGATGCGACTAAGAATGTGTATCTAAAGTGCGTACTCTCTAGGCTCAAGTGAAAGCCTATCATGTTAGTAATAAACCCGATAAGTTGGGATCGTCTCCACGGGGAACTAGGACGAGAAAATCGTGATGATGGAAGGACAAACGGTCAACCTAAATTCAACTCTAAGAAGAACGAAAAGATGATTGGTTTGCAATTAATCCTACTCAGTAAAAGGAAACTAGATTAAGATTATGGAACTAATGAATTAAGCAAGGATTAATACTAAGAATGAAGTAATAAGTATGAAGAGAAAAATAGGATGGGAATACAATCCCTCATCCCTAGTGTATTGCTAGTATAAAACTAATTGTAAAATTAAGTGATTAATCAGACCCAATCTTTAGTTATCCCAAGCATTACGTATATGAGGTTCAAGCCCGCACCATACGTAATCAGAGGACGAGTAAAGCGGTAACGCGATAGCTACACTCACATTACATTCTAAATCATCCCGGTTACCCAGAAGCAAATGAGATCCAAAGATCTATAATGGTTGCGTTCGCTACGAGTACGGTCTAATAAATCCTCAATTTTAGAGGATTAATTTTATACACATGCAACGCTCACATCGGGTTGAGTTCATGTATCCCAAACCTAAAAAATCTAGTTGGACATACTGAACCTAACTATGCATAAATTAACTACGTTGCATGTGAAAGAAATCATGATGAAAGTATACTGAAAGATGCAAGAACAATAATAGAGAGAACGAAAATTGAATTAAAACTTGTAATCAAACCCGAAAATAATTGATCTTGAAGCACCAAATCAAAACTATGTTCTAGGGTAATCTCCTACTTCTCTCTCTATCAAAAATGATTCAAAACTATCTTTTCTAGGTCAATAACAAGATACAAATACGTTTTAGAAGAGTTTGTAACATAATAGGATTCTTTGGACCAATCAGCATTTAAGGAGAATTTCGCGCATCAGGCACCTCGAACCTGTTCACAGGTACCCCGAATCGGTTCACCCCTGAACCAGTTCACACTGTGGTTCAGTAAATCTTGCTTGTTTGGCCCTTCTTTCCTTCATTTACAACACTTAGAAAATTTTCATGCTTTCTTTTTTCTCTTTCTAGGATTTTCTTCAACTTCAAGGGATCATAACTCTTTCACCGTAGCTCGGATTTGGGTGTCGTTTTTTCTAGTGTTATCGGTGTTCCAAGATCTTTAAATTTTCAGTAGGACCAACCTCCGGGATCCATCTATAGAATTACAAAAATGCCCTTGAACTTGCTTTCGTACCCTTTCCTTCATTGTTTCGATTTCTCTTTCGCACCGCTTGCATACTTTACCTGTAAAACACATAAGAGGAAAAAAAACACGAAATACTTGCCAACGAAAGTTAGTAGCATAATTATGAGTTAAATCCATATCAATTGCATCAGTAGGGTTTACAAAGGTACCGAAATTAAGGGCATAAATATACAATATATATGCCCGATCAAACCCCCCTAACTTAGAACTTTGTGCGTCCCGAGCAATGTAAAAGAAAAAGAATAACGTCACAACTCTTCTAAACACTTTATTGGGATAGAATACCTTTTTTGCAGGCAAGCGATTTCATTTAGCGTATGCAACAAGACGTTAAACCCCTAGGTTACCCTAGTAGGATGAGTGTTGTCTCGTGAGGGTTTGCAGTGAATATACCCACAAAATTCGACTTAGACTCAATGAAAAATCAAAATACTTAAAAATTGTACAATTTAAGCCTTTCGAAAAATAGTCACCATAAATTCATGTTCAAAAGAGTCTCAAGTTGTCATGTGTGTGCAAAGTCAAAAATCGAACTACTAATTTTAACCGATTGATCATTACGTTACTTTCCGAAAGTTCTCTTTGATTTCAAAATCTCACCGAATACACTCACAAACGAATCACTCGGAAGTGTGGCTATTCTCTCGGTATGCGTGATTTATAAGAGTAAATGTAATGGAACACACACACAATTATGAAAGACGGAATTAAATAGTGAAATGATCTCTTCATCGAATTACGGTAATTGGAAAAAGGGAAACATCGCCCCAAATTCACACCGTTTAATCTCTCATATTATCTTTTTATATCTTATCTCTCCACGCGGTAATCAATTTCGCAATTCGAACTCGGTAGGACTTTTCAGGTTAAAGGTATATTGGGTAACATGGGAATGGTTGGGAACTTGGGAATTGAAAATTTTTCTTATGGTGTCCGTTAGTGCTTTTTCGGGCTTTTGCTCATTTTCTATTCTTTTTATATATTTTTTCTTTTTTTTCGCATATTTTTTTTACTTGCTATTTCTGTTGAGCATTTTTCTACTATTTTTTTCTTGTTTTTCTTGCCCCTTTTTATGCACTTTTCGGACTTTATTTGATGAATATTACCAATTTTCACAATTCCGGGCTACTTGGTTTTTTCGGGTTACCAAACGAAAAGGAATAATTTTGTTCGGCTCAATTGGGTTATCAAAAGGATAATTTTTCATATCTTTTTATGGCTAATGTTTTTGGGTAACAAACGATGGCCTACTTCATTGTCCGAATTACTTATTATTTTACCATGTGCGTTTCGAGATTAATTTAATTTAGAGATTTGTAGCGCGTTAAAAAAATAAATTAATAAAGACAACATTCCATTTCCCATAACCGATCAAAATAATGAATTGAGATCATCAGCGACTTATTTAAAATGTTGAGTTAGAAATATGAGTTAACCATTAACTCGGATTGATTTAAAAACTCAAAAAGGTCGATAGGCTCGAAATCTCACCGGATTTTGTTAATCTCCACACTTATTCGTTAAGTCGTCAATTTTCGCACAATTTCCATTTGTGGTCAATTTCGTCTTAGTGCAATAGAGATTTAACAATTTTAGACTTAAAATAGAATAAAGGTGATATTTTTGAAAATTTTAAATTCCAATTTTTTATTTATTTTAAAGAAAAATATTTTTGGATTATTCAAAATTTTATGATTTTTATTTGGAATTTTTTGGGCATTTTTGAAAATTTGTGAAGTTTTAGAAAGACGCACTTGTGAGCCCCCCCTAACTTAGACTTTTGCATTGTCCTCAAGCAAAAGGGACTAAAATCTAACTCAAAGCGAATTAAAAGTGCGAAAAAATAAAACGAGCAAATAAAACAGAAATGCAGGATTTTTTTTATAGAAACTGAGAGCCTGTGTTACACGGGTGATGGGAGAATTACACAATCAACATTTTTAAACAGCTAATCACGTCGCAACCAACAAAAATAAACATCAACAGCAGATAAGGGCTTCACTGGGGAGGTGGATTGGAGGGGTCGGGTGTGTTGGGATCATACTGATCATAGAAGAAACTTGGAGGGGGTCCACCGAAGTTGAGCTCGTATAAATGGGCCTGGAGATAATGCATCTTGCTTGTATCCCTTCGGTAGTCCTCTTGATCCTGTTGATAGGCCGCTTGGTCTCGATTGTATTGGGTGAGGAAACCATCAAAATGGGTTTCCACCGCCGAAAGGCGCCTATCAAAATCTGCACCCGGGGACTCTAAATTTGAATCGTCGTCCTCGTCTTCATTAAACTCTTCTTCTTCCCCCACATCCATCATTGGGGCATCATGTCCTTCCTCCCCCGCACCCTCATCGAGAATAGGACGGTCGGGGTGGGACACCCTCATTTGTCATTCACTACGGGTGGTGGAAGTGCCTCCAATTGGGCGGGGGACTCGGACTTGCTTTCCCCGATCGTCCACCCCGACATCAATCAGGATTTCAGTGATAAGGCGGGCGCAGGGGAGCGCTTCTTTTCCTCACTCGTCATAGGCTGCATGGAGGATGTCCGCGTAGAAAATTTGGTCCAGATTAATCGTTCTCTCGGGGTCGAGGAAATGGTATAAGAAGTTGGCGTGACGCAGCCTTACCACCGAATCGTTGGTGGTTTGGTGGATTGCTCCACATTTAATGAGGTGCGTGAATCGCACTGTGTCCGAAAGACTTCCTATCGGAAATGAATCGCACAACCATTCCTCCCCGGGTGCCATTCGGGGGACACATTTGGCTTTGGTGCGGGGGGCACCATTGGTGGGATACATGAAGGGCACGGGGAGGACAACCCCTTTTTCTCGCATTTTGCGTGCAATGATGGAGGTGGAGAAAGGAATATGAATGGCGTTGAGATATGCCTCGCGAAGAGTGGAGAATTTGCGCACGAGCGTCGCGTAGAACTGGCAAATTTCAGATTCAAAAACTTTGTTGCTCGTAGAGGAGAGAAATGAACACCACCCTCGATGGTGGAAAAGGGCGGTGACTTCACCGGGCAGCTGCTCCCAATTAACAACTCACTCAATATGAATGGTGCGAGTGGTCGAAAAATAGCGCTCTACCCAATGACGTTCTTGGACGGACCAAAATCCTCCCACACCCTCATCATCGAGGATGGTTGTGTCGTCATATTTTCGAGGACGAAAGTTTGCTTGGCGGGTGCACGGCATGGTGAGAGAGAGAGAGAGAGAGAAAGAGAGAGAGAGAGAGAGAGAGAGAGAGAGAGAGAGAGAGAGAGGTGAGATAGTGTAGAAGAGAGGGAGAGTGAAATGAAGTGTGAAAAATGGAGAGGGGTTGAGGGTGAATTTATAGGTGTGGGGGGTGGCTTTTGGTGGGAAATGGGAATAGGTATGGAGGGAGATGAAGGTGGGAGTGTATTTGGAGTGGAAAATGGTAGGGGGGAGTTTTAGGGGGTAAAATTTCGTAGGGAAAATGAATGTAGGGAAGGAGGAAAAGAAAATGAATTTTGAAAAGAGGGGGAAGAATCTACCAGGACCCCTGAACCGGTTCGCACAGTACCCCGAACCGGTTCACCCTACGGTTCGAGGTACCTTGCTATCTTGGAACTCTTATTTCTCTCATCTCTCAAAATTTAAGTGTTCTCTCATGCTTCAACACTTACTTATGGCCCCTTAAGATATCTTAGACCCTCGGGTTCCCTGAAAAGCCTCTACCAAGCCCTCAAAATGCGTGCAAGATCTCTCAAAAAGTGTACTACCTCTATCCCTATCATGACTCGTGCCTCCGGACTCGTAACTATCATAACTCATGCACTACTACTGTATACAAGAATTCACCCCATACACGTCGGGGGTGAGACGACCTCTCATTTTTAGCTCACTCGACCCCGTAAACGGGGTCCGACAACCAAATGGTGTCGATCTCTTCTGTGCACGCCTCAATATATAGCTTTAGGCGCTGTCTATTAACTTTGAACGCGTCCCCCCTTTGGGATCTTCCAATTCTACTGCTCTGTGGGGGAATACGCTCTTCACAACGAATGGGCCAGTCCATCGAGATCATAATTTACCCGAAAATAGATGAAGCCGGGAGTTATAGATGAGCACTTTTTGTCCCAGTTAAAACTCTTTTCGTCGAATAATCTTATCATGTGCTAGTTTCATCTGGGATTTTGCAATCTTGGCATTCTCATACGCGTCATTGCGTATCTCCTCTAACTCATTAAGTTGAAGCTTGTGAGCTTCACCAGCTTTGTCCATATCATAATTTAATCTCTTAATGGCCCAATACGCCTTGTGCTCTAACTCTATGGGAAGATGGCAAGGTTTTCCATACACAAAGCGAAATGGGGACATGCCGAGTGGATTTTTATAAGTGGTACGATAGGCCCATAGTGAATCATTCAATCCAAGTGACCAATCTTTCTAGTTGGGATTGACGGTCTTCTTGAGGACGTGCTTGATTTCTCGATTCGCTAATTTGGCCTGCCCATTCATTTGTGGGTGATATGTCGTTCCAACCTTGTGAATGATGCTATACTTTTCCATGAGTTTCTCGAATGTCCTGTTGTAAAAGTGCGTGCCATTATCAGTAATTATCACTTTCAGAGCACCAAAGCGGGAAAGAATGTGTTCCTGTAGGAACCTAATCACCACTTTGTTGTCATTTGTCTTGGTAGCTATGGCTTCCACCCATTTAGAAACGTAGTTTACCACGATAAGGATGTATAGGAAACAAAAAGATGGGGGAAAAGGGCTCATGAAGTCAATACCCAAGCAGTCAAAGATCTCAATAATGAGTATCAGGGTTAATGGCATCATGTATTGTCGAGTAATCGCTCCCATCCTTTGACGCCTATCGCAAGATTTGCAAGCATTGCTCACATCCCGGAATATTGTGGGCCAATAGAAGTCGCTTTGAAGAATCTTAGTGGTCGTCTTCTTCGTGGAAAAGTGACCTCCACAAGCTTTCGAATGAAAGAATTGGATGACTTTTGGAACTTTGTCATCCGTTATGCACCGTCAGATGATTTGGTCAGCTCAATATTTAAAAAGGAAGGGATCGTCATAGAAAAACATGCGCGACCAAGTAATGAACCTCTTCTTATCTTGTGGTGTCCACTTGGGAGGGACGGCTCTCGTGAGAAGATAATTCACTATATCCGCAAACCAGGGCAAAGAAGAGGTAGCAAAGAGTTGCTCATCCGGAAAATATTAGTCTATGGGTATCGGATCTCTAGGTACGTCGGAAGAAAGCGGAGATAGATGATCGGCGATGAAGTTTTCTACTCCTTTTTTATCTCTAATGGAAAGATTAAATTATTGTAGGAGTAGGATCCACCTAATGAGGTGCGGTTTTGCGTCTCTCGCTGCAAGGAGGTATTTTAAATCCATGTGGTCAGTGAAACAAGTGATGGGTGACCCAATGAGATAGGATCGAAATTTGTCTAGAGCAAATACTACGGCTAGCAATTCCTTATCCGTAGTAGAGTAATTGGGTTGTGGTCTGGTGAGAGTCCGGCTAACGTACTAGATGACATGAGCTTTTTTATCCTTTCGTTGGCCCAAAACAGCCCCTATTGCAAAATCACTTGCATCACACATGAGTTCGAATGGTAAGGACCAATCTGGCGCTTGAATGATGGGAGCGGAAATAAGCATGCTTTTTAATTTTTCAAAAGCACTTTGGCATGCTTCATTCCACTTGAATGGGGTATCCTTCATAAGGAGGTTGCTTAAGGGCCTAGCAATGGCACTAAAGTCCTTAATGAACCTTCGATAAAACCCCGTGTGGCCCAAGAAGGAGTGCACGTCTTTGAGAGATTTTGGTGTGGGTAGATCGTCTATGACATCTATCTTAGCTCTATCAACTTTGATTCCTTTGGATGAAACTATGTGGCCAAGAACTATTCCCTCAGTGACCATAAAATGGTATTTCTCCCAATTTAGCACTAAGTTCTTTTCCACACATTGGGTAAGTACTTTTTCCAGATTTGGCAGATAAATATAGAAAGAGGTACCAAAAATGCTAAAGTCGTCCATGAACACTTCAAGTCCTCTCTCAATCATGTCACTAAATAAACTCAACATGCACCTTTGAAAGGTCGCGGGTGCATTACATAAATCGAATGGCATACATTTGTAGGCAAACGTACCAAAGGGGCAAGTGAAGGTTGTTTTTTCCTCTTCAAGTATATCTACCTCAATTTGGTTATATCCGGAGTAACCATCAAGGAAGCAGTAGTAAGGGTGGCCCGCTACTCTCTCAAGCATCTGATAAATAAATGGCAATGGGAAGTGGTCTTTCCTAATTCCTGCATTGATTTTCCGGTAATCAATGCAAATGCGCCACCCGGTGGTGATTCGTTGGGGAACTAACTCTCCCTTAGAATTTTTGATCACTGTCATGCCCGACTTCTTCGGGACAACTTTAATAGGGCTCAGCCACTTGTTATTCGAGATTGGGTAGATAATCCCGGCATCCAATAACTTAATGATTTCGATCCTCACCACTTCTTTCATATTGGGGTTTGGCCTTCTTTACATTTCTCTCGAAGGCTTTACATCCTCATCGAGGTGGATCTTGTGGGTGAAAATTAAAGGACTTATCCCCTTCAAATCAGTAATATACCAACCAAAAGCACTTTGGTGCTTCCTCAGAATCTTTAGTATCTTACCCTCCTGCTCTTCGTCTAGGCTAGAGGAGACAACAACAGGAAATGTCTCGTCTTTTCCTAGATATGCATATTTAACATGGGAGGATAATTTCTTCAATTCTAGGGTTGTAAATTTGTCGCTGGAGGGGACCATGCATGCCTCCCTCGGTGGTAACTCCTCGAATCGAGAAACCCAACTTACATCTCTCGCGTCCTCGTCCTACGCTCTCTCATCAAGTAAATCTCTCAACTCCCAAACTTCCTTCTCAAATTCAGTATACGCCTCCTCACTCTCGTGGCTTGACACTAAGCAAGTCCCTAGGGCATCTCCATAATAGTTTTCCTCAAAGTACTCCTCTACGATCTCATCGATTAAGCTCACCACGTGAAGATCATCTTCTTCCCCTGTATGTTGGGCTATATGGAAGATGTTAGTCTCTAAGGTCATATTCCCAAAGGTGAGTTGCATCTGCCCATTGTGAGTATTGATTATTGTGTTAGTCGTGGCTAATAATGGGCGCTCGATAATGATGGGAACATGATTGCTCAAGGCGAAGGAGGGCTTCGTGTCCCAAATAACAAAATCTATCGGGAAGTAGAAAGTGTCAACTTGGACGATCACGTCCTCAACTATACCTCTTGGGATCTTCAAGGTTCGATCCTCCAATTGGATTATGATCTTTGTGGGCTTGAGGTCGCCCAGAACAAGTTTCCTATAGATGGCGTAAGGGATGATATTGACACTTACTCCCAAGTCAAGTAAGGATTTTTCAATTTTATTTTCTCCAATGATGCAAGAAATAGTGGGTGCCCCGGGATCTTTGAATTTTTATGGGAGATCATTAAGTAGAATGGAGCTCACGTCTTGTGCTAGAAATACATTTTTCTTTACCTTCATCTTCCTCTTCACTGTTAACAAGTCCTTGATGACTTTTTCATAAGCTTGAATCTGCTTAATGGCATCGAGGAAAGGTAAATTTAACTTTACTTGCTTTATCACGTCTAGCACTTCATCACGGAGGTTTGCTTTGTGGGAAGGAACTATTCTTTGAGGAAATGGTGCCGCAAAAGGTGGTTTCACTACTACCTCGGGCTCACTAGTGTCTTCTTTATCACTCTTTTTCAAGGGGACATCTTCAGCCTCTTTCGTGTCGGGCGAAATCTCCTTGTCTTTGATTGCGTTGTGTGGAGGAGGTGATAAATCAACGACTCTCCCACTAAGAAGAGTGGTCACAGCTTAACATTGCTCCTGATGTTCTGTAGAGGTGTAACTAACACTAGTTTGACCTTGGGAAGGTCTTTGTCCCTGGGAAGGAAACTTGACCTTCTCTTGGATACTCAACGATGATTGCATCTTTGAAATAGTCACATTTATATCATTGATCATGCGCTCATGTCCAGTAGTAGTTGCATTCTGGGCAGTGATAAATTGGTTTATCGTATCCTCGAGACTTCTCCGCGATGGAGTGATATATGGCCCTGGAGGTGGTGGTGCTTGCACATGTCCCTGCATGTGAGGTTCTTGTTGAAAGTGTGATGGTGGGGGAGGGGCAACATGTGAATTAGGATTCATCGCAACATTTTGTTTCCCATAGCTAAAACCGGGATGGTTTTTCCATAAAGGGTTGTAAGAATTCCCGTGCGGCGCACCGAAATTACCCTTAAATGCTCCTACACCACTCACTTGCTCTTGAAGCATAACTTTGTAGGCGGGTATCTTCGGGCATTCCTCTGTTGAATGTCCCACCTCAAAAATAGTACACACCCTCTCAATGGGGTTCGGGATGGAGCCAGTTGGTCCTCTTGCACATATCTCAAGTACTTCTCGCATTCCTTTCTCAAGTAGATCAAGTCGACTGGCCATCATAGTATCCTTTTCTACGTGAAATAGGTCGGTCGTCGATGGAGTAGTGGTCATTTGGCGCATTCGATTATGAGAACTAGGGTCAGATGTATCCCATGCTTGGGTAGTCTCGGCGACATACCTCAGGTGAAGCTCAGCATTGTTGGCGTCTAGGTCGACAAAGGGACCATCACACATGGTTTCAACGAGTTATTTGGAATTTATATTCATCCCATTATGGAATAAGGAAACGATTTGCAATTTATCAAATCCATTATGAGGGCACGAAGTGATAAACTCGTTAAAGTGCTCGTAACATCGATCAAATGACTCATTTTCTAATTGTCGAAAGGTTTGAATTTGAGCCTTGATGGGGTTCGTTCGATGTGGAGGAAAGAATTTCTTAAGGAATTTAGATTGCAAGTCGTTAAGTGATGCAATCAAGTTAGGAGGTAAAGACCATAGCCAGGTCTTAGCCTTATCCTTTAGCGAGAATGGGAAGAGTTTGAGGCGTATCACATCTTTTGTGTAAGTTTGATCATTGAGGGTCTCGCACGGCTCCTCAAATTCCCGAATGTGGGGATATGGATTTTTCTGATTCCATTCCATGGTAGTTGGGAAGTATCTGGATCATCACATTCCTAAAGCAAAATTTCCCTGCATTATACGGGAGTAAAATTCATCTCGGAGTGACAGTTCGCTCGGGATATAAGATTTCTCTCAAAGGGCGGTACGGGACCTCTTCCTCACATGTGGCTACACTACCGTGTTGTGACATGGCTCTCTCACTTGATGACTCTGTATCCTCACTTGGTATGCTCAGAGCGTGCTCTGTAGTGTGTCCTAAGAGGGATGTTGGAGTGTTACTTGCAATTGAGTGGGGAGTGTGGGAGGTGGAACTAAGAATTGTGGAACGTTTGGAGTGTGAGGGCAATCGAGGTCGTACTCAACTATCGAGTTTTCGTGAATGCTGGTTGGAGTATTTTGGGTAGTTAGAGTGAGTTCAGAATTTTGCATTAACAGGCTTTTAAGAGATGAAGTATCTTTTTATGCATTTTGATTTATTTTTTTTGGTCGAAGTTTTAGATTAACGGAATCTAACCTACGTCTACCTAATTCCTCGGCAACAGCGCAAAAAACTTGACGCGACTAAGAATGTGTCTCTAAAGTGCGTACTCTCTAGGCTCAAGTGAAATCCTATCGCGTTAGTAATAAATCCGATAAGTCGGGATCGTCTCCAAGGGGAAATAGGATGAGAAAATCGTGACAACGGAAGGACAAACGGTCAACCTAAATTTAACTCTAAGAAGAACGAAAAGATAATTGGTTTGCAATTAATCCTACTCAGTAAAAGGAAACTAGATTAAGACTATGGAACTAATGAATTAATCAAGGATTAATACTAAGAATGAAGTAAAAAGTATGAAGAGAAAAACAGGTTGGGAATACAATCCCTTATTTCTAGTGTATTGCTAGTATAAAACTAATCGTAAAATTAAGTGATTAATCAGACCCAATCTTTAGTACTCCCGAGCATTACGTATATGAGATTCAAGCCCCCCCCCATACGTAATCAGAGGATGAGTAAAGCGGTAACGCGATAGCTACACTCGCATTGCATTCTAAAGCATCCCGATTACCCTGAAGCAAACGAGATCCAAAGATCTACAATGGTTGTGTTCGCTATGAGTACGATCTAATAAATCCTTAATTTTAGAGGATTAATTTTATACATATTCAACGCTCACATTGGGTTGAGTTCATGCATCCCGACCCTAAAAAATCTAGCTAGACATACTGAACCTAACTATGCATAAATTAACTACGTTGCATGTGAAAGAAATCATGATGAAAGTATACTTAAACATGCAAGAACAATAATAGAGAGAATGAAAATTGAATTAAAACTTATAATCAAACCCAGAAATAATTGATCTTGAAGCATCAAATCAAAACTATGTTCCTAGGTTAATCTCATACTTTTCTATCTATCAAAAACTATTCAAAACTATCTTTTCTAAGTCAATCCCAAGATACAAATACGTTTTAGAAGAGTTTGTAACATAATAGGACTCTTTGGACCAATCAACATTTAAGGAGAATTTAGCGCATCCGGCACCTCGAATCGATTCGCCCCCGAACCGATTCACACTGTGGTTTGGGAAATCTTGCTAGTTTGGCCCTTCTTTCCTTCATTTCCAACACTTGGAAAATTTTCATGCTTTCTTTTTTTTCTTTCGAGGATTTTTCTTCAACTTCAAGTGATCATAACTCTTTCACCGTAGCTCATATTTGGGTGCCATTTTTTGCAGTGTTATCTTTGATCCGAGATATTTAACTTTCCAGTAAGACCCACCTTCGGGATCCGGCTACAAAATTACGAAAATTCCCTTGAACTAGCTTTCCTAGCCTTTCCTTCATAGTTTCGATTTCTCTTTCGCACTGCTTACATACTTTACCTGTAAAACACAAAACACGAAATACTTTCCAACGAAGGTTAGTAGCATAATTACGAGTTAAATCCATATCAATTGCACCACTAGGGTTCACAAAGGTACCGAAATTAAGGGGATAAATATACAATATTTATACCCGATCAAACCTCATTCATGTCCCATAGATAGAACTTCATTCATTGAAAACTCCCTATCATTTCCATAATTGGGCGTTTGACCTTGTGGAGGATAATAAAACCTCCTTCTAGGGAAAAATTTGGATTCTCGTAGTCCCTGAGTACTTTACAAAATAGGCTGAGGTCTTTGAAAAGGGCAATAGTAGGAGTGGTGGATCAATTCATTAAAGAGTACATCATTTGTCGATTTGGCATTCCCAAGGTTATTTTTTTCT
The DNA here is from genome assembly GCA_949130495.1 of Sambucus nigra. Classification (NCBI taxonomy): domain Eukaryota; kingdom Viridiplantae; phylum Streptophyta; class Magnoliopsida; order Dipsacales; family Adoxaceae; genus Sambucus; species Sambucus nigra. The sequence goes on along the minus strand of OX422212.1, from coordinate 77,221,232 downwards.
CATAATGAAACTCCATTCATCAGCAAAGAGGTGGCAATGCTAACAGAAAAGTATTCAATTATCCACCACACCTCAACAGTAGCTTACCCTAAAGGTAATGGCCAAGATGAGGCCACAAACAAGACCTTCGTTAACATTTTCGCCAAGATGATGGAAGATTTTCCAGGTACGTGGTATGATAAGTTACCTATGGTTCTTTGGGCTTATCAAAACACCAAGAGAAACCAATAGGTTACACACATTTTTCTTTGGTTTATGGCACTGAAGTAATTATTTCAGTAAAGTTAGAAGTACCTTCTGCCAAATATGCCTTGTAAAGCAGCATGCTTCAATACAGTAAGCACGTTCAACTAGAAGCAATAGATGAACATAGAGATAGTGCAAGATGAGACTCTAAGATTTAATGAACATGGAGATAGTACGAGAAGGCACTTCCAAATTTACACAAAAAACTCTCCAGAGCTTATGAGAACTTGATAAAACCAATAAAATTTGTAGAGGGTGACTTAGTTTTGAAAGCTTTGGCCAACCATATTAGAGGGCTCCATTTGCCAAAGTTTGCAGCAAATTGGGAAGGACCATATGTTATTAAGGAGGAACATGATTCAGTTTATTATTTGATCTCAAAAATTAAGGATAATGGGCTTTCAAAGCCAACAACAAATGGTTAAAGGTTTATCATGTTTAGAGAGAACATAAAAAAAATTTGGTTTTTTCTTAATTTTATGCTTAGAGATTGTGAACAAACACATGTAAATTTTTGTTACAGTTATTATAAATAGACGAAATGTTAAATCAAGGAAAACGAGTAATGTACACACAAGCTGAAGAATAGACTTTCTTTGTATTTCACTTGTAAAATAGTTACAATGCGAAATTGAGACTATTGCCTAGAAATACAACAAAGAGAAAATATATCCTAAGAGGAACCACAAATCAGGAGAAGTGGATGAACCCTCCCTAATCAAAGAAGCGACATCTGAAGTAACTTCTTGTTGATACTCAGACATAGCAGAAATATTTTCTTCAGATTTGGCCTTCCGTTTGAGATTAACTTCTTGTTCCATTTGGGCATTAACCAAAGCTTCCTCGATTGCTGCCACTTTTTGGTTAGATTGTTCAATTTGGGGGACAAGCTCCATTAGTTTTCTTTCTTTAACCTTTAGATCCTCAACGTTCTTGAGATAGTGGGAATGGTAAGTTTCCATTTGAGTATCCTTGAGGTATTTTAAATTATTAATGAGCCAAGAAAAATTAAACCCATCTTTGCGCATAGCTGTAAGTTTCATCAAATGACCTCTAACAAGGAAAGTTGGGGTATTAAGACTTTAGTTACCACATAAGCTACCCCTAGCAAATGATAAGACCTTATCAACATATGGGGTGACACACACTCGATAGTAAAAGTCGCAGGGTGAGAAATAATAAGTCAATCCAGCACAGAGCACAAGGAGCTTGGAATGATGGTACTGCTTTCAAGTACCTTTTGGTAAAAATGAGCTGGTGCAACGTTCGGCATAGTAGCACCACAACTAGGCCCATTTCCCTCCTCCATTTTTACATTGATTGTGGACCTATGGTCACTTTCACTAGACGATTAGGCTTGATCAGGGATAGCTACAACAAGATTAACCTCCGTTTGGTCAGGCATATCAACTTCGGGTTGTGCTGCCCGAGGCACCTAAGCGTGGACATTTTCTATATTGGTTATAAAATGGAGAAACCCAAAGAGTTAAACAAAAACATTGGTGTACATTTTTTCTACCAAGCAAGTAAAACGAAAAAAATTTGAGAATATTTGAGAAGGTGTGTGATAGTAAAGTAATTATAAATATTGTAAAGTAATTATAAGTCACCAAGAAGGTGTATGAAAGTAAAGTAATTATATCCAAGTAGGGTACATCACCAAGCAGGTGACAAAATTTGAGAATATTACTCAATTGAGAGACTAAATCACCCTCTAGGTGAGGTTTTTCTCTAATTTATATCCAAGTAGGTTATAACAAGAATAAAAATTATTTGTGGACAAAAAATGTTATGAGAGTTATGAGAACTACCTCATCAAGAGTTATAATATTGGCTAAGTCTGGGGGAATGTTCTCATTCCCAGATTGAGCTTGATATTGAACAGTTAGAACATCTTAAAGAGCCAATATTATAGGCTTTACTAAAGAAGGATCAAACTCCACATATGAAGGAGAAAAATCCACTAGGGATAGATCAACCTTAGTGGGAAGAGATATATGTTCCCTCTCCTCGTTGTTGGCAAGATAAAATCTCATAAATATAGAGGAAGGTTATAATGAGCTCACAAATAAAAAAGCAAAGTAAAATTTAGAAGAAAAAAATTTACAAGTGTAGAGTGACCAGTCAAATAGGACGCACGAGCAACCCCATAACCACTGAAGCGTTATGCGAATAGTTATCAACAAAGAATATTCGATGCGCAAGTCCAAATCACTAGTAAGTCACACAATCAGACCAACCAAACTTGTTGGATAAGCAAGTCCAAGCCATTAGAGAGTCATGCTACTAGTGACTAATAAAACTTATTGAACGAGTAATTCCAAGTCACCAGTAGGCCACACGAGCAGTGACCAACAAGGGGGATGCATAAGCAACCCCAAGTTACCATATATATATGCGAGAAATAAAGAGGATTTTCGAGCAACCCTAAGTCATAGAGATCTCAAAGAGAAGCAAGTACACGAGCAATACTACCTGCTTAGTAAAGTAAAGTTGCGAGCAGTTGCTCAAGCAACACAAAATCATGTATTTGAGAACCTCATCTACTAACACCTATTATTATTATTTGAACATGGGTTTACTTAGGAAGAAGCCTTAGACGAGCAAGCAAGGCTCGAGCAGATGGTCAGTTGGAGCCTCTTCAGATTTTTTATTTGGAGGCTTAAGAGGTAAGTTTTGTTGATAAAGCTAAGGCTCAACCACTTTAATATCTTAGGAAAGAGAGAATATTGAAGCTAGGAACCCAAGAGGTCACTCACATTACACAAACTGCAGTTACTAATTAGCGAGCAATCAGTGACTTGTATGTTGTGGAGTGATACCTGGTGTGATAGTGGACAAAAAGCATTGTTGTTGTCCATAAATCCAAAAATAACTATTTTATCTATTTGCAAATGGTTACTTGGTGAACAATTTTGAAAACTTGCAAGTGGCCTTGAGGGTCACTCACCATTTACTTTGTTAAAATGTCTTGCGAGCAAGCCTCTGACTACTCCCTAATTAGTAACTATGGATTTTGTAATTCGAGTGAGTGTAAGTGACCTCGTGGGTCCCTCGCTTAAGTATTCTCAATTTCCTAAGACATTGAAGTGGTTGAGCCTTAGCTTGCTCAACAAAACATACCTCTCAGCCTCCAAACCAAAACTCTTAAGAGGTCCCAACTAGCTATTTGATCGACCCCTTCTTGCTAGGCCAAGGCTTCTTGATAAGTAAACTTGTGTTTAAACAATAAGACTAAGTGTTAATATATGACTCGTGTAGCCCCCTTATTGGTCACTGCTCGTGTGGCCTGATGTAACTCCTCACACATTTCCTTCTACTCGGCATCTTCATATCCATCCGTAAATACATGCTTTCCCAAGATGGGTATACTTGTGAGCTCATAAATGTCCTCGAGAGTAATAGAGAATCCCCCCCGAACCTATGATGAAAGTGTGACTGTCTATGCTTCAGCGAGACACTAAGATATTGAAGGCACTCGTGTTTTTGCTAATAGGCATATACCTCAATAATAGTTGCACAAACATGGGCATTCGTATTTTTTCTAATGGGAATATTCCCTCCTACAACAAGGCATATACCTCAACAATAGTTGCACGAATATGGGCATATATGCCCAGAGATACAATAGAGGAAAGTATCCTAACTGGAAGGTGCAAGTTGGTCACAATGCTTGGAGGAAGAACGTCCTCATTTATAGACCTCGTGATGGCCAACACGTCCACAGAAGGACCAAAGAATGTAAGAATTTCAACCACCTTCATATACAAACATGGAGAAAACATTAAGTGATCAAGACAAGGTATAATTCAAACTACCTCAATAGAAGGATCTAGAGGGACCACAACCATTAATAACTTAGGTACAACTGGGGGAGTAATTGGACTTGAAATATCAATAGTTCCACTTCAGCCACCCACTGTTTCTTTGTGCATGGGAATTTTTCATGCCACATCAAAAACATGTTTAGATGAGGCACTCCTAGACGAAGCACGTCTAGAGGAAGCTTGTTCAATTATTGAAGAGGGGGACAAACTAGGAGGTAGAAGAATATCATTTTTAATAATTGGATTTAAAGAGACTCTTGTTGAAGGACTATCATCAGGAATAGACGCAACTCCATCAGGGGGAAGATCATCCTACAAAAGGAACAACGGTGGTAGAAAACTTTTGTTCAATTAAAATTGACTCAACACTTAGAGAAATTTCCAAGAGAATACACATGTTGTGCCTCGCGAGGAGGAACGGGTAAGTCACTTTGGGTAGAAGCACCTACCACGTCATCAAATGGCCTGTCATCCAAAGTATTCTGAGAAGAACCTGAAATTATCAAAGTTGGAGTTGGAACCACACGTATTCCACTATGCTTCTTCCTCAAAGTTTTTTTACATTGAGGAGGTTCATCGATTTGAGATATTTACAACACTTGCTCAATAGGGGCAGCCTTCTTATGAAGAACCTACAGAACCAAAGTCATCAGCTAGATGATGCCATTCCTAACCAGATATAATTTAGCACATCTTGATATTAAAAATTTGGCACAGTTTAAAACTATGCCAAATTCTGGCACGGTTTAATGACTATCTGGCACACTTTAAAACAGTGCCAAAATTTGGCACTGTTTTAAAGTGTGCTAAAATTGTGTACACTTCACGAAAATATAAAAAACCCTAAAAAAATTAATCCTCATATTTTTTTGGTCTCCCGCCTCCCTTATTCTCTGCTCTCCCTCTCGCCCTCTCTCTCGCTCTCTATCTTTCACCTCTTCTTCATTTCTCTATCACGCTCAAATTAGAGCAGTGACAATGCACCACCATTTCTCTGTAACCTCTTCTTTATTTCTCTATTCACCGTCATCCTCTCCTTCTTTCTTAACCCCAACAACACTTCACCCTGAACAATAGCGTAGACTTGAAGTCCAATCGTCTCACATTCTCCCACTTTTACTCTCTAAATAAATTTCTCACTTTCTGACGACAAAGATTCTCCATAAGGTATGTTTTGTTTTGTTTCGTTTTTCACCCCCTCGTGTTCACTATAAAATGTTGGAGCTACGTATATCTCTGTTATTTGTAATTGTGAAATTGAAAATTTCAATTGTTAAATTTTGAATGGATCTATTATATATCTGTGTTCTGTTTTATATATATGTGTAGCGTTGTGAGTACTGCAATGACATTTTTCATGATGTATGTGATAAGATTTTGTAAAATGTGATGGAATTGTTTGATATAGTGTGCAATTTAGTCGGATTTTCTGGTCAATTATGCGATTTTAATTGGATCTAGGGTTCAGTGGTGCTTTGAATTGATGAGTTAATATTCTCTTCTTTTTAAATGTTTCAAAGCATAAATGAATTTGATATAGATGCCTGGAGTTTATTTAAAGTATACAAACGAAAACAAAAGAGAAGAAAAGGAGAAACATAAGGCATATTTTATTTTACCTTTTCATTTTTCTTTAACTGTATTTGAAAGCATCCATGTAACTTTTTCATTTTACTTCAACTGTATACTTTTTCATTTTACACCCTTATCTAAACTACTCTAAGTTTTACACCTTCAATAACCTTTTATGTGGTGCATAACTATTTGATGTACTTACTACCTATACCATAATATCCACTTAAAATATCACATTGATAGGATATTAATGACGATTCGATAAGTATGCTCACAGTTTCTTTAATCCCATATGTTTCCCAACTCAGCGAGGCCTTATTTACTTCTCTCTATTTTTGCCCCTGCGTGTCCGTCTGACATTGGTTGTTGCTAAATGTAGACATGCTTTATATTCGACCGTCTTTTTTGCTTACGGTGTTACTCGGGTTTACAAAGGACCCATACCCGTATATTAGGAGAGTTGCTTTGGTTGGACTAGTTATTTTTTCTAAATCTAATGTTGTGGAGGATTGCAGTATGATTGAGGGTGTTTATTGTCGTACTGTTGAGCTTTTATTTGATTTTAAGGATTGTGTGAGGTGTTCGACGGTTCGCGAGATAGGATGTCGTAACTTATTATCTTTTGTTATTGATGATACGAGAAATCGTCCACTAGTCGCTCTCGTATCAACAAGTCAAGAGTAAATTATGTAATGAATAAACAAAGCAAGTAAATATAGAGAAAATAAGATATAGAGTGGTTCAACCTCTAATATAGGCCTACATCCACTGTTGCTCCGTTCTCATTATATGTCTTGTATTGTACAATATAATCATGCCTAAAGAGGCATACAAGTATGAGAATAAAGGATAGTACATGATGGTTGATGATTCCGGTGTGCCAGAGAGGTGGCTGTATTATGGATGAATAGCCCCCAAGCCGTACACTGAGTTTGTGTAGTGAGAATCGGTACTGTAGAACCTGCCCCGGATTTGTGTGGAATCAATTCTGTCCCCCTATTTTCAAGATGTGGTCCTCTATTTATAGGAGATATGCTCACGTGTTTTGAGCACGTGACGTACATAAAGTCTGGAGTTGTAATGAAGAGGGATGCGACCGGTAAGATAAAGGTGTCGTACCGTGCACTGGTGGACTCCGTGGAATGTTAATAGCGGGTCGTACCCTGCGATGAGGAGGGCCGCACAACTACTCGATAGGGCCCCACACCGAGTTCAGTAGGTTCGCGCCCTATGTTGGTAGAGGCCGCAGAATATTAGCATATGCAGTGTACGATACCTTTCGCGGTAGGATGCTATATTTGCATTATCAATAAGCCCCCAAGCCATAGCACCAAAAGAATTGGATTGGGGTTGCAGTTTAGTTAAGTTTCCTTATGTGCCGCGGTATTTCCAAGGCGACGATTCATCTTCCGCGCTTCTCTTATATAAATTGTTCAGGTCGTGTACTTCATTACATTTCCAAAACTTTGAGAGCAAATCAAAAGCTAAAGTCTGTTCGTCCATTATCTTGCATTTTTTGGAGATTTTCCAAGGCCGTGTGCGGTGGTTCAAGGCGATTCAAGGCTGGTCATTGCCGATTTCTCTATTTTTAGGTAATTTTTTAACCAACATCCTCTTTAAATAGCTTTTGCAGCTCGTAATTCTTCTTTAAATACACGAACACATGAATTCTTCCCTTCTGATCTTTAACACTTGCATTTTTCTGGATCGCTTGATAGGAATCTAGGGTTTTATTTGAACAATCTTCAAATTTCCAAGAATCGAATATATATCCACGATAAACAATTAAAATTGTTGCTAGAATTCCCTGAATCGACCTTCATAGTACGAAATTAAACAATTGTGATCATATAAACTGCATTTGTGTAGAATCAAACTGTTCTTTGATGTTCTTGAAGCACACACCTCACATTATGGGTCTTCTATCCTTAATTGAATCAAACACTTAGACAATACTGTTTGAGTGAGACTCCGCGGCATGGTAGAATATACCTTTAGTAATTTTGGTGATGGCTGCGACTTGTAGACTGAATAATCCCTTGGGTTTCAAATCATACTTCACGGCAGTTAAACCCCTAGATTCATGACTGCTTTAATTTGTAAAGGTCAGTGAAATTTCTCCGTGTTAGAGTGTGTATTCGCGGCAATGTAAGCTCCCTTGTTGATTTAGGAGATAGCTATGGTCTGTAGGAGATGGCTGCGGCCTGTAGGGTCAGTAGTATTTTAGCCCATTATCAACTATAATAGGGGAATAACCCCTCCTCATCAAACCAATATGCCGCGGCGCTAATTGTCTTTTAGGGCTTGAACCCCCCACACTTCAAATTTGGCCAGTCTTGTTGGTCGCTTCTATTCACTATTCGTATAACTAATCTTGCCGCGACTTCTTAAAGTCTTTTTCGAACCTTACTGGCTGTGGCGCCTAACTACGAACTATAATTTTTAGGTATTGCTACAGCCATATGAGCTTTGACCCAGAAGAAATTTCTAAGAGGTTTCTCGGTAAAACACTTCGGAGCTTCTCCCCCTGAATTTCCTTATGTGCCTCCTCTGAGATCAATAGGACCTTGCCAATTGAAGGATTGCCCCAACTGCGTGATACTAGACTCAGACTCCATGGACTTTGCCTGCAAGAAGGATTTTGAGTCCACGCCAATTCAAGTAATCATCCATTGGGTGTATGAGATGATGCTGCAGAAGTTAGGGATAACCCAGCTGGTCTGTATAGGAGGGCTGAGAGACCCCTAACTGCGCTTGATATCCACAGCATCATGACCCAAGACTAGGTTGACCAGGTGGCTAAGGCCTTCAAATTTCCAGAAAATTTGATGTGCTCAGCACCTGTCGCGAACCAAAGACCTTGCACGGCTCTGGCTGATGATGGAGTTTGCTTCCCACTTCATGCATTTATTTACGGGTTGCGGCTGCATTTTCCTGTTCCCATTTGACGCATTTTTCAGACCATGAAACTGGCACCAACCCAGTTAGATCCCAATGGATGGAGGGTCATACTTATCGCGATCGTTCTTTGGGAGAACCGATTCAAAAAGGAAACTACTCCCGCGGAGTTTTTTTTTTCTACCGCCCAAAGAAAAACTCCGTGAAGTTTGTAGGGTACTATTACTTCTCCGTCCGCGGTAGGGATGAAACCCTTTACTCTAGGAGGCCGACCAGTGTAAAGAACTGAAAGGGTAAGTATTTCTATATCTTCGGAGAGGGATGGGAGATGCACCCTCAGGAGAATGATAGGGAGAAATCATTTAGGATGCCGTGGCAATGGGGTTCTCTCCCTCTAAGCTAGGTAATTTGATAATAGCTACATCCCTTCTTTCTTTCTAATTGTTCATTCTCTGTACTAACCCTCGAAATGTTTTCTGCAGTTCTTAACAACTTGTAACTGAGCAAGCAGAAAGAAAAGAGAGTTATTGAGGTCGTGACCATTCCTACTGAAGAGAAGAAATTTAGCATCCTTATAACATCTATAACTGTATTCGAGGCAGGTTTCTTCCCCAGCAATTCCATTCCAAGAATGTTCGCGGAAGGTAATAACTAGATCCGCAATTTTAGTCAGCAGCAACTTATGTTTTCATCAAGTTCATTTCAAATACTTATTATTGCTTTCTCTTTCAGGTGAGGAAGTTGATAGGGAGTTATTGGCCGCCTAGCTAGCGGAAATGGATGAGGACGCCAACGTTCTTAATAATACTGCACGGAGTAGGAAGAGGAAGAGGTCTAAGAATAAGACACCTGTCGCGGCACCTTCCAGCGATCATAATCCTCCTACCGCGACCCCAAATATGGCCATGGAAAAAACAAACCTTGATGCGCATGAAACCCAAACTAAGTTTGATGATGATAGCGGATCTAACCTGGCCGCGGTGGGTTTGATGTCCACGTCTGATGCTCCTATCCATTCGGCTTCTCCTCCGTCGTTGCTCGTAGTTGTTGTTAATGCAAACTTGGCACCTCCTTAGTGCCGCGGTGGAGATGGTCCTGATGGTCATTCATGGCCTCAGTTAAGATAACCTGACCCTGAGTCCTCATGGGACACTACCGTGAAGGCTGTACAAAGAATGAAGAGGGCCTTTGATGTCGTGAATCTTGACAGGTTGGTCGAAGAGGACCATGTGATCTGGAGGACTGAGGCCTCCATAGTCTTTTGAGGGTAAGTTATAGTGTTTTCTTAGCCTTAATTTTTCATTCCATACTTTGCCCATAACTTTCTCTTTTCAGGCCGCAGACGTGATAGTGTCCCAAAAGAGGAAGTACGAGGCCCTTTATAAACTGAAAAAGGCAGCAAAGAGGGTGCACGCCGCTAATTTGGAGGCTACATGAAATTCATCTTTTGAAGTAGGGAAGAAGTCTGCTACCGCAGCTCTTCAGGCAGCCCAAATGGACTTGGCTGCTACAAACAATGCAAGGGTGGAAGTAGAGGAAAACTTCAAGCAGGCCACGAAATCCCTCAAATTCTCCCAGACTCAGACTGCGTCTACTGCACAAGTTACCAAAACTTCTAATAACAAGCTCAGATTTCTCCAAAAGAAGTACGAGGAGCTTGAGGCCAAGTCTTCCCAAGATGCCCTAGACCATGCCGCGATAATAAAGAAAATGGATGCAGATCATGGCGATGATCTTCAGCTAGCCATTGACCATACAGTCGAGTCATTCAAGGGCTCTAGGGACTTCTTCCTTTTCAATAATAGGGCCTACCTCCGCGGCTACTAGGAACTTAGGCATAGAATAATAAATAACTTCCCTGAGATCAAGGAGAAGGTTCTTGCCTGGAGACTTAGTGACGCTGAGCATCAAGAATGCATAGTTGAGCTCAAGGCCGCAGCTGAGGAGAAAGCTAGATTGAAGGCCGAGGCTGAGGCAGCTGCCACAGGGGAAGAAACTGAGACCGCCGTGGATGGTGATGAAGGTGATGAGAATGATGATGTAGCTTCATGATTTTGTAACCTTATAATTTTTGTTGGAACTATCAATATGGGGTTGCCTCCCTTTATGAATTTTGTAATCCTTAACTAAAGTTGCGGCCTTTTTGTCTGTAACTATATCAAGGCTGCGGCCACTTTTACATGATATGTACTTGCATAAATGTTTCAATAATTGCATGCTTTTTTATTCTGCTGACTGAATATACAACTTGATCTTTGATATTTGCTTACTTAATTGAATGAGCTTTCTACGGCACCAATATATAAATGTTTTGCTCACAAATATAGCTGCAGCTTGTCGTGTTTTTGCTTGCCTTAAGACTTTACATGGTGTGGACAGGTGGTTGGGGCTACTATTCTTCAATTTTCCAATTCTTTTATTATATTAAAAGGCTTCAGGTGCGGCGATGCTTTAGCGAATGCATTAAACTCTTTAGTAGCTGCAGCCATACTGATTGGGCTGCGGCGCTTTTTAGGAATCGGCTCGTGGTAAAATTACACATTACAGGTTGCAGCCCCCCTTCTCTATCTTTGCCCATTCGTACTCTAGCTAGCAATATTGGATATTGGGGAACAAGTCCCTTGCGGCGGACAATTAAGTCTTTGGACTACTTTGATTGCTTCAATGCTTTAATGAATGCTTGAATACAACTGCTTTATATTTAAAAATGCCTTACTAATAGATTAAGTCCGCGGCACCATAGCGTATATATTTCTTCACATAGCCTGCTCTTTTTGAACTTTCGTGGCACCTTCAAGTAATGTTACAGCACCTTCATACGTATAGGTCATAGGCTGCGGCTGTAACTCTTATGGCTTCTACACACGGGACGCGGTCCTTTACCCCTTGCATCAATAGTTGGAAGTTCTGCCGCTTAAATAGGGCCGCGGTCATTTGATAATGGCTACATCCATATTTGAAAGTGGTAACCCCTTCCTGAATAGGGTCGCAGTCGTTTGATAATGGTTGCATCAATATTTGATAATGGCTACACTGGAGTTGTTTTCTCTTTACCCTTGGCTGCTTGAACCATATAGTTATTTTTTGTCATCCCGTAACCAGTATAGAACATATAAAGAAGTCCAAGGCTTTCCTCTAGTCGCTTCAATTGCCTTTCATGAAATATGGCCTTTATCTTCTTTATCATTGCCCTTCTGTATGTAAATAGGATATTATCAAGCCTCCCCAGGCTGGGTTATGTTATTAAGCCACCCACAGCTAATATAAAGGTTATTTTCAAGCCTCCGCAGGCTGGGTTATGTTACTAAGCCACCCACAGCTAATATACAAGATATTTTCAAGCCTCCTCAGGCTGGGTTATGTTATTAAGCCATCCACAGCTAATATACAGGATATTTTCAAGCCTCCCCAGGCTGGGTTATGTTATTAAGACACCCACAACTAATATACAGGATATTTGCAAGCCTCCTCAGGTTGGGTTATGTTATTAAGCCACCCACAGCTATGGATATACATAAATCCATCCCTGGCTAGATATCACGAGTTTGTCGACTTAACGACGCATCCCAAAAGCCAAGAACGGGCATTGGAAGCCCTTGCTCCCGAAAGATAAGAACAGGCATTGGACGCCCTTATGAGTGACGTTGCAGTCCAATTTCGATAACTGCTTCCAAAATTTTCTTTTTCCACTTTCAATTATCATCAAATTTTGAACAATCAGGCGTCTTGTTGGGAACCTTGGCCCATTTAGATATTATCAATCCCGATATAACATGTTGTCTCGGTCCAGGATCTGTTTAAGGCAAAAATGGTCTTTATAAGATAACATTTCATGGAAATAAGGATCAAAATATGACATTATAAAAGTGAACTTGATTTTATAACTACTCATATATATATATGACTTTGTAAGGATAATACAAAGTTTAGTTTAAAACAGCGTAAGAGGAGTTGTCACTGTAGAGTAGAGACGGGTGGAATATAAGAGATAAGCATGAAAAATGAGCGTGCGGCATGTGAAATAAGGCTGCATCCCCTAAACATCTTTAAGGAACCTTCGCAGCATCCCTTGCCCAATCAGCCTTTCAATTTCATCCCTCAGAGCATAGCATTGCTCAGTGTCGTGGCCATGGTTCTGATGGAACTTGCACAACTTGGCTTTGGTCCTCTTGTGGGGTGGAGATTTGAGATTTTCTGGCCACCTTAACATCTTGTCTTCTCTGATGAATTCAAATATCTCTTCAATTGAGAAGGCCAATGGAGTGTAGAACTCAGATTTCTTCTCTGCCTTCTCCACTCTTCTTTTTTGGCACCTGTTGACTGCTTCCGCGGCCAAATCCTCCTAGCCTGCCGCGATAGCTAAAGCTGTTGAAGCAATGATCCTGGGTGTCACACCCACATTGGTTGACGCCGTGTCCTCTAGCATTAGCACCCTCTGAGTCATATAGTTGACTTGGGTCTGGAGTGAGGCATGACTGTCGTAAAGGTGGTTTAGGTGATTGTACAGCTGCACAATCTCATCCTTGATTTATGTAATCTGGCTGGATTCTCCTTCCATTTTTTGCCTTTGTTAGTCTTTACAAGGTATATATATAATCTGGTACAAAACTAGCAGAAGTGAGTAATCACATAAATATGGGAGAAACCAAGTAGGAAATGGGGATGCAGCGTTTGAACTACTGCATGGCATTCTGTTGAGGCCGCGACCAGTATGGCACATAGGTGCGCTGTCGTGGCCTTTGTGTGGTGTTCACCAAGGTTGAACTGGAGACCACCTGAGTTCGTTCCTTGATGTGTTGAAGCTTCTGTAATACAACTGCCCCAGTAGAGGCCGCGGCATGTAATGTAGTTGGACTACTGCGTCGCATTCCTACCTAGGCAGTGAAGGGACAATCCAAAAACTGAGTTTTTCTCCCGAAACTCATGGAGAGCATACCTACTAGGGTCTATCTATGAGAGAATAATCTCTTGGTGAACAAAATGGCACAATTCTAATGATAAACCCTAGATCGTAGGCAAAGAATGCCAAAAAGGGAGTAAGTATAACTCTTCCCTAATCACCCATCTTTACGGGGCTAAAGACCATCAAGCTTTCCAGCTTTATCTAGGTGGGTCGATATCACAGGGGTATATAAAATAGATCTAAGGTCATAAAATGGAGACCTTAGAATAGATCTGAATATGAGAAATACCCATTTAGGGGTGTAAATATAAAATGGAGCTCAATAACCAGAATCTACCCGTGAGATAACGATCCATAGGATCCACAGGGATCGAAATAGGTGTTTAAGAACTCAACTATATAGAGAAGCAAGGGTTGAAACATATTTTTCCCACAAACGGCGCCAAATTGATGATGCTAGAAACAACAACACCAGATAAGGTGTTGATAGATATGTCAGCTCTCATTGGAGGACTTCAGAAGGGAAAGATACTATGGAAGCTTGTTGAAGACCCTTCGAAATCTATGGCTGAGCTGCTGGCAACAGCTGGTAAGGTTATGAATGCCGAGGAAGCCATGGCTTCCAAAGAAGAGGATGAAACTGGTGGAAGCAAGTCTCATAAAGCCAAGGATAAGGACGGGAATAAGAGGTCAACTGATGACAAATTTATCGACTACACACACACTCACAATGGACGTAGACCAAATTGGCTAAACCACTTATATTCAAGTGTTCATCCTCTTCTCCTCACCTTCTTCTAAATATATACATATATATATATTCTCCTGTACTGCCATTGTTATCACTTGCTTAAGCTTATCAACACCTTATCTGGTGGTGGTGTTTCCAGCATCATCATTTTGGCGCCGTCTATGGAAATAAGAAGCTATCTCTTTCGCTTTTTTTGCTTAACCTCATTGGAGACTCTGGTAATGAACCAGGCCTCACCCCTTGCGTGGAGCTATTTCACCATTGAAAGAGGTCCTTTAAGGTATTAATCTCATCTTCTTCACAAGCTCTTTAGTTTTAACATATGGCACCGGAGTTGCCACCACCTCCTCCCCCATCTGGTGCTAGAGGACCTAGTTCCAGCCAGGCACCACCCCAGTCCGAAATGGCTGAGGTGGCAGCAGCCTTGAGGTCCTTGGCTACAACACAGCAAGCGATGAAGGATCAATTTGCACTGCTCAGTCAAAATATGATGAGGCCACTTGGGGTCTCACCGGAGATGATTACTCTGACAGCTGTTCAACCCCATCCTGAAGCTAGGGGACCACCCTAGGCACCGCGAAAAGACAAAACTACCCCTCAACAGAGGAGGGATGTTGTTGACCCTAGGCGTTTACGTCTGGGGAGGCAAGTAAACCTTTCCCCTGAGGATAGGTATGATGATATGGAGGCATAAGATGCTCCAGAGGATTGTTGGGAGCCGTATGAGGTTTCGAACAACACTTTACGTCCTATCCAACAAAGCTGAGGTTGTGGGGGCAGAAAAAATGGTGGTGCCCAACAAAGATGATCAGCTTTTAATCGCTTGAGCAGAGAGTCGGCCATTAAAAGGCTCGGCCCAGTTAATGACCTGAGGCGGAGGTTATCCAGGTCAAGAAGTGTAGCAGGCTCACAAAAGAAAGATGGGGAACATCGGCCTCATCATGGACTACCCCAATAAGGCTGAGACAGGGATCAAGAGGAGGTTAATAGCCAACGTTGTGCAGTGACTCGGGAACCCTCAGTTCACCCCTTGGAGGCGGTTGGGGACAACCTCGGTTAGGCCTACATTGCAAAGCCATGGAATGACTCCATTCAACGTCTTGAAGAGAAGATAGGGAACCTCATCAAAAGTTGAGACCCGCTACAAAGAGGCTTCGCAAAGGGCTCCCCATTTGTGGCAGGAATTGTGAACTTCCCAACCCCTGCCAAATTCAAATCGCCAATGGTGTCTCCTAAGTATGATGGTAGTACCAACCCTGTACATCATGTAGAGATGTACCAGTCTGCAATAGACATTTATTCAATCTCAGATGAGATCAGGTGTAGGGACTTCTCAAGCACTTTAATGGGAGCTGCACATATTTGGTTCACTTATCTTCCAAAGAACTTTGTTGAGAATTTTAAGGGCTTGGCTGGACGGTTTATTCACAACTTCTGTTTTGGGGTAAGACCTCAAAATAAGACCACTCATCTACTGTATGTCAAGTAGGGAAAGAATGAGAGCCTAAGAGACTACATTGCAAGATTTAACAAGGAAAATCTACAAGTGGAAGATTACGAAGAGAGTATAGCTATGACAGCTCTCATTGGAGGACTTCAGAAGGGAAAGCTACTATGGAAGCTTACTAAAGACCCTCCGAAATATGTGGCTGAGTTGTTGGAAACAGCTGGTAAGGTCATGAATGCCGAGGAAGCCATGGCTTCCAAAGAAGAGGATGAAACTGGTGGAAGTAATTCTCATAAAGCTAAGGATAAGGACGGGAAGAAGAGGTCGGCTGATGACAAATTTATCGACTACACTCCACTCAAAGTAAGTCTTGATATAATTTTAAATGAGATTAAAGAATATAGAGGCTTGAGATGGCCTGAGAAGCTGAGAGATCCTCCATATAAGAGGGACCAGAGTAAATGGTGTGAGTTTCATGAAGACCACGGTCATACAACTAACATATGCTTTGCCCTCAAGGACGAGATTGAGAAGTTCCTAAAGAAGGGAAAGCTCAAAAAGTATACTGATAAAAGTGTTACTAATAATGATTCCAAGAAAAATGATGGCCAGCCGAGACGAGATGTCCAAACAAACACAAATGATAAAGAATTCGAAGATTGTGGAGAAGCCGACCCTGACCTCCTGCCATAGGATGTTGCACTAAAGGGTCGGCTGCATTAAAAGTTCAGCAGAAACTGTCCAACAACTCTTCATCCATGAATCCGACCCTCTTCTATCTCAGACTGGGGTGAGTGTTCTTTATCAAGTGAGTTATAATGTACTCGCTACCTCATATATATCGGTTATCTGTCTTATAACAAAAGGTCAATGAAAAATTTCGTGTGTTATCTTTCTCATATTCTTCTCATAAGACGTGTTCAGTTGCATGTTTTAACTCATCTTAAACTATAAAGCATCATTATTTTGTGAGAAACCCTCTCGGCAAAAAGACGGCATATGGACGAGACAAACCTCATCCATACACTCTCAAAATGATGAGAGTGGATATGGAAGAACACCATAATTTGGTATATTCAAATTTCAAAAATCATTTTATGCTCCTCTCGGCGAAAAGACAGTATATGGATGAGGGTCGTCTCATCCATACACTCTCAAAATGACGAGAGGGGACGTGGTCTAACATTTTAATTCGGTAAACCTAAATTTAAAAAATCATTTTTCTATACTCATCTCGGACAAGGATGAGATGAGTAGAGACTAAAATCATTAACTTGGTAGCCTCATATCTGAGACAAACACCATTAACTTGGTGATCTCATATCTGAAACATCGTTAACTTGGTGATCTCATATCTGAAACATCATTAACTTGGTGACATGAGAGTTAACATCATTAACTTGGTGGCCTCATATCTGAGACAAACAGCATTAACTTGGTGGCCTCATATCTAAGACAAACATTATTAACTTAGTGATCTCATATCTGAAACATCATTAACTTGGTGATATGAGAGTTAACATCATTAACTTGGTGGCCCTATATCTGAGATAAACATCATTAACTTGGTGATCTCATATCTGAACATCATTAACTTGGTGACTTGAGAGTTAACATCATTAACTTGGTGGCCTCATATCTGAGACAAACATCATTAACTTGGTGATCTCATATCTGAAACACCGTTAACTTGGTGACATGAGAGTTAACATCATTAACTTGGTGGCCTCATATCTGAGACAAACATCATTAACTTGGTGATATCATATCTGAAACATCATTAACATGGTGACATGAGAGTTAACATTATTAACTTGGTGGCCTCATATCTGAGACAAACATCATTAACTTGGTGATATTATATCTAAAACATCATTAACTTGGTGATCTCATACTTTGAAAACCATTGGCTTGGTTAGAGACAAACATCATTGATATGCCCAAGTATACCCTTGTCCAAGCTTGGGACCCCTCGGCCGAGGCCGACCTTGAAAAATCATGAGACAGAGATATTATGACTCTGCCTGGGGGTCGACGCATGAAGCCTAGGCCTCATTCATAACAGTAAATCCGATGATCTCATTGCTAGTAGCTGTCCTATCAGAAGACCGACTCATCATCTCAGCTTTGACCAACACAGCCTCATCGTACCAAAAGACTGGCTTAGTATCTCAGTATCATCCCAGAAAGGACCCCTCGACTAAGGCCGACCAACAATGTTAGCATCAGTTTGTGCAAAGTACAGAGAAGGATTTAAGCATCATAGGTCTTATGACCCAAGCACCCTCGACCTAGTCCACTATATGAAAGAACGGCTCATCAACTTCTCGGCCCAAAGATACATTATCCCTCAACCTTCTATCTATATTGAAGACTAAGGGATAGGGGTAATTGATATGACCAAAATGTATCCTCGTCTCTTGGGACGATGGGCATCACATCTCATGATCGATTCGTCACAAGATCCTCACATATCATTGGCGAGGTCATCCAGATAAGGGTCGGCCTCAGCAAGGTCGAACATAGCTTAATCCTCGATAGGGTCATCCAGATGAGGGTCAGCCTCAGTTGGGTCGGCCACGGCTTAATCATTGGCAGGGTCATCCAGATAAGGGTCGGCCTTAGTAGGGTCGGCCATGGGTTAATCATTGGTAGGGTCATCCAGATAAAGGTCTGCCTTAGTAGGGTCGGCCATGGCTAAATCCTCAGCAGGATCATCCAGATAACGGTCGACAATCATTGGCAGGGTCGTTCAGATAAGGGTTGGGCTCAGTAGGGTCGGCCATGGCTAAATCCTCGGCAGGGGTCAGCCTCAGTAGGGGCGTCCATGGCTTAATCATTGGCAGGGTCATCCAGATAAGGGTCGGCCTCCGTAAGGTCGGCCATATCTTAATCCTCAGCAGGGTTGTCCAGATAAAGGTCGACCTCAGTAGGGTCGGTCATGGCTAAATCCTTAGCAGGGTCATTCAGATAAGGGTCAGCCTCAGTAGGGTCGGCCACGGCTTAATCATTGGCAGGTTCATCTAGATAAGGGTCAGAATAGAAGACTTTGGTCTCATCCTCATAACTCTCATACAGCAGCTCAGCCTCAACCTCAACCTCATATATCATCACATTATGCCTCGACCTCGGCCTTCTCCAGAAATAATGTCATCTCAGCCACAACCGAGTTGATATGAAGCTTATAACAACCATTAGCAAGGTCGTCTCTCATAAGGTCGGCCCCTCATACACCAACTTCGTCTCTTCATCAGCCGAGGTCAGCAGAGTCTCATGGGCTCAATCAACTACCAACGTCATCGTCGGCCTTAGTCGACATTACGACCACCTCACACCTAACATCGGCCAACCCTCATAGCCGAGGTTATCACGATTAGAGACAAGACAAAGCAACTACAACCGATTCCACCAACCTCGTACTCGTCTAGGTCGAGGTTACATCAGTCAAGGATACAGGGCCGAGCATTTACAAGCACATGTAAGGTTTGGAACACTTGGGCAAATCAGTTATAACCGAATTATTCCCCTCACATGAGGGAATATTGAGGTCATCATTATCTATATAAGATCAGCCAGGTGTCATTCTCATACTGGTTCGATCCTCATGCACATGATCATTGCATGCTTGGGGGGTACATTACACCCCCCAAGCACTATATATAGAGGTCATCCTCTACCTTGTAAGGGGATCCAAAATTACAATCCTAGCCGAAACTCTGTCATTTTACACAGTAGAGAGAGAAAGCTTGAGAGATTGTATCCATGGCCATTAGTGCCTTCATTCAGTGATATTACTCACACACTTATATTCAAGTGTTCATCCTCTTCTCCTCACCTCCTTTTACATATATACATATATATATATATATATTCTCCTGTGTTGTCATTGTTATCACTTGCTTGAGCTTGTCAACACCTTATCTGGTGGTGGTGTTTCCAACATCATCAGTTATATCTTTGTTTGAGGAGAAAAATTACTAATGGGGTGTGTTGTTGTGATTATAGGTTAGTGAGTGGGGGAAATTGCTTGTGGAATCTATTCAAGGGAGAAGTAAAAGAGAATGGTCAGATGCATTATTTGTAAAGGTATTTAGGAAAGACTATACGTATGGAATTTGAGTACTAAATCAATTTGTGGAAATGGTTCAATTGGATTTTTATTACATTTGATTTTGGTTGGTTTGGGTTTTAATTGGTTAGGTTTATTTTTCTATCAATTTGATTAGGTTTAATTTTTATGTACTTTATTTTGGGCATATTGATTAAGGATTTTATTTGGTTGGGTTTCAATCTCTTGGATACACATGGTTAGCTTTTTGGGGGTTACAATCCCTACTAATTGAAACTTGTACCTATCATGCCAAGATCAATAGGAAAAAAATAGATCAGATTCCATAAATGTTATGAATTTGGATAAAAGTTGTTGACTTAGTTTTATTTTTTTCTGTCAATCAAATCATTAACAAACTTTATGCGCTTTTGCTATTCAGGTTTATCTAGCAAGTGTTGGTGCACTTGATGTATTTTCTTTTATTGTTGGACACCGCATGATGCCAAATAATGATTTTAATTTACAATGTTGGTTTGATTTTGATTCCAGATGTTCGTGTTGCAAGAGATGCTCAAGATCTGTTGATAAATATAATTTCTATATGAATGACCCCTACTATACGAATGTTTATCAAGAAATCCCCCGAACTATATTTATTGACAAAAGCGCCCATGAAGAAAAATAATGCAGACGGTGTTAATGTGTAGAATAGGCTGAATTTGAATGACAACAATGAATTATTTCACACTATGAGTATTTTGGATGTAAGTGCGAGGTTCAATGCAATGCGTGTAGGCGAGCACTGTCAAGCACCTAGGCAGCTGAGCACTGCCTAGCACCCATGCGACCTTTACTGGGGATTTTGTAAGCATTGCTTTCCATTTATTTATTCTTATTTGAAGTAGAATTTGGACTATTCTCTCATTTTCTATAGATTGGTATTGAAGTTGCTGGAATTGAAGAACAGTCTGTTTGGAATGAAATTTAGTCAGCAAATGAAACCAATAAAGCTGCGAAGAAAACTTAGTTAGTTTGTAACTGTTGGGGCATTATTTCTCTTTTGTTCTTTGGAAGCATGCCAATGAATGCCTACCTCCATTGGCAAAATTTCCTCAATTTCTCTACCCTATGTTCTGTTGTGGACTATGAATCATTCTAATAGATCATGAATTACCACTATTGAAATATGAATTGCAACTCTTGAAACATGAATTACCACTATTTAAACATATTTTAGTCTAGTTCTACTTTTATTTTGTTTTTATTTTTGGTATATTAAATAACATCAATTATATTACCTTAATTAACAAACAAATCAGACCTCACACTTTTGAGAATTTAATGCTTGTTTCCAGACCTATTATATGATTTCTCCATTGGCTTCATTTGATAACACAACTTGATGTAGACCCCAAATCATTGGGACTCACACAACATTTAATGCTAAAATTATGACAAATGGGACATATTTAGATAATAGGGTGGTCAAGGGACAGGCAATGTGGATAAGTCTTTGATAAAGCAGCGATAAAAACCCACATGTCCAATGAAAGAAGAAAAGCACTTGACTGACTTAGGAATAGGAAGATTGGAGATCAAACTGACAGTCTTTTGAAAGTATGCAATATGCAAGTGTGTACACCCAAATATACCTGGGAGAATAGGTTTCTCTTTAGAAAATGCCCAATTTTAAATTTCCTTCATAATTTTGGTAATCTTAGTTAAACATAGAGCTAGGTGAGATGGTGAAACCTTTAGATCTATAATTGAAAAACTGTTAAACACAATTAACTAATACAAAAGGTTAATTAGTGATTCAAATTTCAATTAATATCTTAAAAATTAACTAGATGAAAATCCCAAGTCTAATGCTTAATTTTAAATATTTATAGTAAGTGTTTTTTGTTCATGAGAGTAACATGTCAGAAGTCGATGGTGAGAAAATGATCATGTATACCACTTAAAGGGTCACCTATCATGAATTTTTACAATTGTGAGGGTAACTCAATTGCCCCCTTTACATAGACTTCTTCTCTAACAAAGCCAAGAATTGGAAGGATTATATTGATCACCTTAGGAGTAAAATAGAGGGGATGAAGTCCTCATTATCAGAATTCATTACTGACTTCAAAACCGGGAAATTTTCATGTGTTGTACACAACGTTCAGGAGTTACCTACTTTAGGCACTGGAATTCCTTCGTGTTCTCTTTCCTCCCCTGTATTCGAGGTTCTAAATTTCACCTCTCTAATTGAATGCACACACACGTGAACTTGTTGATTATGTGAGGAAAACTCAACTAGGAGCCGTCTCTACCGTTCACTTCCATACGTTGAGAAAGAATGAAGTGTGAGTTTTACTCGACGACATCAAAGTGCCCAAGTATCCAATTTGGGATGGAAAACAAGCCCATTGGGAGAACTTGAAAGATGTTGGTAAAAATGGAATTATGTATTGGCTCGACTACCTTTGTCCTCCCATTGGTGACACCAATGAATGATGTAATTAAGTTAACTTTTGTAACTTTTATGGTACTGTGTTTGATGAACATGGAGCTCTTACATCGTTAAAATATTTATCTTGGTTCTAATTAGGTATTTCATCCACTTTTGTAGTCCCAAGTGTAAAAGTAACTATCACCTCTGACAATATAACTGCTATCTTTGTTTTTTGTTTGTTTGTTTGCATATTATATTTGCTTTTATGGTTTTTGGACAAAATATTATTATCACATCCTTTGTTTCTTTGCATCAAATATTTTTATCATGGATGATGACTATAGCTTCAGTTAAATGAGCATTAGGGACTCGATTATGGATCATTTAAAGAAAGGTTACTTTAATTTATGTTGGAAACTAACATCTATATTTTCCAATTTAACATTTAGTTATTAATTTTTAAATTTTATTTCTTGTGAGGTACACATATACGGTAAGGAAGGATGCGGACAAGAGGATTCTCCACAAGGTACAAATCTGCAAATATAACAGTTAGAGAATGTGGGATTTTTTGAGCCCGGCTCATATAAACTTTATATAACTGTTTATATATATATATAAACGGTTATATAACTATTATATGAATAGTTACATAACATTTTCCCAAGTTTTCACATGGGATGCTGACCCAAGCGCTGTTTCGCAAGTTATATAACCGTTTATGCTATTGCTTGCAACTTTGTTTGGTATATGCTACTACTTGCAACTTTGTATATGCTACTACTTGCAAATTTGTATATGCAACTTTGTTTGGTATATGCTACTGCTTGCAACTTTATTTTGATAACCTTATTTTGGTGCTTGCAATTTGTTTCTCTTTTGCAAGGTTATGGTTTCTATGCATATGGCACAGGGTTGTTTCTTATGATCATCAAGGACCTTCCATTGTAGTGCTTGGTTTTGTTTCTTATGAAAATCAAGTTTATGATTGTATTCATATGTTCAACATTTTAAAAAAACCCAGTTTTCTTCTTTTTCTTCTTAAAGTTGAGAGTGTCACCAACCTAGTTGGGGCCACTTTTCACTTTGAGATCTTAGATCTATGATTAGTGTCGAATCTAACGTTTGTTCTACTCCTACATTAGTTTTTTGTTATGATCTCTCTTATGCTAATATGATTACTCTGATCATGTTCTGCAGGCTGTATTGTTTCCTTATCGTTATTTTTGGTGAATTACTGTTAGCAATCTACTTGCGGGTTTACTTATTGGATCTAATGGTTTGAAATTAATCAATGAAATGGTGCAGGTATGTTGTTTGAGTAATTAAGGATCAAACAATCCAAAGTTTTGAATTTTAAAACTTTCAACTCGAATTCCATTTTTTGCCTATTATCATATCGTGTTAAAATCTTCTGAATTCGTTTGGATGTGCTTACCCTCATAGAAACTTGTGTATCCATGTAATGATCGAAGGGTCATATTAACTTTCACCCCTCTTTTATAAGTTTGAGTTATATTATCCAAAGCATTGGTAAATCTATCTAAGTGTCATTTTAAGGGCCTTAATATTACATTATGTAAGCTTTAGCGATGCTTTTGTGAGTGTATCTCAAATTATTATATAAGTGAGGGTGTAATACGAAAGTTCAAATAACAGTGAGGGTGAAAGTACAAAAATTATTCATATGTTGATCTATGTTTTCCTTATGTAGATTGTATCCGAGATACGCGAGATGATGGAATCTATAGGCTTTGTTGAAATCGACACACCGGTTCCACGGGTTTGTAAATTTCTTTACGTTCATGTTCAATTGATTAATCTTGTGGTTATAGTTGTCTGATGAAAGGATCTAGAAAGATTAGAAAAAATACATGTTTAATAAAAAAAATCATTTCCTTTTAGACAAGTGAAAACTCAAACCAGCCCTCAAAAGGTCCCATAAGAGGCACTAACACCTCGCACAGGGCCAATGTAACTCGTAGGAACTGACAGCGTAGTTGCAGGTCTCTTGATTTTAGAATATGACGATAATTTAAAAATATCTAGATTAGGCTTGAAAACAAGCCGTTAAAGGGTGAAAATCCAAATCAGCCCCCAAACGGCCCCGTAAGAGGCACAAACACCTCGAACGGGACGAATGTAACCTGTTGGAATTGACTGTGTAATCACGAGTCTCCCGATTTGATAATATGATAATAATTTAAAAATATTTAGATTATTATTAAAAAATGTCATTTGAGGGTGAAACTCAAACTTGCCCCCAAACGGCCTCTTAAAAGGCACTAACACCTCGCATGGGGCCAATATAACTAGTAGGAACTGACCGCGTAGTCACGGGACATATGGTTTGATAATACGATGATAATTTGAAAATAACTAGACTTTGGCTTAAAAACATGTCGTTTGAGGGTGAAAACTCAAATCAGCACCCAAACGGCCCCATAAGAGGTACTAACACCTCGCACGGGGCCAATGTAACTCGTAGGAACTGACCGCGAAGTTGCGGGTCTCTCGATTTAAGAATATGACAATAATTTGAAAATATCAAGATTAGGCTTGAAAACAAGTCGTTAAATGGTGAAAACCAAAACTATCCCCCAAACGGCCCCGTAAGAGTCACGAACACCTCCCACGGGACCAATGTAACTTGTCGAAACTGACCGTGTAGTCACGTGTCTCTCGGTTTGAGAATATGATGATAATTTTAAAATATTTACATTATTCTTAAAAACATTCCGTTTTAGGGTGAAAACTCAAACCAGACCCCAAACAGCCCCGTAAGAGGCACTAACACCTCGCACGGGGCCAATGTAACTTGTAGGAACTGACCGCGTAGTCACGGAACATATGGTTTGAGAATATGATTATAATTTAAAAATAACTAGACTTTGGCTTAAAAATATGTCGTTTGAGAGTGAAAACATAAACCAGCACCTAAACTTCCCCGTAAGAGGCACTCCCGCACGGAGCCAATGTAACTCGTAGGAACTGACTGCGTAGTTGCGGGTCTCTCGATTTGAGAATATGACGATAATATGAAAATATCTAAATTAGGCTTAAAAACAAGTCGTTAAGGGATGAAAATCCAAACCAGCCCCCAAACGGCCCTGTAAGACGCATGAACACCTCGCACATAACCAATGTAACTTGTACGAACTCACCACATAGTCACGGGTCTCTTGGTTTGAGAATATGACGATAATTTAAAAATATTTATATTATTCTTAAAAACATGTCGTTTGAGGGTGAAAACTCAAACCAACCCCCAAACGGCCCCGTAAGAGGCACTAACACTTCGCATGGGACTAATGTAACTCGTATGAGCTGACCACGTAGTCACAAGAATTTCGATTTGAGAATACAATAATAATTTTAATTCGTATATGCAAATTTTCAGCTTGAATAAGATTATTTTTTTAAATTACTCGGTTACTAATATCATCTCCTTTTTATATCTTATTTTTTCGTAGGATAACATTTTTTCGTTAGCTTGTATACACGTGGAACACACGAAGTCAATGGTTTACAACAAGGGGATTATTTATTTAATGTCGTTAATATTCAGGATTCTACTTTTTTGTGTTATGGTCGTCCAAGCTTTTGTAGTTTTATTGTTAGCTTTTATGGCCGTGCGAGCTTTTGTAGTTTTATTGTTAGCTTTTATGATCGTGTGGGCTTTTATAATTTTATTGTTATATTTTATGGTCGTGCGGGCTTTACATTACGCAGGTTTTAGAATGTCCAGAAAATAGAGGAAACTCTGTCTAATTTTTTTGGTATGTGAACTATTAAATCTTATAATATTTTGAAGTTTGTATGTACATTAGTTTATCAACAACTTCGGAGATTCGCAATTTGTGAATTTTCTTATTTTTAAATAATTAATTTTTTTTCTTTGATCCAAAAATTTTGGCACAGTTCAAAACCGTGCCAAAAGTGTATCAAATTTTGGCACAGTTTTGAACTGTGCCAAAAGAGTACCAAAATTTACTCAATTTGGCATAGTTATAAAGTGTGTCGGAAATATCAAATTCTGACACAGTTTTAAAGTGTGCCAGAACTGTTTCTGTTTAGACAAATCTGGCACACTTTTAAACTGTGCAAGAAAAAAATGGTCACTTCGAAACACCTGATTCTGGCACAGTTCAAAATCGTGCCAGATTTGATTTGACACGGTTTTAAATCATGTCAGATTGTTATTTTTGGTGTAGTGGCGTGAGAGCAGAATACTCCATTCGAGAAAGCACATCATATACTTGGGCACCCTCTTGCTCTACTAACTCTAGCCTTAGAGCGATACTCGCATGGTTAGAGGAACCCTTGGTGGCCTTGGAACTTTTTAGGACTATAAGGGCCTCCTTTTGAGGAACCAATGGTCGAAGAAACTTTTCTCTTCATTCCACCAGTTTTTGAGGAACCTTTATTCTTTTATTTTGAGGCCACGGGAGCAACCTTAGGAGTCGGAGATAAAGGAGGAAACTCCTTAGGATATGGTCTCTCTGTGAGGCTAAGGCGAAATTCAATATCTTTGATGGTGATTTTTTAGATTAAGTTCATTGGCACCAAACCTCTCTATAATGCGATACCTAGGCTCAATTTTTACAAAATGATCAAAATCTTCGAGTTGCGTCGGCCAATGATAGCAGGTCTAGTCCAACGAAGCATCTGTAATGTTTTTCTTCTCTGGAAGGACCAGATTTTGGTGTTCAGCACATATGGCAACCATAATCCTCTTTGCAAAATCAAGATTGGCAGTCAAAAAGGAACAATCTACTCTGCTTGACTCACAAATAGGTTTGGTTATTCCTTGGTCATAACAAAATTGACGAGCACATTTATGAGGATTATAGGCTTCACTTTCAACATCCCACTCAGTGTGAGAAGGAAAATGGTTAGGAGTAATTAGAAGGACCATCGCAAGAGATAGGTCATCTTCAATAGCTTTCTTTATCTTCAACAACTTTTTCTCCCTCGAGAAGAAGATTCACCGGTGAAGCTTCTAATTTGAAAAATGAATAAGTTTTAACATTGGACTCCCCGACATATAGGTGGAAGTCGAAACAGCTAAGATCGTCACTCAAAGTCAAGAATGCCTTCTTACTTTGTTTTTTGCTCCACGGAGTTATAAGTGGACGTCTCAGAGTACTAATCTCCATAACTTTGGGATCAAGACCAAGGAACCTTGCGTAGAGGAACTCGATCAACAAAATTGTATTAGAAAAATTGGACACATCAAAACAACCAACTGAGCATGCCATATCGAGGTAGCGCCTGTCTAGCCACGTGTATAATGAACCAAGCTATATAGCTTCCAGAGGAATGTTGACTCCACGAGTTAATTTAACATAAATATTTACCCAAGTCCCTACATGGTTGATCATTGGGCTTCCCAACGATAAAGAACCGTGAAAGAAGGCAGAGGATGTGGGCAGCTAGTATGAAATTACTATCATAACCTTCACGAAATTCAACATCTAGCTCAGTTCCTTAGTCTTTGTGCTCTTGAGTGAGCTTGACATAAGGCTTGAAGAAATATTTTTATGTATTGGCCAAAAGTGGCCTTCGTGGTATCTCCCACGCACTCACAAACAGGCTGATCTAATTGAGCGCGTTCCTTCTCTTCCTCTGCATCAATTGGGGTGACATCAAAAGGAAGATGGACACATTACTCCAAGCCATATAATTAACACACATCTTCTAAAGTGGTGATGAAATCTCCCCAAGCTTCTACGAATGTATGCTAGGAAAGACTCCATTGAGAGACCAGGAGGTGGAGAGTAGGGTTGTTATTAGACAACTTCAAATCTCCTAAGAAAGGTGTTGCGAGTCCACATCGCATTTCCTAAAATAAGGAGCACGACGATATTTAGTGTACAACCGTTACACTCAGCCAACTCGATGGTGGAATTCTTGTCAGATACTGAGACACCCCGACTAATTAAATACTGGGTAGCTACTCCTTTATTCAAATTAATACAAAATGTCAAGTTGGTTCAGTTCATAGCATCACTGTCGCAAAACATTTAACAATTACAAGCCACCTAATATTTAAAAAGTGAGTTGTCAATTTTAATTAAATAAGATTAACATACAATCCATTTAAATTATGAAATACTAATACCACAACCACAACACAGTCACAATAGAATAACAATGGAATAACAATGAATCTGGAGGAATACACCTCTAAATAATCCGAATACTGAATACAACCAAATATAAAGTCTGAATCACAAATTAATCAAATCCAAAACTGAAATAAACTGAATAAATAAATTGTCTCTAAGAGAAAAGGGGCGACATGCCCTACAGATAAATAATTCTGAAGTGGAATCAAGGTAGAAAGTGGAGGCGTCTATAATCGAGGTCCTGTAACTTCCACAGCAGCTAAAGCACGTTGCTGGAATGGAACTTCTAAGCTTGGTGTCCTTGTGGGTGGGCACCTAAAAGGTTTTTACAAAAAAAATAGATTTGAAAGCAAACGGGTCAGAGCCCGATTGTGAAAACAGTTTAAAATATAGAAAGTGTTTAATGTCATTAAACAGTGAATAATAAATACATGATAGTGCGTGCTCTCACATGAGTTCCTCACCTCTCAATTAATTGTGCACGCCTATCGTACCCGTACCCATTCTAGTTATTCCACTATCTAACCAGTCCAATCCATAACCTGACATTACTTTTTTGTTTAGAATTCAATTCCCAATATCTTAATATAATCTAAGAGTCTTACTTTGTGTTTATCATAACTAGTTAAAATAATTACTAAGAAGTTCCCATTTTTAACTCTACAAAAAATGATACAAGTTATTCACACTTACACTTATATAAGCAGTCCATTTCAATTATCAGTATTTAATCTAATCGTAAATATACAATAATGGTATCCCTAGGCTAAGCTGCGGTGCACACATACTCTGCTATCAAATCCCGGTACATCACGTACATAAGGACCACGTATTCCGAACCTCTCAGGAACCATTTCGATAAGTAACAATCACACATAATAAAGGCGAACATAGTTCACATCACATGGGTCACGCACATACCTACGCTCCCATGATCAGCAGACTTATTAACTCCCCAATAAGTCATTCTCTGACCTATGTCCTCGAGCTACCAATCTAAATCCCCCCCCCCCCCCCGTAGGCATATAAAGATTAGATTGCCCTGATCGAACGCCGACCTTCCGTGATAGCAAGTATGGTAGGTATGTTATACACAGATAACCACATATACTAAGCATTCACACATCTTAGTGTGACACCCCGCCTAATTAAATATCGGGTGATCAGTCCTTTATTAAATTATAATCAAGGTGAACGGTTGGTTCATTCTTAGCATCACTGTCGTAAAAA
This sequence comes from Sambucus nigra, assembly GCA_949130495.1. Classification (NCBI taxonomy): domain Eukaryota; kingdom Viridiplantae; phylum Streptophyta; class Magnoliopsida; order Dipsacales; family Adoxaceae; genus Sambucus; species Sambucus nigra. The sequence goes on along the minus strand of OX422212.1, from coordinate 77,191,736 downwards.
TAACTTTTTTTTCTCAATTTAAACACCCTAACATTTAAGCTAAGTGTCAAAACTATTTAAACCTTATTCCCATTTTATTTAAGTCCAATTATAAAACCTTTGATATTTAATAGTTTAAGAGTCACACAATAATAACAAGGATGTGAATGATCATTCAAGAATTTAACTATCAATAGTAAATCCCAACTTCAAACCACCAAAGAAAAATATTCTGACAGTAATAAATCCCAAAGTAAAACTACTGAAAGTAAATGAATTACAATCCATCACAAAACCAACTAAATAATGAAAAGGGCGACACATGCCCACCTAGATAAAGTAGAACTAGAAGTGGAATCAACAATGAGGTCGTCTAAGCAAGAGGCCTGCAACTCACACCTAAGCTGCAGCGCGTTCCCTACGGAGGATCCTATGCAAGACGCCCCTGTGGCTGGGCACCTGTAATATATACATATATATACAAGAGAGAAGAGAAAAATAGGAAACAGGTCATAGCCCGATTGTAAAAAAAGTTTAAAATTAGGTTAGCAAGTATTTAAAGTGCTACTAGCTAATGCAACCAACATATTAGTGCGACACTCCCTTGAGAAATTCTCACCTCTCTTCTAATGTGCACACCTATCGCACTAATCTTCCCAAAAGTTTAACTTATCTTATCTTAAGTTGCTCGTGAGGTTTCAAACCGACAAATTCAAATGTTTAAGAGGTCAATTTTATTTAAAAGCAAAGTTCTCAATTAAACCTTATTTAATAATAAAGTTTCTCAGTAATAAATCATGCTTTTCAAACACTTATACCCAAGTTGAAATAATTATTTATTTCTTACTTACCATAGACACAGTAGGTAGTTCCCGAATTCCAGATTTAAATATATATATTAAATACTCATATAATATATATATTCTAACGGCACCCCACTTAACAATTATGGTGCGGGCATACTCTGTTATCCAGTCCCCGTATCACTCCTACTAAGGGAAATACAAGTTCAGAATCACTCTCGAACTGTATTAACACAAAACACATACAATATTGAGGCGAAGCATAGTTTCCAAGTCTCTAAGAGGTCAGCACATACCCTCACGTCTCTTAGGACCGTCTGACTATCGATCCGATAGCCTGTACCAAGGATTCCTATCTTCTAGGGTACGAGTCAATATCCCCCATAAAGGTTCCATCGAGATAAGACTGTCCCAGCGCGGTAACCTCAGGGATAGCAAGTAGCGCAGGCATGATTTTTACACATATATAAGATATATGATCAATCACAGAGTTATATAGATATATAACTATTCACATTCATAAGTTAGGTACGCCCACGGTCCAACATTATATTATTCCATTCTTAGTACATTTTTATTCGATTATTTCTTATAACGGACTTATTTATTTTTATTTTCGAAATTTAATTTGTTCCAACTCACTTCTCATCTCTCGAAGTATTCTCTTTACCTAAGTACAAATTCAGTAGGCCCTCGCTTACCTTCTAATCCAACTCCTAGAAATTTCGATTATTAAGTCTACGCACGTTAGATTTCTTAGGTATGAATATTTCCTCGTTTACCCTTCATTTTCCCATTTCATTAAAGTTCCACTTAACGGGGTTTACCTTGACCCTACTGGTCCTTTTTATGTTTCATTATGTCCTAATAACATTAATCAAGGTTTATTACGCATTTACTCGGATTAAGTCAACACATGGAAAAATCTAGTTTTTCCAGAAGGGATCGATCGATCGATAGAAAGGGGTCGATCGATCGATCAGTCGATCGATCGATGCTCTTGGCTCGATCGATCGATCAAGCAGGTATGGCGAAAACTGCAGAATACCAGTTACGGGAATTATCATCCAAAATCATCCAAATCCAAGTCTTTAACTACCAAACTCCCAGAAATTTATACCATAAGAATTATAAACCCAAATGAATAATATTCTACGTAAGGCATGCGAGTTTTCATCAAGTATCATGAATTAAAAGGGCCAAAATCTATATAAATCTCATGAACCCTAAAAATTTCTTTAACTTAGTTCTTCTCATTATTTTTCCAGAATTTCTACTTCTAACTCAATGTAAATTCATGGTTCAACCTCTACATGTGAAGGGAATTTCCAGAATGATGTTTATATCTCAACAACATGCGATTTCTAACCTACAACATAGGTTTTCTTTCATAAAAACTCATCCTAATCAACCCTAAACTAATATGAATGAAGCATTAACTAAATTAAGAAAGATAAATACTTGCCTGGGAATTTTTTTGTTTCTGATTTGTGGATGAAATCAGTGTGGTGGTGATCCTCGTTGCGCGATCTAACGTTTGGCGGTGACGGCGGTGCAAATGGAGGAGTTCTTGGCCTAGAACTCCTTGGTAAGCTCTTCCTTTCCTTCTCCAATGGCCGTCTTTTGTTTTTTTTTGGTTGTCTTAACCCTAGAAGACAACCCTAAGCATCTGATATAACCTAGAAAATTCGTAGGTTTCCAAACCCAAAAATACAAAATGCCTAAAACGCCCTCCCGGGGTGTTAATTAAGCCTAAAAATGCCCCGAGACCCAAACTAAACCCCCGGGTACATTATTTTGACTATCTCGACCCTTACGGACACTTTGGCGCATTCTAAATGACCATACGGGTGACTTATAATTTATACAATTTTATTAATCAAAATTTAGTCCTGACACGACACGGACGCGTCCCGACTTAAATTTCTAAAATTATCATTTTATTCACTCGTGACATTTAATAGAACCAATATTATATATTACTTTGCTCATTAGTAATATTCAACAAGATTCAAATAATTACTAACTCTCGTCACGTTAGTAATTAAAAATAATTAATTTCCGGCTTTATATTAAATTAATAACTCACATCAAATTTAATAAATCCCTAAATTTAGAAATCATAAAAATACGGGGTATTACACTTAGATATCTTATAATATTAATAGAGGTATATTTTACATTCCTATACCGTCATTAATGTAGTACACTTACAAGTTTTCGAAAAATATACATTATAGATTATCGACTCTTCTCACGTCGCAAATTCAAGTATTATCTCCTAACCCCTAGAAGTCACCCGTTCTATTATATAATTCTAAGTTTTAATCCTCAACGTACTCCAATCTCACAACTATACCCACTAATCAACGAGGGGAGAATAACACTCAATTAAATAAGTTTACGGGAAGTTTGAAACAAAAATCGGGCCTAAAAAGACCATTCTATGAACTCGTTAGAAGTCACTGAAATCTCGTTCGAACGAGGTCGTTCGAACGAATGGTTTCGAACGAACTATGAACTCGTTAGAAGGGGTACTGAAATCTCGTTAGAAGCTCGTTCGAACGACCTGGGTTGGTCTTCTAACGAGATGGCTGAAAACGCCCAGAATTTTCCCAACTTCGTTTTTTCACAAAATTCCTTTCTCCAAATCCATCCTAAGTTCATACTAACTACGTTTTTGTGTTGATAAACAACTCTAGGTCACCCTAAGTCATTTCTTAACATATTTTTGGGGTCAAATCTTATTAATCAACATGTAATCGTCATAAATTCCCAAATCTTGCCCCAAACCCTATGAACATGAACCCAGAATTTTATTGTAGTTAAATACTCATCATTAATCCGTTTTTAAAATCATCAAAGTTAAGTTTTGGGTACCAATTTCGTTCATAATCATTCTACATGCAATCCCTATCCAAACTTATGAGTTCCATGACAATTACATTGGGTTTTCATCCAAACTTTCAAGGTATATAAAGTTTCTACACTAAACATGGAGGAAATATTCATTGAAATTAATAACATCAAATCACTTGCCTTAGGTTTGTTCTTCAGATTTGTTGTCGGTGAACATAGTCTGATTCTCTCCTCTTTCTAGTTGCAATTCCTTCCAAAATGATGGTGATGGGAGATGGTTTGGTTTGGAACCTCTTTTAACCTCTCTCTAACTTCTCTCAAAACTCCCGTAGCCCACTCTCTTGCTTTTGGCTAGTAATGGCCCTAGTGACCTCTCTAATAATATCTAATTTAACTCTAAAATTCATGGGTTTTAATCCCTCAATTTTTAAAATTACCAAAATACCCTTTTGGGTTGCCGTTTTGGCCTAAAAGTGTCCCGGGACCCAAACTAAACCCACGGCTAGTGTTTTCTGACAATTTCGACCCTTCCGAACACGTTGGCGCACTCAAAATGACCATTCGATTGATAAAAATATAATTTACTTTTTAATCAAATAAATTTCATTCCTGACGCGACTGACACGCGCGTCCCAACTAAATTTCCCAAATTGTCATATTTCTGCCTCGTGACAATTTTTACATTTTCAATACTCATATATTACCATATATTCTCAGTAATATATTAATTTAACCTCATAATCAAATACCAACTCACATCTCGCTAGCATTTACCTCCGGATTAATTTCCAAATTAATTCTCATTTAATTCAATTAATCCATTAAATAAAATCAATAAAATTACGGGGTATTACATACATCCCCCCTAAAAACATAATTTCGTCCCAAAATTCAGAACTAAAGAATACCTGGTACAAATAACTCTGGATAACGTTCGCGCATCTCATCCTCGCGCTCCCATGTGGACTCCTTGGCATTATGATGCCGCCATTGAACGCGTACTAACGGTACTACCTTCGACCTCAGTTTCCACTTGTTGTGGTCCAGAATAGCAATCAGTCCCTCCTCGTAGGAACTATCGGGCTGTAGATCGATGTCCTCTAAAGCAATATGAGTATGGGGCATATTGTCCCTAAGATCTCTCCTTAGCGAGGAAATATGGAACACGTCATGAATCCTATGCAAGTGCTCCGGTAACCCAAGTCTATACGCTACTGGCCTAATCCGCTCGATGATAGGGAATGGTCCCACATATCTAGGAGCCAGTTTCCCTTTCTTCCCAAAACGCATAATCCCCTTCATCGGAGATACTCTGAGTAACACCTGGTCCCCCACCTTGAACTCTCTGAAGAACCTCTTGGCATCAGCATAGCTCTTTTGTTGGTCCTGAGCTACCCGAATACGGCTCTGTATCATCTCTATCCTTGTCGAAGTATCCTGAATCACTTCCGGCCCAAGGAGTTTGTTATTCCCCTCCTCTAACCAACATGCTGGGGAACGACAACGTCTCCCATACAATGCCTCGAATGGAGCCATGCCAATGGTGAACTGGTAGGAGTTATTATAAGCAAACTCCACTAGTGGAAGGTACTGCTCCCAACCACCTCCAAAGTCTAGGATGCATATACGCAACATGTCCTCCAACATTTAATTCGTCCGCTCAGTTTGCCCATCTGTCTGCGGGTGATATGCCGTACTCAGCCGCAACTCCGTAACCATGGCCTCCTGGAAACTCTCCTAAAATTGTGAAACAAATATCTTGTCTCGGTCAGACACGATATTGAGAGGCACCCCGTGAAGTCTCACTATCTCCGCTATGAAAATCTAGGCATACTGTCCCGTAGTGTAGTCTGTTCGGGCTGGCAGAAAGTGAGCAACTTTGGTCAACCTATCCACTATTACCCATATGGATTCGTGACCCCTCTGCGAAGTAGGTAACCCCGTGATAAAGTACATATAAATGCTCTCCTATTTCCATATTGGAACCTCTAACAACTGTAGAAGTCCTGCCGGTCTCTGATGGTCCACATTTACCAGCTGACAAGTGGCGAATTTAGCAATGAACTCTGCAATATCTTTCTTCATCATGCTCCACCAGTACTATCGTCTCATGTATTAGTACATCTTATCCCCACCAGGGTGTACCGTGAACTGTGCGACTCTGCCATTACCTCGTGACGTAAGTCTTCCCCTTCCGGAATGACCAGTCTCCCATTGAAGCGTAATCCCCCGTCTGAACTAATGGTATAGGACTCGGATCCCTCTGCTAGTAATCGAACTATCTGCTCCTGACAGAACGAGTCTTTTGCCTGGGCCTGTATCACTCTGACAACAATCTGAGGCGTAACAGTCATCACGGACATGAATGATCGGGCCACTGCATCCTGGTGTCCCAACTCCTTCCACTTTGCTCTCCACACTTCGGCCACCTCACCTACTGGCCTGCGGCTCAATGCGTTTTCTACTACGTTAGCCTTCCCTGGGTGATATTGGATATCGAACTGATAATCCTTCACGAACTCAAGCCACCGACGTTGACGCATATTAAGTTCCTTCTGCGTGAAGAGGTACTGTAGAGACTTGTGGTCTGTGAACAAACGAAATTTCTCATCCTGGAGATAGTGTCTCCAAATCCGAAGAGCAAATACGACTTCCGCTAACTCCAAGTCGTGGGTGGGGTAATTCTTCTCGTGAGGCTTAAGCTTACGTGAAGCATAAGCTATGGCCTGACTCTCCTGTTGCAGTACACCTCCAAGTCCTTGTAAGGATGCATCGGTGTAGACTAGATACTCAATTCCCGGTCTGGGCAATGCTAACACAGGCGCTGAAGTCAACTTGTCTTTCAACTCATCGAATGCCAACTGACAGGCATCACTCAAGATGAATGGCACTCCCTTGCGAGTCAGATGTGTCAAAGGACCCGCTATTTTAGAGAAACCCCGAATAAACCTCTTGTAGTATCCTACTAAGCCCAAGAAACTACGGATCTCAGTCGGTTTCGTGGGCTGTCCCCACTCCCTTACTGCGGATACTTTACTCGAATCAACAGATATCCCCCGGTCTGAAATGATATGCCCCAAAAACTGTACCTCCTTCAGCCAAAATCCACACTTCTCGTACTTTACATATAGCTCGTTCTGACGTAGCGTCTTCAAAACCTGTCTCAAGTGCTCGGCATACTCCTCCTCTGTCTGGGAGTAAACCAGAATGTCATCAACAAAGACAATGACGAACTGGTCTAGGAGCTCTCTAAACACCCTATTCATCAAGTCCATAAACACGGTTGGAGCGTTGGTTAGGCCAAAAGGCATAACTCGAAACTCATAGGAACCATATCTCGTCAAGAAAGCAGTCTTCGAGACGTCCTGTTCCCTGATACGTAACTGATGGTATCCCGATCGAAAGTTAATCTTTGAGAAGAAGGAATCTCCTCTCAACTGGTTAAATAATTCATCGCTTCGGGGCAACGGATACTTATTTCGTATCGTGACTTTATTCAACTCCCGATAATCTACACACAACCTTAACGATCCATCCCTCTTCTTTACGAACAGTACAGAAGCACCCCACGGCGAAGTACTCCTACGAATGAACCCCTGACCCAACAACTTCTCTATCTGATCCCTTAGCTCTCTCATCTCCGCTGGAGCCATACGGTAAGGTGCGCGAGGAATTGGCCGAGTGCCCGGCGTCAAATCGATAACAAAATCTATCTCTCTACTAGGAGGTAATTCAGGTATATCCTGAAATACATCAGTAAACTTCCTAATAACTGGAATCGAATCGAGTGGTAATAACACTTCCTTAGAGGTCTCCTCCTCTATATAGTACAAGTGAGTGGACGACCTTCCCTCGGGGCGAGGCATCGCCACTAAGAACATCTCTTGCTCGGGTATGGCAAAAATAATACTCCTGCTGAAACAGTCAATCATGGCTCGATACGCAACTAGCCAATCCATACCAACGATCGCATCGTACTCAGTCATCTTTAATACTAACATATCAGCAGGTAAAGTAAACTTCTCGATCTCTATACCATCACCTCTACAAATAATAGAAATCATAGAACCCCTACTTAACGGTGAATCTACGCAAGTAATTGTGCTCTCAGCAGTGTTTAACAACCCCATAGTGCGTGCAAATCTCGTGGCAATGAAACAGTGTGTGGCCCCCGTATCAAATAAAATACGCCCCATACTCCCCTGAATAGAGAACATACCCTCAATAGCAGGTGGATCCTGTGGGACTGCGGCCTGCTGGAGCTGATAAACTCGCCCGTACTGAAGTTGTCCCTGCTGGACTGGGACTGCTGGGATGGGTGGCAAAGCTGGCATCTGTGGTGGTGCTGGGAGGGCGGCGGGAAATATAGGTCTCTGGGGCTCGTGTCGAGCACCCTGCTGCTACTGCTGTGGGGTCCTGCCCCTATCAGGACACTCCTGGCGCTTGTGGCCAATCTTACCACAAGTGAAACATTTCCTCCGAAAATTTCCCCCTCTCTGACCCTGCTGCCCACGGCCCTGGTGGTCGTTGCCATTCTTCCCCTGACCAGGATGACCCTGCTGAAACTGTTGTTGTTGGCCCTGCTGACCCTGGTGGACGTTATAAAAACCTCCCTGACCATTTCTGAAACCCCCAGATCTAAAGCTCTTAGAATCCCCCTGCTAGGATGATTATCCTGTCGGTGCTGACCTTGAACTGATTGTGCCCCGCTGGCACCATTTCCCCCTGTCCTGCCCTGATGGCTGGACTCTCCTGATCACTTACTCTCTGACAAGTGAAAGCGGTGGTCCTGGCAGTGAAGCAGTGATGCGTTAACCACATCGAAATAAGTGGCCAACGAGAGATTTCCCTGTAAATGCTGACGGATCCTCCAAGTCAACCCATCCATGAATTTCTGTATCTTCTTCTCCTCTGTCGGAATCTCATCGGGAACGATATTCAGAAGATTGGTGAACTCGGCCTCATATTCTGCCACTATCTTCCCCTCCTGCTTAAGGTTCATCAACTTCCTCCTCATCTCGGTGTGAACGGCTGAGGGAAAATACCTGCGGTCGAACCGCACCCAGAACTCCTGAATAGAAAGGACATCTCTCTCCTCCGCGGTGGTAATGGACTCCCACCACTGCAACGCTGACCCTACTAGCTTAAAAGTAGCCAGTATTTGTCTCTGTACATCCGTACACTCATACATCCTTAAGTGCCTTTGGATGTCCTTCTTCCACTGACTGGACACAACGACGTCGGAGCTACCTGCAAACTCCGGAGGGTGTGCTTTCTGAAAAGCATCACGAACGCATTCCCAAGCAGACGGGAATGCATGAGCCTGTACTGGCGCTACTACCAGCGCCTGAGGCGGTGCCTGCTGCATAACTGCTAGAGCGGCATTTATCGCTTAGGCTTCAATAGCGGCAACCTCTGCGGCATTCATGGAGCCCTGAACTGGTGCAGGTTGTGGCTCAGGCTGAGCATCCCTGGGAACTCGCTGTGCACGTCGTGGAGGCATATAAAATGAGAGTAAAGTCTTATAAGTTCGCAGTTATTATGTCAAAATAGCTAAAGAGCGAAACATACACAATAGAGTACAACAATCCTAAAATATAGGGCTCTATATCAAAGAAAGCTCGACGGAAACATAACAAGTCGTACAGATCCTAAGGACACTAGAACCTGATGCTCTGATGCCACCTGTGACACCCCGACTAATTAAATACCGGGTAGCTACTCCTTTATTCAAATTAATACAAAATGTCAAGTTGGTTCAGTTCATATCATCACTGTCGAAAAACATTTTAACAATTACTAGCCACCTAATATTTAAAAAGTGAGTTGTCAATTTTAATTAAATAAGATTAACATACAATCCATTTAAATTATGAAATACTAATACCACAACCACAACACATTCACAATAGAATAACAATGGAATAACAATGAATCTGGAGGAATACTCTTCTAAATAATCCGAATACTGAATACAACCAAATACAAAGTCTGAATCACAAATTAATTAAATCCAAAACTGAAATAAACTGAATAAATAAACTGTCTCTAAGATAAAAGGGGCGACATGCCCTACAGATAAATAAGTCTGAAATGGAATCAAGGTAGAAAGTGGAGGCGTCTATAATCGGGGTCCTGTAACTTCCACAGCAGCTACAGCACGTCACTGGAATGGAACTTCTAAGCTTGGTGTCCTTGTGGCTGGGCACCTAAAAGGTTTTTACAAAAAAATAGATTTGAAAGCAAACGGGTCAGAGCCCGATTGTGAAAACAGTTTAAAATATAGAAAGTGTTTAATGTCATTAAACAGTGAATATAAAATACATGATAGTGCGTGCTCTCACATGAGTTCCTCACCTCTCAACTAATTGTGCACGCCTATCGTACCCGTACCCGTTCTAGTTTTTCCACTATCTAACCAGTCCAATCCATAACCTGACTTTACTTTTTCGTTTAGAATTCAATTCCCGATATCTTAATATAAGCTAAGAGTCTTACTTTGTGTTTCTCAGAACTAGTTAAAATAATTACTAAGAAGTTCCCATTTTTAACTCTACAAAAAATGATACAAGTTATTCACACTTACACTTATATAAGCAGTCCATTTCAATTATCAGTATTTAATCTCATCGTAAATATACAATAATGGCACCCCTAGGCTAAGCTGCGGTGCACACATACTCTGCTATCAAATCCCGGTACATCGCGTACATAAGGACCACGTATTCCGAATCTCTCAGGAACCGTTTCGATAAGTAACAATCACACATAATGGAGGCGAACATAGTTCACATCACATGGGTCACGCACATACCTACGCTCCCATGATCAGCAGACTTATTAACTCCCCAATAAGTCATTCTCTGACCTATGTCCTCGAGGTACCAATCTAAATTCCCCCCGTAGGCACACAAAGATTAGATGGCCCTGATCGAACGCCGACCTCCCGTGATAGTAAGTATGGTAGGTATTTTATACACAGATAACCACATATACTAAGCATTCACACATCTTACATATCTTATAATATTAATAGAGGTATATTTTACATTCCTATACCGTCATTAATGTAGTACACTTACAAGTTTCCGAAAAATATACATTATAGATTATCGACTCTTCTCACGTCGCAAATTCAAGTATTATCTCCTAACCCCTAGAAGTCACCCGTTCTATTATATAATTCTAAGTTTTAATCCTCAACGTACTCCAATCTCACAACTATACCCACTAATCAACGAGGGGAGAATAACACTCAATTAAATAAGTTTACGGGAAGTTTGAAACAAAAATCGGGCCTAAAAAGACCATTCTATGAACTCGTTAGAAGTCACTGAAATCTCGTTCAAACGAGGTCGCTCGAACGAATGGTTTCGAATGAACTATGAACTCGTTAGAAGGGGTACTGAAATCTCGTTAGAAGCTCGTTCGAACGACCTGGGTTGGTCTTCTAACGAGATGGCTGAAAACGCCCAGAATTTTCCCAACTTCGTTTTTTCACAAAATTCCTTTCTCCAAATCCATCCTAAGTTCATACTAACTACGTTTTTGTGTTGATAAACAACTCTAGGTCACCCTAAGTCATTTCTTAACATATTTTGGAGGTGAAATCTTATTAATTAACATGTAATCGTCATAAATTCCCAAATCTTGCCCCAAACCCTATGAACATGAACCCAGAATTTTATTGTAGTTAAATACTCATCATTAATCCGTTTTTAAAATCATCAAAGTTAAGTTTTGGGTACCAATTTCGTCCATAATCATTCTACATGCAATCCCTATCCAAACATATGAGTTCCATGACAATTACATTGGGTTTTCATCGAAACTTTCAAGGTATATAAAGTTTCTACACTAAACATGGAGGAAATATTCATTGAAATTAATAACATCAAATCACTTGCCTTAGGTTTGTTCTTCAGATTTGTTGTCGGTGAACATAGTATGATTCTCTCCTCTTTCTAGTTGCAATTCCTTCCAAAATGATGGTGATGGGAGATGGTTTGGTTTGGAACCTCTTTTAACCTCTCTCTAACTTCTCTCAAAACTCCCGTAGCCCACTCTCTTGCTTTTGGCTAGTAATGGCCCTAGTGACCTCTCTAATAATATCTAATTTAACTCTAAAATTCGTGGGTTTTAATCCCTCAATTTTTAAAATTACCAAAATACCCTTTTGGGTTGCCGGTTTGGCCTAAAAGTGTCCCGGGACCCAAACTAAACTCCCGGCTAGTGTTTTCTGACTATTTCGACCCTTCCGGCCACGTTGGCGCACTCAAAATGACCATTCGGTTGATAAAAATATAATTTACTTTTTAATCAAATAAATTTCATTCCTGACGCGATTGACACGCTCGTCCCAACTAAATTTCTCAAATTGTCATATTTCTGCCTCGTGACAATTTTTACATTTTCAATACTCATATATTACCATATATTCTCAGTAATACTTTATTTTAACATCATAATCAAATACCAACTCACATCTCGCTAGTATTTACCTCCGGATTAATTTCCAAATTAATTCTCGTTTAATTAAATCAATCCATTAAATAAAAGCAATAAAATTACGGGGTATTACAGATACCTTGCTAAAAACTTTATTAGACTTTCTTGAAGAAGTCATCGAACAAATTTAGAGGTTTTCTATGGTGGAAAATAAATTAAAAGAAAAGTGTGGTAAGTGCTACTAGAAGAAAGTGACCGGTGAAAATGGAATCAAAGGGGGCTTTCAGGTGAATTTCAACAGCATTGAGGACTTTCTCGCTCTAAAAAGGCTTAGGAGATCTGAGTTTAATGGCAGAAAAAGTAAGAAGTTGAAGAAAAAGAAGTAAAAGGGTTTATAGGGTTGGGGAAAATAGTCATTTGGGTTGTTTGATGATTCATTACCCCCCACATTTGTTTTGAAAATTGGGAGAAAATGATGATCACGTGAAACGAGGAAGTTCAGTGTTAAACTCGTGAAACCATGTGTCAAATAGCGGCAAAGATGTCAGATGATTGGACTCCAACATTAAATGCTAGAGATATAGGGAGATTTTGTTGAAATGCACAGAAACAAGTCGCCTCAATTTAAGGTGTTTTGAACTGAGGTTTTCGGTCCCAGTTGTTTTGAACTAAGGTTTTTCGGTCTAAGTTGTTTCAAATGGTGGTTTATCGATTCAAGATGTTTCGAATTGAGGATCGTCGATCTAAGGTGTTTCGTACAGAAACTTCTTATATGCACAACAAATTTCTCTACGAGGGGACAAATGTCGTAGGGGATTATAGATAAACTTTCTTACTTAGAGATAAACCTCCTCATTAAGAAACTAGATAAGGATTCATCAAAGATTAATGACATCAGAAAGCAGTGTGAGGAGTAAAACAAATTGATTCAAGATCAAGGCAAAATGGATCTTACTTGAAGTTTGAGAAAGACTTCCAGAAGAATTTAGTTGAGTAACTGTGTATTTTGTCTATTTTATTATATAATTTATGAGTTATGTTGTAATTGTTGATGAGGTCACTTGGTACCATCGATGGATCCGGTCTAAAGGACTTGGGAGAGCTTTCATGCTCTATCGAGCAACCTCACTTAGGAACCTTTGAGGGAACTAGTTTGGAGGATAGATAGCAAGGCAACGTTAAGGCATGACTTGACCATTTTATAAACACCAGATAAAACACTCAACTTTTGCCCGAAAGAGCACATTCAAGCAACCTTGAGCTACCAGCCATGAGTTTACTCAGTCATAGAGTTTTAACGCCAAGAATAGTATCTTTCCATAAAAAATCTGAGTGATGTCATACCATACCTATGCATGTCAAATCAACCCATCTCAATACATTATTGAGTTGATAGGTCGTTGGCCGCAACATGTGTTGACTTACCTGTGGCGCCGCCTGACACAACGATTGGTCAGTCAAGGATTTCAATCAGCATTTAATGATATTGACATGTTAGGTATGGTAGTCTGAGCCAACATTGAATTCACCTGAGGTTCCTCAGGTATATTCTGAGCATATAAATACCACCCCACCTCCACCCCCACCCCATCCCATCCCCATTTATCCTTTGATAAACCACTTGATCTTTAACCCAAAAGACCACTACGAGAGAATTATTGCAAACCATAATTTTTATCATCATTAATGCTTTTTCCAAGTCTTTACCAAGAACATGAACATTTATTGAGCTTTGAACCTCATTCCTTTATACCTTATATTTAGTTGTCTACCTGAGATGTATATAAAGTGTTTACTTCTCTCCCAACAACTAACTTCCATTGAGGTTCATTTATTATCAAAGAGTTACATTTATTATCTTTTCTTTGAGTTATACACGAGTTTGTTATTATCATTAAAAGTACCTTTACTGTTGTGTTATCACCATTAATACAGGTTACGCCTCCGTTTAACACTAAACACCCTAGCAATGAGAAGTACACTCTTACAATAGTGATACATCCCATTGCAACAAACACTAGATAAATAGATACACAAAAGGGTTGAAAATTAGAGGTCAATTTTGAAAACCCTAGAATTTCAAAATAGTTGTTTGACCATTAAATTAAGGCCATTAACTAAAGGCTTCTTCATTATTTTGGGCCTCTTATTTATTTAAAATTTTGGATCCGGAATAAAATAAAGATAAGCCTAAAGAAATAATTGTATGGGTTTAGGGCCCCTCCATTTTGCGGCCAAAAGCAACCGCCCCCTTAACTAAAAGCTTCTTATTTATTTTAGGCCTCTGTTTATTTAAAATTGTGGATCCAAAATAAAAGAAAGATAGCTCTAAAGAACCAACTGTTTGGGTTTAGGGCCCCTCCCCCATTTTGCGGCGCAAAGCGACCACCTAATTTGCCTTGGGTAATGGCCACTACGGACTAAATGAAGCATAATATTTCACAAAGAAAACATGGCTACTATCCAATTAAATATAATTCAATTAAACCTTTACTTCGAGCAAACATTGTAAGGTTTATTTTTTTACTTGAGTACCTTAATAACTGATATAATTAAACTCCGGCACCTTTTAAATTCTTTTTAGAAACTAGGTATCTTCTCGTGGTAGAATGCTACCTTTAGTGGCGGAACTTTAACCATATTCAGCAAAAGATACCTAAATGTAAAAATAATCACAAAGGTGACTTAGTCTCAATATAAAGGCTAACGAAATATCCAAGTCAAAATTAAATAGCATTATATTGCTCTTTTAGCTTGGACATCCACCGAGGAGCACAATGAATGCATTTTTGTTCACAGTATAAGAACAGAAAATTTTGGTGGTTCCCAGCATAGTTTTCAAGCTTATATCAATGTATCAAAATGCAAGTTAGAGAAAGCGACGAAGAAAATCTTTGATTTCATCGATATATGGAGATCTTGTAGGAATTATATGACCATAGTCATGTTCAATAATCACAGAGCAACCATCTTCAAATAAAGTAGCTAGGCCTCTGCTGGCTTGGTTTGCTATCTGTCTATCTTCTCCCTTATCATTCCCAAATATATGTAGCGAAGGGCAGTTTATTGATCCCATCTGACAATCTGCTAAATTAACAGCAAACCCAGAGCACAAAATCGCAAATCTAAAATCTATCTCACCCTGTAGCCTTAATTTTTGTGAACAAAGTAAAGCAGCCATTGCTGCTCCTTGTGAAAATCCCAAGATCCCATCGAATGGCCCAGATTGTGAAAACACATTTTTCAAATATGTCACTGAGTCATTAAAGCCCTCAGTTTGCTGCTGGTACTGCAGAGAATCGAAAGGGCCATCTGCTATTTTCCAATCATTGGTGTTGTTTCCATTGGAATTAGGAGAAACTAACCACGCAAACTTTTTGTTGCAAACCTTTGATGGTGCGCGATTATGATTTGGGTCATCATTACGAGGTTGGTAGATGAATGACAACTCGTGGGGTGCGTCGATAAAAATAAGCTCGGCGATGGATTTGAGCTTCTTTGCGAGCGATGCAGTTCTTCCTTTGAAACTAGAGGCATTTTGTCTAAACCCGTGCAAGCATAATATTCTTAATTTTCTAGAAGTTGTGGTACCTGCAGCAGTGTTTATTATACTGTCAATAAAGGAAAATGAGAGGAACATATGTTTGATTTATGGATAATAGAAAATTACTGGATTCTTGCTAATGAGAATAAGGATATAGTGAAGAAAAAAAAGCATCAGACCTATGCATATTTTGCAAGAAGACCCCTGAACTGTATATATTGAAAAAAAATGCCCTTAAACCTTGTATTGATATAAAATCGTTGATAGAAAGCCCCCAGACATGTGTCTACCGTCTATGCATTAAATATAGTTTAGAGGGGTTGAAAAAGTACCAAATCACTGATATGATAATTAAATAATCAAATGCTAAAGGTGTTGATTACACCAACAGAAAACGATAAAGTTGGGCAAAACAATGCAGCATACAGACCTTACCATTTCTCCAAGGGCTGTAAGGTAACTGCACAGCATGAGCCGATGTGGAAACAGATCCAAGCTCAATTAGTTCTGAAGTTTCTTGTGAATCGTCATCTTCAACCAATGGAACTGATCCAACACACTTACTATTTTCTTGGCATAGCTCACAAACATACAGGGAACTTTTTCCCTGCCAGTAAATAGTGTATATATAAAAGCGTGGTAAAAGAATAGGAAACTACATCTACTACTAAAATGTTCTCAGCGTAACTAAGCAAGGGCTCAAACTCAACTACTTGAAGAGTTAAGTTGTATACAATTTGTAGGAGGAATGTCATACCTGACAATGACATTATCACATTGAAGTCATAATAGAATAAGTAATATGAAGCTTCCACTATTATTCATAATATAAACCGACTCCGGAAAAATTCATCTGCATTATTTGAATTGCCTTCAAATGCATGCTTATCAATTTTGTAAACTTGACTAATCTTACATGTTTGGCCCTAATCAAACTTTTCTTTCATTAGTTTTGCTAAATTATTTTTCCCCTCGCCTAGAAAGAAATTTACTTTTTGAAAATGATCAACAGATTAACGCCCCAGAATTATATCAGCTTTGTGGTGATCTCTTACACTTTTTGTGTTTAACCCGTTGTATGAATGATCCGTTCAACTTTACCCATTCCTTTAAAGGAGCATGTGAAAAAGACCAGTATACCCTTACAAAAGTTAAAATTGTTTTTATTTTGATTGTGTATAACCCCAATCTATCCCAAACAAACCGAGTGGACTTTCACCCCATTACCCAGGTAAAAAATTCGTTCTATCTTCACGCCCCTCCCACTCTCATTCCTGCCACCGCAATTTTGATACGCGACAAATCTGTTTCAATTTGTACATATTTTTCACAGGCCAACTTCAACTTCATTCTTTATATTCCTTCATAAAATCTAAGGGTATTAGCAATTACCTTCATAATTGGTGAAAAGGTTATGGCTGGAGATTTTTCATCACAGTTTCTTCAGAATTTCAGTCAAGTTCATCTTCGATGGCATATACACACAGATAGATTCTCTAACCCTTCTCCCACTTCTGATTTTGATGTGGAAATGTTAATGATGCTGATTCAATGTTGCGGTTTGGATGTGAAGAGAAGTAGTGGGATTCAGATGCATGTTTTTTTTTCTCTATTTGTTTACTTTTTAGGCTGGCTAGTGACGGGTGCTTGGTGGTGGTGGTGGTGGTGGTGGTGGAGGAGATGTTTTATTAGCTGCTGTGATTTAGATGGATAAAAACATAGGTTTGGTGGAGGGTGCTTGGCAATGGTGATGGTGGTAGCGGTGGTGGTGATTTTGGTGGCAACGGCGGTGGTGATTTGATTAACTACTTCAATTTAGAGAAAATTGCTAATTAAATTAACCCACTACACAGCCATCGCGGAGCAATAGAGCGGCAGAGTGTCACAGAGACCTTTGGAAGACAGAAGGAAAGGCACAGTTGGTTTGTTCGATCCAACCTCTAACTTGTTCAATTATTATCCGCTTCATTCTCTCCCCTCATCAAAACCTCTGGACCAGATCTGGGTCGCAAACCAGGTGATTTCATCCTTCGCTACTTGTGACGTTAGGGGGTAGCGGAGGACCTAGGGTTAGGGTGTCGATGAGGGGGTGGTGTAGGCATGGTATCGAGATGGGAGTGTCGCAGTGGGGTGGAAGCTGATTCAGCTCACAGAGGTGATTCCGTAATTTTCATCAAATACGAGGAGCAAGGTATCATCCATGATGCTCATCCTCCTCACGAAAGAAGAGTGATTCTTCTCCAACACCATTGATGTGTTGTACGATTTTGTTCTTACACAACCCCATTCCAATACCAATTGGCATAAACACCGTCAAGGAATCCGAAGAAGGATCAAGTCAAATCCAGCGTTCTAAAAGGCGTGCCTAAGCTCCTAGGCACGCCTAGGCTTGAGGCTTGGGAGAAACGCTCCATCTTGAACCTTTTACGCCTTATTCTTGGTAAGGCTTAAGGCGCACTTTTTTTTAAAACAAAAACGCTTTAGTGAAACGGTATCGCTATTTAAAGACTTTTTTTTAAATCGGACCAATATCTCATTCAAAACAATCAAAAGACAAATGGTATCCCAAACCTCTCTTCCTCTCGTCCAAAAAAACGCGCGTTTTTTTTCTTAGTATTTAAAAAAATATATATTTTAGTTTGCATATATTTAGACATATTTTAAGGTATGTACTATTTTAGTATTTTAATAGCCTTGTTATAGTTAAAAATGTTAAAATATATTAAAAATGCCTAAACGCCTTTTCATGTCATTTTACGCCTAAGGCCCGCCTAGGCTTCTAAGGCTTAACGCTTATCCTCCACGCCTCGGTCACGCCCCACGTTTTTTAGAACCTTGATCAAATCTCTCTAATATATCGTCAAATGATTACAATGGTAGGCCAATAGCCTTATTTATAAGCTAAGTTATTTTGCTAACCAAGATAAACCCTAAAAAGTAAAAAGACTAAAGAGAGGAACTCAAAGAATATTCCATGGGAATACCCCCACTAGGAACTAATTAGTAACTAATAAAAGAAAAGAAAAACAAAATAAAATAAGTGCAAATAAAAATATTACAATTAAACACGTGTAGCGTTGTCAAATCGGGAATCGTATCGTGAATCGTTTACCCCCCGAATCGTGAATCGTATCGGGCGAATCGGAACCAAACGATAAAAACGTAGTAAAACATACGTAAATGGAATTTAACACTATAGAATTGGTAATTAAGCGTAATATGACAAAAAACTAATCGTAGCACATGATAATATACCAAAATATATCACAAAAATTAACCGCAGCACATGTTCTCATTCATTTTAAGCTTAAAAATGTAAAAAACAAAAATATATCATAAAACACCCTACATATTAATTTAAAACACCCTACATAAAACAAAAATATATCATAAAAAGCCTATACATTAATTTAATATGTAGGAATTTAAATGACAAAAGATTAGTATTTTGTTAGTTTGATTACTCTTCTTAACTCTCATTCTTTTTCGCCATTGTACTCTTAACAGCAGAATTTGGTTGAATTTCCTGAAAAATACTTCTTGGCTCTCACACTACTTTATCTTTCCCACTTGCAAAACTCGAAATAGAAGAAAAAATACCCCTCAGAAACAAGGCTTTTGTGGTCATTGGTGCTTAACAGGCTCAATACAAATGACATGTTAGAGGTGGGAAGGCCATATAAAGTCTTATTTCCTGCATTTGTTATGTGTTTCCAGGAAACTGGGATTCACACGCTTTTCATACATTGTTCCATGGCGTGACAGCTTTGGCCCATCTTTTGGGGGGTGCTTAGAGAGGTTGGGATTGTCCTTCATCCATTGAGGGTTTATTGTTGCAGAGGTTATTATATGGTTTGAGCAGTCAGCAAGATCGACAGATTTATAGCTTTGCGGACTTTTAGCAATCTCTTGGGGTATTTGGACTTAGGAATGCAAGGAGTTCACCTCAGCTCTTGTGGGATAGGGTAGTTTTTTAGCATTGCCGTGGGCATCTTGTTTTTGAGCATTTAGAGAATGCTCTGTCCTTGCTATATTCTAGTCAATCAAACCAGTTGAATGGTTGTTCATATTAAAACAAATCGAGATTGATAAGGAGAATGGTGCTCAAACATGTACTCTTTTGAGTGCTTATTTATTATTAATTTAATTTTTGTTGGTCTCGATCACGAGTCAAAATATGGTCAATGCCCTCATGTGTCTTGAACTTGTCTTGAATGCAGTTAATATTAAGGGTAAACTACCTAAATGGCCCCTAATGTTTGTTAAATGTTTCTATCGAGTCCCTAATGTATTTTTGTGTACATATTGAGGCCTTAATGTTTATCACTTGTTTCTAATAAGCCCTTCCGTCAAAGAAAACTGTTAAAGTTAACGGATTTTGCCCAATTTACCATTTCGGCCCTATTTTAACATGTAAACTTACTTTTTTGACCTTCTTAAAACACTTCAAAAAATTTTGGGTCACTTACTCTTATATAAGAAGACAATTTTTTTTATAAAAACGTTTTTTACTAAAAAGAAAAGAGTTTTTTTTTAAACAGATTTTTAACGTTTCTATTTATACAATACAATTAAAAAAACTTCTAAAATTTAAAGACTGATTTTAATATAAATAATAGTCTGTTTTTTATTTCGAAATGTTTTGATTATATAAAAATTGTTTTTATAAATAAAAACTTCAAAAAATAATTAAACATTTTTTTATCGTTTTCATAAAAAACTATTTGCTTTCATTTATAAAAAAACAGTTAATAATTTTTTTAATAAATAGCGCATGTTTTTTTATAAAAAAACAACGGACGCTTTTTTTAACAAAAAAAACACTTAAAAATACAGTTTTTATTTATAGAATCAATTTTATTTTACGAAAAAGTTCATATACAGTTTGTTTTTTTAATTTATAAATAATGCACTTTTTTGAATAAAAAGGTTTAAAATACGTACAGAATACAGATTTTTTATAATATCAAGAGTTTTGCTTATAATACGTGAATTTTTTGTTTTATATAATATCTAATGTTTTTAATGTTTAACAGATATTCAAAAAAGAAATTATACAAGTTTCAAAATGGATTTTAATGATTAATATATTTTAAACTACTAACTAGTAAATTGTTTTTTAGTTTAAAAAACTGTTTGGTCATTTATAAATAACAACTTAAGTGTTTTCTATAAATAAAACATTAAAAAATGTTTTTATAAAAATTATTTTTTAAGCTATATTAATAACAATTTTTAAATTTTGAAAACATTTTTTAACTGTTTTGTATAAATAAAAACGTTTAAAAAACTGATTTAAAAAAAACTCCATTTTTTATGTAAGTGACCCAAAAAACTTTAGAGTGTTTAATAAGGTCAAAAAAGTAAGTTTACATGTTAAAATAGGGTCAAAGTGGTAAATTCGATATCCGTTAACTTTAACGGAAGGGCTTATTAGAAACAAGTGATAAATATTAAGGACTCAATAGGTACAAAAAATACATTAGGGGCTCAATAGAACGATTAGGGGCCATTTAGGTAATGTACCCTAATATTAAATTTGTAAAATTTTCTGAGTCGTCGACTAAAAGGAGACATTTTCCCTCTTTCAGACTTGCATCAAGATTTGAGGGCTTTGCTGCATTGATTTTTGAATCTTTTTAATTTGTGATGACGTCTTGTCATCTTAGATAAATCCGTCATTTATTATTAATAATTTATCTCTTTTCCATTTTATAAAAAAGGTAGTAGTTGATACATCCATAGTATGCAATTAAACATGTAACAAATAATGCAAATGTCATTAGAGCGTACCCGACAACCATCACAGACTAACACAAGCATTCTACAGTAAGTGCACCGGCTCCGTGAAGAATAGTCATCAAATGAAGAACTACAGAGAAGGCAAGTACCCAAGACATTTGCATCTGAGCTGCCAACCGAAACCCTACAAACACAAGACAAACAGTGAAATTTATTACTTACAAGATAAATAAATAAACAAAAATCATGCCAACCCTCAACTTTTTTTGTATCCGCTTTTTCTTCAAGAGTATTATGTTCATTGACAACGTACTGAAAAGTTAAACTCAACCAAACATATAGAAACCATACAATTTGCACGCAGTTTGCATAGCAAAGAAATGACAATTCTTATATTTCTAAGTAGACATATAGACTGGTTGTATCACTTTTCCTTTTTTACTTAATACACCAATTAGAGTTATCCTAACACAATAATGCCTAGTGCACACTTTGGAAGGCGTGCCCCAGGAAAAGGTAACATGATTCCAGTAAACTAAAAAAACATTTTTCCTTGGTGATATAAGTGGGTGGGTGAGGTTTTAGAGAGATCCGGGACCTAACAGGGTCCCAGATCTGTTTCACATTGTGATGGCTAGAGACTGCTAAGTGTGGAAGATGGCGGCTTTTTGATATACTCTTTACTTTTGAAAATATATATATATACAACACTAATGAACCTCTAATCACTTGAAACTCTGAATATTTTTGGAAATGACTGAGGAAACAAACCAGACACGAAAAACACCAAACTTACTTCTATATACTTAGTTATATGCTTCTAAGGAGAATTTTGAAAAAGCAAATTTCAAAGGAAAACTTTTACAAAAAGTTGCAAATTTCAAAGAAACAAAAGAAGTTGATGCCCTTAATAGTACCATGTTTCAGTTCTCTGAATCAGAAGTACGTGAACAGATAACGACTATATGATTTATATGTATCTAGGCCACACTGAAAAATATGAAAAAGAATTCAACTCCTCATCCTCTCTTTGGAGGTCACACACTAGCATTTGTACTGTTCTACAACATTCCATATAAGCGCACCCTTATAATAACACATTTCAGTATATATAGCTACAACACCCATATTGGTTTTACACATAAATGTTCCGTGTTCCAAGTAATACTGCTTTTAGTAGGTGCAATAAATATAATAACAATAATAATGATGATGATGATAAATGTTTTGTGGGTAATACTATACTGGACTCCTTAACACCCCCATCTATCTAAATTACTTATTAGGTAGTTGAGTAGGTGTCCATTCTATTTAGAAAAGGAAAACATATATCAATTAGTTTGTCTAATGTAACAATAAATAATAAGGAAATATAAAATTCCCAAAAATAATAAAAAAACAAGTTCACTTCATAAGGGAATTTGTGGATGAATTAGTGTTGGATACGGGGGGGTGGGTTCTAGGAAATCTGATTAATATGAATGATCATCCATATCATTATAATTCCATTCATGATATGAAAGAAAGATACTCATCTAATGAGATATAATGGGTAGAAAAACTCGTAAACAATACCTGTGGTCAAAAACAAAATTCTTTCCTTTGAAAAAGCCACCATCTGGAAATTGTTCCAAGTAACGTTGAATCCCACCAAATAACTGCACCAAAATACATTATGAACATCAATTCAAGAGCATAATTTACACTTCCTTAGGCCAATTTATCATGGTGATGGTTACAAAGTCACTTAATAAACAAGCAAACAAACAATAAAACAAATAGCTAATTCAATAGTTATTAATGCTAGTCGTTTTCCTTTTAATAAGCAATAAACTGAAAAAATGTTGGTAGAGGCCCCTATGATTTTTATTTGGCCACCTTTTATAGTAAAACGTTATAAAAGCAACTTATACTTTTTTGAATTTTGAATTCACATGCATCTCACCTTTCTTGCCTTTAATCCCATCATCACATGGGCTCTCGGCCATATGAATTCTCTTTTTCTATTATAAGAAATTTGTCAACTAAACTTAATTTTTTAAGATCTTTCCTAATAGTTTCCTTCGAGCAACGTTCGAAAAAGCTAATTGCGGACTCGAGGCGTTTTCCCCGGAAAAGAGGAGAGGCTATAGCCTTGAGACGGTGTGAGGCAATACCCTCAATTTGAAATAAAATAAAAATAAAAATAAAAAACTAATAAAACCATAACAACAAAGTAAAAAAATACAAAACATAAACAAATATCCAAGTTTGAAATCAAAAACTAACAAAAACACACTCGTTAAAATTAAAAAAACAAAACACAATTTTTTAGAAGAAAAAAAAATTAACACATTCCCTCGCATTAAAACCAAAAACCGAACACAAATTCTTCAGGAGTGAGTAAATAAGTGTGGTCTTGTGAATGTAGTCGTGGGTGTGGTCATGGGTTTTGAAAAAAATCAGGAGTGATTAAATGTTTGAGTTCAGATGTTTTAGTTTAAATGGTTTAATAAAATGTGATATTATCTACTTTTTAAACTTTTGTTTAAAAGTTTATTTCTTTTTTTTTTACAACAAAAAACGGTTTACGCCTCTTTCATCTTAAGAAGTTTCTTTTGCATAATAAAAAATATTAAAAGATCGTTTTTTTAACAGAATAAAAAATGATTACAGCTCACTTGTGTTTAAAAGTTCCACCTTGCACAAAAAAAATGTTTACAGTAGACTTATGTTTAAAACTTTATTTTTGTGTACTAAATAAAAAATGTTTACAGCTCACTTATATTTAAAAGTTCATTTTTTGTAAAAAAATAAATATCAACTATTTCGTGCAAAAAAGTGATTAAAAGTTAACTATATTTACATTTTGTGCACATTTTAATATGAATAAAAAATGATTTCTTCAAAATTGGTAGTGTCACTTGTTAAAGTCCTTTTTTTTATTAGGGATGGGAAAGAGAAGAGTCCAGTTTCACCTTTTTTGAAGTGTCCTGTTTTATATGTATATTTCTAGGAGAAACCAGCTTTACTTAGTGGAGTACAACTGTCTTGTTTAATGTGTATTTTTCCTGAGCCAGGCTTGGTAAAACAATACATATATTTGGCATTAAATTATTTTGCTAACTTAAATATTGAAGCCGACAAGTCCGATAGGCGTGAATATAACCATTTATACAAAGCTATGCATATAATCAATTTTTTCTCCAAATAAATATCAACTTTTTGTGCAAAAAAATGACTAAACGTTAATAGTTTGTACATTTGTTGAGCACTTTTATATGAATAAAAAAATGATTTCTTCAAAATTAGTACGATTACTTTCTTAAAAATTTGTTATACGTTTATAATAAATTAGTAATATTTCTTAAAACCTTGTTGTATATTTTTAATAAATCAGTACTATTTCTTTAAAAAAGTAGTAGTATTCCATTCAGACTAATTAATATTTCTTAATTGTTCTGTACAAAATAATTAAACTTAACTCTTTCTACATTATTTGTAACTTCTTTATGAAGTTTTATGCATCAATAGATTGTTTTGCTAACTTATTTATTATAGCATATTGAAGTTGATAAGTTTGACGCGGGTTTGTATAATCAATTAGATAATGTTATACATATTAGATGATCGGTTTGAACACATCTAATTGTTCCAAATTATTAATCTTACTTTTTTTAAATTTCTATATTTTTCGAAATTTTGTGGGCTCTCTAAATAGCGTATCGCCCGATACCGCGACCGATACTGCGACCGAGTTGAAAATCGGGCATCTGATATGGGGACCGAGACTTTGAACCATGTTTCCTTCCAAGTAATGTTCGAAAAAGCTAATTGCAGACTCGAGGCGTTTTTTCCGGACGAGGCGAGGCTATAGCCTTGAGACGGTGCACGGCGATAATAGCCTCAATTTGAAATTAAAAAATAAAAATAAAAAACACTAATAAAACCACAACAATAAAGTAAAAAACTACAAAACATAAAAAAAAGACCAAGTTTGAAACCAAAACTAACACAAATTCTTTCATTAAAATGAAAAAAAAAAAAGAAATTTTTAAAAAAAGAAAAAACTAACACATTCCCTTGCATAAATAACAAAAATTGAACACAAATTCTTAAAAAAAAAAAACACTTTCTTGCATATAAAAAAACAAATTAGAACACAAATCCATTTTTTTTTAAAACATTTTCTTGCATTAAAACCAAAAATAGAATACATAATCCTTTTACAACACAAAAAACAAACACACTTTCATGCATAATCTCCAACAGACGAACATGGTTCTTAAAAAATGAACAAAAAGGAACGAGGGTTTCAAACACAAATAAGATTTTGAACACAAATCGTAAGGGGATATGGCCTCAAAGATGCACGTGCTTCAGAAAGCAGAGGCTTGGAGCTACAAGGGCAAGATTAAGAAATGTCGAAAAAAGGATTTGACTCATGAGAGGATCTTCTTAACTCTGATTTTCAAAAAAAGAAAAAAAGATGGGTTTTCACTTTGAAAAAATGAGGCTCGCGCCTTACATGACCTTAAGGCGCCTGCCTTGAGGCTATAGCAAAAGACATTTGAGGCTATGGTTTCGAAAAATACCCTTGAGGCTATAGTCTCGCCTTGGAAGCCATAGCCTCGCTACGAGGCGGGCCTTGAGGCTATAGCCTCAAAAGCAATTTCGAACATTGCTTCCAAGATAATTTCAAACAACCCCTTTCCCTTTTACCCCTTATTTCTATCGGTTTTCCTCTTATTATTGGTGAATCCGAATCCAGTGGCAATACATGTCCCTACCAATTAAGTTCACATTATCTTATTTTGTCACTAATGGGAGCAACTCCCAACTAGTTTTGAACTTTACATTCTAGCTAATCTCTATCATCCAACGTAGCATCTTCATCTCACTTAGATACATTGCACTTGTCTTTTCTTTCATGTCCAAGACTATGGATCCATATAGGGTAGCTGGATTTCTGACCGTTTATAAAACTATCATTTTCATCTATGAGCTATTATCTTGTCACATTAGATACCACTTGTATGTCTCCATTTCATCCATCTTGATACCATTCTACTTGTTATATCATCATTTATTTCCCCATCCTTGCTTGTAAACAAAACCCTCTCTCTCTCTTCAATTTCATTATTGTTCCATATTTTAGTTTCGTAGATTCTAGTTCATCCACCCTCGCCTATCTGCAAAGTAACAAGTAACCTCAAGGATCTCAATGAAGGTTTAGCTTGTGGATTATGATAACTGTTCTAAAAGGCGCGCCTAGGCATGAGGCGTGGGAGAAACGCCATGCCTATGCCCTATCAAAACAAAACAAATATCGACCAAAACAAAACCTCTTACATTATCAAAAGACAAAAACAAAACAAAATATCGACCAAATCCAAAACCTCTCTCTGCCTTTTGTCCAGAAAAAAAACAAGCCCAAAAAAAAAACATAACTTGCTACGATCGACTTTCGACTAAAACCTCTCAGCCTCCGACACATTTCTGTCTCCGACTCGTTCATTTCCTGTATCTCTCTCTTGTCTCATTTTTTACGATTTGAAGTTTTTTTAATTTCATATTTTCCTATTGAGTTTCAGTCCCAAGTCTAACTTCAAACTGAGTTTGTTTCGTATATCAAAAGACAAACACAACAAAATAAAGACCAAACCCAAATGATGAAAAATAAATTTTGTATATTGCTTATTGAATGATGAAAACATTTTGTTTTTAAGACTCAATGGAACCAAATTAGTCTTCTTCCATGGCATCCAATGAGCGAAAAAAAGATTCCGGTGATGTTGGATGGGAAACCGGAATTCATGTACATGTCAATAATAATAATAATGATGTTGAATGTATGTTGTGTGGCAAAGTTACAAAGTTTGGGATTAATAGGAACAAAATCCACATAGTCGGGATCAAGGGCATGGATGTTACAACATGCCACAAAGCAAAAGAAAAGTAAAAAGCCAAGTGTCGTGAGGCGCTTGAAGGGAATAAGTTAAAGAAGATAGAGAAGCTATTGACGAATGCGAAGTTGAGGGGTGATGTAACTATAACACGTGAGGAGGAAGATAATGAAATTGAAAGTATTGAAGTTGGGACTAGGAAAAGGCCTATTCCATGGATCAATTTGCAAAGCCAATCAAGGTCAATGATGCTTCTACGAGTGCAAGCAAGAAAAAGAAACAACAAAATATCAATAATTTAATTGGCAATAAAAGGTTACTAAAAGTTCATCAATATTTGGCAAGATGGGTATAGTTACACACCTCCTTCCCAATACCAATTAATGGAGACACTTTTGAAGGGAAATATGGAGAGAACAAAAGAAACTCTTAAGAAAAAAGAAGAGTGGAAAATTAGTGGGTATTCTATCATGGCCGATGCTTTGAACGATTGAAAAAGAAGCATCAAGAATTTGTGTGTGAATTATACATTAGGGACCACCTTTCTTGCTTCAAAGGAGGCGTCGAATGATGCTCAAACCGGTCAATACATATTTGAATATATCAATGAATGTATTAAAGAGGTTAGTGCCAAAAATGTGGTTCAAGTGGTGATCGATAACGTTTCTAACAATATTGCCGCGGCGAATTTGTTAGAAAGGCCTAACATCTTTTGGATATCATCTGTCACTCACACCTTCAACCTCATGCTTGAAGGAATCTTAAATTTCTTACCTTTAAGGGAGTGATTATCAAGGCAAAACCCTTCACTATTTTCATCTATGCCCATCACAAGACTTTGGCATTGATGAGAAAGTTTACAAAAAAAAGGAGATAATTAGGTCGGGAGTCACTAGGTTTGCAAACTCTTTCTTAATATTACAAAGTTTGCTTGAGATAAGAAACAAGAATTGAGAAATATGATGCCTCGCAATGAATGGAATTGGTGGATAGTGAGGATAAGCCTTCAATGGGATTTGTTTATAAAGAGCTACTAAAGGAAAAGGATGACAAAAATTCATTGAAGGAACGTGACTATATGCCAATCTTAAACATTATTGATGTTAATAGCAAAGATCGCTTTAATAGTCCACTTCATACAACGGCTTATTTGTTGGATCCATTTTATTTATCCAAATCCACATATCAAAGATGATCTATTGATAACGAATAATGTGATTATTTGTGTTGAAAAGCTCTTTCCCGATTATCAAACGCAACATCATGTGATTAATACCGAGTTGAAAATATACACTCAAAAACAAAATGGATTTGGAAGAAAACTCTTAACAAGTGGATGTGAGAACAATTGTGCAAATTATGATCTGGTTACCATTCCCCTCTCTCTCTCTCTCTCTCTCTCTCTCTCTCTTTCATTTACATCGTTCTCTCTCTCTCTCTCTCTTATATTAACTAGTTGTTAGGTGGGACTTCAATGGAAACAAAACACCAAATTTGAAAAAAAAAAAGGGGGCAAAAAGGATCCTTGGTTTGACTACTAGTTCATCGAGGTGTGAAAGAAATTAGAGTGTCTTTAAAGGTGTAAGTACTAAGCACTAATTATGTTGTTACTTATTACTTTGGTAGTAGTTACTAGTTACTAGTTTTGTAATTTTCAAGCTAAAGTACCCTAAATTTTTGTAACTTCTTTTATGTAGATACACACCAAAAAAAGGAATAAATCGGATACTGCGAGAATGAATAATCTAATCTATGTCCAATATAATGCAAGGTTGATGAACAAGAAGAAAAAGAGGAAGGATAAATTACTAGAAAGTAATCTTACATGGTAAGCGGTGGAGCGGTGGGAGAAACATCCGGCGCAAATGAGATCTTACAAACTAAAAGAAGTGCTAGAAATGTTTGAGTTGAAAATGAAATAAGATAACCCGAGGAAGATGATTTTGTATCGGAAGACGTGAAAGATGAGTTAGATGAAGAAGATGAAGTTGAATAGGAGTCCGACAAAGAGTTAGACGGAAGTTAGACTGGAGTGCTATTGAATTTGTTTAATAGCATATATTATTAAGTTATTGTAATATTTATGATTTTAAGACTTGTTTTTTGTTGGAAACTTGGAAAGTACTAAGCTCCTATGAATTTATTATGATTCTAATTTAGAAGATTTTTAGTCCATTATATTAATATTTTGATTGCATGCACATTATATTTGAAATATATTGTTTACTAACTTATTTTGAATTTTGATTGCATGTGACATGTACTAGGATGATATGGACTTATGGAACATGCATATGAGAAAGATGGCTACCAAACATACGGATATATTTTCAAATTTCAAGGTATGTATTATTTTATTGTTTTACTAGCCTTAGAATAATTAAAAAGTAATAAAAAAAAAAGGAAACGCCTAGGCTCCTAAGGCTTGGGGTTTTGGCCTCTACGCCTCGACCACACCTCATGCCTTTTAGAACCTCGACAATGATGGACCAATGGTGCTGTTCCAACAGGGCCTCAAACTAAACCTGCTAATGCATGGAATAAGTTGAAAGTTCAAGTATCAGTCCCGCCTCGATTGATGAGGATGCAGCTACTAAAACCCAATTAAAGATTTGGGAAGCAATGAAAAGTATAATGTGAACCCAACATAGAAAACTTATATTTCAAATTACCATAGAGCAATGCAGAGAATATCCTCGGCAAAAAAAAAAGATATATAAATTCTTCAGATAAAAACTGAAGTTGGGCATGAACCAAGCAACCATGGAAAGGCAAAACAATATGTTCATTCTAACTATTTTTATGTACATTGCAAGGAAAATATTAGGATTACAAAATTAATGCTTTAGTGGTACTCAAAAATTATAATGATAATGATGATGATAATAATAATAATAATAATAATAATAATAATAATAATAATAATAATAATAATAATAATAATAATAATAATAATAATAATAATAATAATAATAATAATAATAATAATAATAATAATAATAATAATAATAATAATAATAATAATAATAATAATAATAATAATAATAATAATAATAATAATAATAATAATAATAATAATAATAATAATAATAATAATGATTTAGTAAAACTTGTATGAAACAATGATTTAACCATAAATCTCAAAGAATAAAGAAATATTTGGAGATTGTCTGGACACATTCATTTTTTTAAAATAGAAATTGCAGTAATAAGCTAAGTAATCGTCAGTAAATATTTAAATTGCTCAACCATCACTCACGGATTCCCATTGCAGTGATATATAGAAAAATAATGAAGTGGGAAATCTAATTTACGATGAGAACAAAATTTAAATAAAATAAATAAAAAATTATTGAAGAAACGTAGTATGAGTTAGGGTGTTGAGGGTGAAGGTGGTGGCTTAACCCACTATGGAGTAGACTATAAATCACTGATACAATCAAGGAAGATCAAGGATGGAGGGAAGATGGAAACAAAGTCACTGCAGAGAGAGTATTGAAGTAGGATCAACCAGCACAAGGGGACCTAAGGTTTCTGCTGAAAGGAAAGGGTTGAAGGGAGGAATACTAGGGTAACTGAATTGAAGAGTTGGTCATTGTTTGAGGATAGGGCTCCTTATACACCAACAAAAAGTGATCCCCTTAGACATAATGTCCGTGTTGCCCCCTCCTGGTGCAGTACCTTTCACTGTTACAGAGGTACGATGGCAGAGCAATTTGTCGCGTTGGCAGGCAATACACACAGTGTCTCCTTATTGACTCGTGAACTGCACACAACCAACAAAGGGTATAAGTAGTGGAGTGCACACGCTAATAGCAGTCTTACTAAAAACAGTATGCTTTATATGATGTGAATGAAAAATAGGGGTTATTTTTAGTAATTTTAGGGTTTTATTGTATTTTTGTTATTTTCTTTTATTTCCTTTATTTGATGTGTTTTCTTTTATTAGTTGTTTGTTTGGTATTATAGGAAGGAAGTAGTAAAAGGCTAATAGAAACATAATTGTAATTACTTCTTTAGCTTGGAGCCTAAGCTACCTTCCTCCTATAAATGCCCCTTATGTAGACTCATTTGAGCCATTCTTCCATATTTTGAGACTTGATTAGAGGTAGTTTGAGAGAGAATTATCTTTTCTTCCTCCCATTGATGTCACTTACATCAATTGATATCAGAGCCTAGTCGCTCCAACCGTTGTTGTTGTTGTAAAAAAAAAAAACTCGTAAACGTCACGTGGGTCCAAGAAAGGGTGAACACCTCCGCATCAAACCCTCTCAAGCAAATCTTGAAGGCCATCAATCAAATGAAGGCCCAAATGGAAGAGATGAATGCGCTACTTCCTCCACCGGCAATCACCTCGCACCACCACCCACCCACCCTCATTAACCCTAACCCTAATTCAAGAAACCAAAACTCTAGCCCCCAAAATTTCTCCACCCACGCTTCCGCAACCATTTCCAACATTTTACCCCAAGAAAACCCTAACCCTAGCCCCATTTATCTCCCAACCACCATCCAATTAACCCCACCACCACAACCCGCTAACCAAACAGCCCAAAACTCCTCCCAGAACCCTCGTAACTGCCCATCTTTACCCCAAGATCAAAACCCTAACCCTAAATCCTTCACCTCCCCACCCGAGGTTGTCAAGAGAGGCGGAAACCCCCATATTCTGGCCGACCAACCAAAAACGCACCAAGATGCCCAGATCCAGCGGCCAGCAAGTCTGGACGGCCAGACCGCAACGACCAAAAGCCCAACCCATCGGATCAGCTCCGCCGAGGGCACCCAATTCCAACCGGCCTTCCCAGCCCTTCCCCGGTGCATTACAACCCGATCAGGGTCAGACGACTCCTCCGTTGGTCAACGAGTACTCACCCGCAATCACCCTACTTCTTCGAGGCCTCCGGCGTCAGAACAACCCGAGTCTGCCACAAAAGCCGTTGTCCTCCACGGGACAACCCCTGTTGGGTCGGAACCATTCAACCGGCCAACATCCACTTCCCTTTGGCACGATTCTGGTGACAAACGATCGAGCCACCCCCATGGTGGTCATTGGCAAAAATTTTGACCCAGAATCAACCAAGAACCCTCCTCCCACCAAATCAATCCAATTTCAACCCACTTTGACCCAATACCCTCAAGAACTAGGGTTTGACACTAAAACCTTGATTTTTGATCCGGGTGGTTGATATTTTTGTTAATTGGACATGTGTGGCATGAGGAAGAAGATGAAGAATGATGCAAGAATGGGTTATTTTTAGTAATTTTATGGTTTTATTGTATTTTTGTTATTTTCTTTTATTTCCTTTATTTGATGTATTTTCTTTTATTAGTTGTTTTTTTGGTATTATAGGAAGGAAGTAGCAAAAGGCTAATAGGGGCATAATTGTAATTACTTCTTTAGCTTGGAGCCTAAGCTACCTCCCTCTTATAAATACCCCTTATGTAGACTCATTTGAGTCATTCTTCCATTTTATAGATTTGATTAGGGAGAGTTTGAGAGAGAATTATCTTTTCTTCCTCCCATTGACGTGATTTACGTCATTATATCCGGTCATTTGGAAAGGACGAGGGTTGGTGGTCGTACTGTCGGTGGCTTGATGCACCTTGTCGGTGGCTTGATGCATCTAGTCTTCTTGTCATGTGTCCCTGATGGTGTATAACATACTACACTTACAATGATAGCCATTTTATATATGCATCCTTTCTATTAGCAATTTTTTCGCGCGTCTGGACGGATTGACCCACCTCCTTTCAACCAATTACTCTTGAGGACAAAAACTCTAAAGTTAATACACAGGATCCCTTAGT
This sequence comes from Sambucus nigra, assembly GCA_949130495.1. NCBI lineage: Eukaryota > Viridiplantae > Streptophyta > Magnoliopsida > Dipsacales > Adoxaceae > Sambucus > Sambucus nigra. The sequence goes on along the minus strand of OX422212.1, from coordinate 77,158,665 downwards.
TCAACTATATTTCAGCTTTTTGGAGGTCATATTGAAAGAGGGTTAAGGGGCCCAAAGGCGAACTCTTAAATTTTGCCCATGTACATATTGAAAATAATAATAATAATAATAATAATAATAATAATAATATAGATTAAGTTTTTACTAATTAATCAAGAAAAAACTGTTTTATGAATAATTGAATTGGGATTTGTAAATGAGGCAGGTACAGTAGGGTTCCTAAATCTCAAACAGACTGTGGATCATGACTTGGGTTTCAAGAGTATGAGTATTGGGCCTTTATTACTTTGAGATGCAATGAGTTATTAACACATGTAGGTCTTTTTGACACAAACACACTAGGTTGCAAAGTTCTTTAACATTGTGCCTTTCTTTCACAAAATTTGTGCTATGTATTAATATTTATATCACATTAATTGGTGGGGGTGGGGGGCTAAATTATTGTCAATCATGGGGCCCAACATGGTGGCCTCTGTGTTCTACCCCTTTAGGCTGGCCCAGAAAGAGGTCCATGCAAATAACTTTTTTAAGATATAGAAAGATGGTTTTCTACCAGGAACTCACCTGAAAAACATTCTCAAAACCTGCACCTTTAGACCTAACATAGGCTGATGCCATTTCACACCTAATTCCCCCAGTACAATACCTGTACGCAGACCACGAAAGTCCAGTATAAGAGCCAAATTTAACCAGCTTTGATAATTAAGATTTAAATGAACGGTAATATGATCATTTATAAACATATGAGCTACTGCAAGTTACATGACCCCAACCCGGGTAAAACTGTGAATTGAAGTTTAGAGATGCAAATAAATGAAACAAGACTCTGAGCAGCAATTACTCTAAGAGTATCTGTAAACTCACGTGCCCCGGCAATTGAATTGTCATATTCCGTGTTACAAAATATACTTTGGGTCTCTTGTCCTTGAGGTCTTTCCGACAAAGTGTCACAAATAGTCATATTCACTGCAAAGCTTCATCAAAACTCAACCAGCCATCATTCATGATCACACTCTTTAGAATGCCACTTAGGCTGAGATAATGGAATTAGTAGACTTGCACTTTTGTCATACTCAAACAAAGTTTTTCATAAATGGAAAATGGTTTTGTGTGTATGTATTTCGATATGAATTTAGTATTAGTGATATAAGCAAGCAAAAATGTGTTCATATAAATCTTTTCAAAAGAAACATTGCATAAGTATACCATGTGTATTTTCTATAAAGGTTGAAAAACTACACAGATTTTTTCTGCCTCTAAGAAAGTTCCGCGACTTGGCCGCGTTAGCGAAAAGTTTCTTCGCGCTCGCAAATTTTTTCCAGTTTCGCAATAGTATTGTGTGACCCCCCTCCTCGCGAACTGTTTGTGTCGGCGAAGATTTGTAGCGACGGCTACAGTGCTTCGCGAGCCACGAACTTTGTTTTTATAAGAGATCATTTCTAAAGATCATTTGCTTTTCTTTAACAATCCGTGCAAGACTTTCTTGCAACCATATTTTTTTGTTTAAAAGTGTGAGATATTGATGATGAGATCACTCTCCCCACTTGTGCTACTTGTGGTTCACTACGCATGTGGATAGAGTAACCTCATAATCATCATCGTTATCAAAAACTCTAGAGGGTAAAAATTATTTGAGAAATTTTCTTAGAGTGGAAAGAGCATTTGATCAAGAGGGATTTTAAAAGAAAGAAGTTTTTTACTTTAAACACTCAAAAAATTAAAAGCATAGTTTTCTTCTTCACTTCTCTCTTTTGGTATTTTTATAAGTACCATTTTATTACAAAAAGCTGCCTAGGGGGCGAGGCAAAACCCGTATACATGAATGAAGTATACCAAAACACCCACCCTATCCAAAAACCTATACATCAACCCGCTAGGCTTAAACCCTCTAAAACTCTACAAAAAGAATAGTTGATTGTGGGTAACTCTCTTTAAACCATAAAAATAACAAAGACAACATATGAGATTTGACTTTCTCAATAGACGACCCAGCATCTTCAATATCTGGCATTGCTTTCTCTCCGCACTATCCACTTGAGGCACTACGGAGTTGTATCCCACTCCCTCCTCTTCGACTTCTTCACCCTACAACACCACATTAACTCGGCCACTGATCTTGGCATAACCCAAGGTACCCCAAATAAAGTCGACAACTCCAATAAACATTTAACCCATGGGCAATGAATCATTAGATTCTCCACTGTCTCACTATCCCCTTTGCACAAGCAGTACCCTCTTTCTGCCGTCCACACGAAGTTAGCTATGCCACACCTCACATCCTGAGCCTACTCCAACATCTCCCCATCTATAACCACTTTCCGATATAATCATTTCTTCTATGGGAATTAGACATCCTATGGAAGAACTTAGTAATCTTATCCCCTTCTCGAAGCCACAACGACCTCGATTTTTTATGCCAACTAATCTCCTCCTCCAACATATTCTTGCCAACAAACCCCTTCCTCTCCTCTCTCCTTCCCCTCTCTTTCATTTTCCCGTCTCCCTCCTTTCTATATAACTCCACAATCTCCTCTAATGCTCTATCGATACACACTTTCACATTCCTGAACTTCCACCTCCTCATATCCTCCTTTAATAGTTTTAATTTGCACGCCAACACAAACTCAGCTCTCCCACTCACTCCATACCCCCTACCACCACCCCCACTCTATCCACGAACCCCTCATCTCTAAGCCACATATTTTCAAATATAAACAGAGATCTCCGATTTGTCACCCCTCCATACTCCAAATATATTTGTCACCCCTCCATACTCCAAATATATAGGCACATGATCGGACGTGGGACGTGGAAAGCAGGATTGAGGCACACTAGGAAAAAAATCTCCCCAATCGTGAGATAAGAGGAACCGATCCAATCTAAACAACGAAGGGATCTCTCTATACTTGGTCTTAGTAAAACTACCACCGTGTAATGGCAAGTCAACCAAGCGCAGCTCTGAGATGCAAAAAAAGAAATGCACTTCCCTAGTGAGCCTCCCCTCCCCACTCCTTTCAAACGGAAAACAAACCACAATAAACTCTCCCTCCAAACACCACAGAACCCCCAAGGACTCCTTAAATCCTAACTCCTCCCACAACTCCCACGTATCTCGACATCCATTGGACCATACACCCCAGCAAATCCTCACCCAAAACCATTCTCCCTACTCATAAAAAAGTAAGAGAGAGTATATACTCCGCAAAGGAAATCAACCAACTCCACCACCCTTGAGTCCCACAAAATCATCACACACACCGACATTCCATCTGCCTCGAGACAACGCCACCCCAAAAGCTCTCAGCCACCTCCCTCCCCATTGAGCTTATCTTAGTCTCTTGAATGCAAACCACATCCAATTTCCATCACCCAAGATAAACCTTAATAGTACTTCTCTCAACTCTTATCGTTAGCCCCTCTCGCATTCCACTTAATAATTGTCAACTTCATCATAACACAACACGCAAAACTCTAGCACACCCCTTATACTCCCTCCCCCTCCCCCTCCTACCTCTACTCCCTATATAATTTACACCCCCCTCTTTAGATAGCTTTTTTTTCGGAGTAACTTTCTGTAACAACCCAAGACTTTCGGAACAGTAATTATTTTATTTTGGGAGAAATAAATAATATTTTATTGGAGAATAATTAAATTGGCATTTGAGGTCAAAATTTAGAGTTGTTAGAAAATATCTCGAATGGAAATTCTGAGGGTACCATAGTGTCCGGAAGGGTCGAGAAAGTCGAAATGACTGTACTTGGGGTCTATTTGGGTTCCGAAATAAATTAGGACCGTTTGACTCGAATTAAAGTTACCGAGTCATTTAAAGTGTGTATTATCATTTAAAGATGTGTATTTGGGAGACAAGGCTTAAAAAGCCTACGGGAGATTTATTCTCCAAAGAGAGAAAGAGAAAAAGAGAAAGAAAGAAAGAAGAAGAAAAGGAAGGAGAAGAGAGAGAGAAAGAGGATTTTCCGGCGGATTCAGACCCTACGAACCCGAGGCAAGTGATTAAACTTGCTAAATAATTGTTGTGTACCATTTATTGCATGATTTGTGGATTGATTTTTGGGTTTTAGGTTTAAAATGTTAAAACCTAACTTTTGGGAAAAACCTTAGATTTGTAGTGTATAAAATGGATTTAAGGTTAGAAATAAGTTTATATATAACCTAGGATGAATATTGATGATATATTTGTGTTTGGGTTGAAGAGAAATGGAGAGAAAACCATTAAAAATGGACTTGAGGTATTTTGGCTTACTTAAAAAGTAGCCATTTTCGAGATTCAGCAGGGCCGAATCGATTCGGCCCCCTTGCCGAATCGATTCGGAAATATGCAGAAGCCCAGGTCTGAGTGACCGAATCGATTCGGACTCCAGCCGAATCGATTCGGCCTGAGACAGAGTCCCAGGTCTTATGACCCGAATCGATTCGCCTTCCTGGCCGAATCGATTCGCTGGGACGAATCGATTCGGAATAATCCCGAATCGATTCGGAAACAGGGCTTTTGGGGGAAAGTTTTTCTAGGGAGAATTTCTTTCCGTTTCGTTCGATGTTATCGATTGGGGATCTCTATAGGAGATATTTGGAGTATGTTTTGGAGACTATTAGAGAGTTTCCCTTATAGGAAAGTTTGGAGTCATATTGACTAAAATTTGAGGAATACCGATTAGAGACTTTGGTATTTTCCTAAGTGGGGAAGCCCACTTTTATTTGAGGTCTGTTTGGTGATGACAACAACTTCACGACTTGTAGATGAGGTTGACTTAGAGGTGCCGGATCTTAGGATCCAATCCCATTTGGGATAACTTTAATGGTTCGTAAAATAAACTGAACGCTATAATGAATAGAGAATTGTAGATGCTATTTGATGTGCATATGGATATAGAAATATCCTTATTAATGATTGATTTGGGAGATATTTCATACAACGAGAAACGCTAATTGAGGTGCAATAAGATAGAATATTCTTAACTTAAATTGAATTGAAAGACAATTCCTATTAGAAGTGATATGAGAGCTTCAAGCGAGAATTAGTATAGCATATACTAAGTGGGGTAAATGTGTGAGTAGTGACAGTTAGTGTTTCAAGAGAGGAATATACTAAACAAATGATGTTAATCAAATTTCGCCTAAGGGCGTATTATAAACATGAATATGATGTTTCAGGTATACCTTATATAATGGTATATCTTTATTATGTGGGATGTATGTATACCTTATATAATGGTGTATATACATGTTAAGCATACCCCCTCCTTGCTATCATTGGGAAGTTTCGTGCGTAGAGGGTGAGCATTCTGACTAGAAAAGCAAAATGTGGATATTACCCAGGTCATGGTCGTCCTTTGTGGTCAACAAATGACATTTATATATATATTTATTTATTTTGGGGGTGAGAGGGCGGGGGTATGTGTCGCTCTCACTTGCCGGTTAGGAACCATGACCGCTTCCCGGGACGTCGTGTGCGTGAGTAGATCACGAGGTGGGTGTCGTTGAACCCCACCAGGTGGCCCCAGTTTGCTACGTATATGGGCTGCTGGAAGATGATAGCATGTGAGCCTGCGTCCTTCGAGTTATAGCTCGGTTGGATGGTTATTATTACTTGTGCTTGTACTTTGGGTGTCAAGGGCATAATGGACCTCAATGACCTACATTGTCAGGATTAGTGTATCGGGGGGGTTCTTTGTTTGGATTTCGCTTCGGCGAGACGTCCCACGCACGAACCGCAGTGTAATGTTGGAACTTGGGGATAAGTTTAGTCCTTAATGCTCATTAATTATTTATATATATATATCACCTATCCCGACAATCGACAGTGCCAGGAGTAGTGTAACGGGGGGGTTCCTTGTTTGGATTTCGCTTCGGCGAGACGTCCCACGCATGAAACGCCGTGTACTGTTGAGAATTGGAAATATTAATTAATTAATTAAAATTGGATAAAAATCATTTGGGTTACATGCATCTTGCATTGAGGGCATAATGAGCCCCGAGGATTGATACGGTCAGGAGTAGTGTAACGGGGGGGTTCCTTGTTTGGATTTCGCTTCGGCGAGACGTCCCACGCATGAAACGCAGTGCCGTGTTGAGAATCGGGAGGAGTTTAGTCCTTAATTCTTGATGCTAATAACTCATCTATAATAATTATATATATGGTTTCATGCCTTATATGGGCATCACTAGAATATAAATTCTAGTAATTGAGATTGATGGTATATGTTGATGATGTGGACATGATTGGATCATGTAACTTTATATGTTCAACAAATGAACACTATAAAGATAACTATAACAATTACATTAAAGATAATGTATATAACTTAAAGGAAATAGTGAGAATGTAGAATTGGGAGATAGGTTAGATGGTTTCACTTAAATACTTTATTTGGGTTTAAGTTAGAATCCTCTTACCTATTTAGAATCGGACATCCTTTTGGAGACACGTGCATACGCTTAGTGCGCGCTTTAGATGAGAGGTGAGTTGGATTTTTATGGAGTGTTCGATTCCAGCTAAATCATGTATAATGCATTTATAATTATTATGCATTTTAATACACTTGCTATAAACTGTTTTTCAAACTCGGGTTCTGACCCGTTTATATTTTCCTCCTCCATGTATATATATTGTATTACTTCAGGTATTCCTCCGCAAGGACGCCTTTGATATTCCTCTATTCAGGATTTGTGGAGCTGTGGCAGTAGCGGACTGTTGCGGCACTTTGCTTTAGTCGATTCCTATCTATTGTACATCTAGATTAGGATTCAGTTGTATTGAGTTAGTATTCGAGTGTTGTAGATTAACACTTTCATATTTTATTTACCAGATCATTGTATTGTCTGTTGCCCGACAGCATATTCGGGTATTTCATTGTTGAGGTTTTTGTTGTACAATGTATTGTACTCTTATTTTATTGGAGCATGCACATTTCTCATCATAGTTAGATGTATATTGTTGGTTGTGTGCATTATTGGTTTGGTTGTTGCTGTTAAAAATAAAAGTTTTAAATTTTTGGCAATTCGCACTTTATGATTTCGGGTAGTTAGCCTTATATTATAGTGTTTAGTTGTTGATGTTGAGACTGTACCATCTGAGATACCTGATTTTTGTAGTATAGGGCTGGCCACCCGTTATTATTTGGAGCGGGTTGTCACACTTTCACACTCAACCTACTCCGTTATCACTACCCCTCCATCTTTTCTCTATCTTCCGAAACAAAAGACCTCCTTCTCATCCCCCCCCCCCAATACACCTAGGAATCTACTAAATCCCTCTACAATCTCGGAGTCCCCATGGTTCAAAGTCTCGATCTCAGTCCCTGTATCGGACGACTCGGGCGCGGCATTGGGCGTGGTATCGGGCGATACTCAAAGATACGCTATTTAAAGTCCAAAAGTTCACGAAAAAAAATATAAAATTTCCAAAAAATAAGAGTAATAATGTGCACCAATTAAATCGATTCAAAATCATTATTTGATATGCATAGCTTTGTCAAATTGACTATATTAACGTGCGTCGAACTTGTTAGATTCAATATTCCATAATTGCAATAATGATATATTTTATAAAAGAAGGTAAGTAAACAACGATACGTTTTGAAAAAGGCAATTGCACATTAATAAATAATTTTTAAGTAGATACATTTTGAAAAAACAAAGATACATTTATAAAGAATTTTTAAGTAAATAAAGAAACCTTAAAAAAATATAAGGATACACTTTTAAATAAGTAAATGAATATACATTTTGTGACGAAGTATTAAGTAAATAGAGATACATTTCAAACACAATGGTATATTTGTAAAGAATTTTTAAGTAAATAAAAATACATTTAAAAAACCAATGATACATTTATAAAGAATTTTAAAGTAAATAAAGATACATTTACAAAATATAATGACAAATTTTCAAATAAATAAAAGATGACGCATTTTATAATGAGTTATTGAGTAGGAAAAGGTACATTATAAAAATACAATGTTATGTTTATTAAGAATTTTAAGGAAATAAAGAAACGTTTAAAAAGCTAATGATACATTTATAAACAATTTTTAAGTAAATAAAGAAACATTTTAAAAAGATATAATGATACATTTTCAATTAAATAAAAAAAATGTATCATTTTATAACAAATTTTTAAGTAAATAAAGTTAGAATTAAATTAAATAAAGAATGATACATTTTGTACATATATAAATTAAATAAAAATACATTGCAAGTAAAAAAAATGATACGATTTAAAATTAATAATGATGCAATTTAATATATAATTGATTGTTCATTTTAATACATTTTAACTAAAAACTAGATAATGCTTCATTTATTAAGTATATATTTTAATTAAAAACATTAGCTCACCTTTCCAAAGCCACAACTACACAATTACTCCAATATCAAAACCCACGACCAACACTTTTCAAAGCCCACGACCACAAAACCTAATAGCCAACATTTAACCCTCATCTTCCTCTCTCTCTTGCCGAAACCCTAGAAGCAAAATGTCCAAACAACAGACCCTAATAGCAAGCTCACTTGATTTCTAGGTAAAATCAAAAAGTTCTCTCTCCCATGACCCATACAAGTCCAAAACGAATCTCTGCAATAGGTTTGCCTTTAATAATGGTTGTTTTCTTCTATTACTGTGAACGTCTCTTCTTTTCTTTCTTCTTTTGGGAAAAAACAAATATCGCCCAATATCTCGTCTTTATCTCGGTTTCGGACGATATTTTGGCTAATATATCGAAATCAACAAGATAAAGCAATATTATACTGATTCAGTTTTTTAATCGTGACACGAATTTGGATCGATGACCCTTGAGACCGAGTCAACTCGGTCGATACCAAGTTAACTCGATCGAGACTTTGAACCATGCTCCTCCCCCAACACCTAGGCACAAGGCGCGGTGCACGCCTGATTGAAGTTAGGCGCACATTTTTTTAAAAAATAAAAAATAAAATGTTTATTCATTTTTATATCTATATATTGATGTTATAATATCATAACACAATGATAAACTTAATGGGATAGTTAAAATTCCAAAATATAACATATTAACATGTAAAGCTACACTTTAACCAACAAATGCAAGTCTTAAAATATATAAAAAAGACAACCATTACCAACAAGTTTATGTTTGAAAATAAAAACCAAACTAACAAGAGTTGAGACACAAAATGATATAAAAGACACAAACATCTTCCTATCATCATCTAAATCGCATCAAAGTCGTCATTCAAATTATCAAAATCAGTCTCATCCTCAAATTCTATTTCTTCTTATTCAGTCTCATCTCCTTCATCTATGAGTTCAAGTGGAACACATGAACTTGAAGTACCACCAACTGATCTCCTCTCTGGATGACACCCTTGAAGAAACTCATGAGCTCGATTCCGATGCGGCCAATCTAGAATTATAGGCAAGCTCTCCAACCCCGACAACACGACAAATCACTCCCCGTGTAAGTGCGTCATCGTCATCAAAAACAAGCTTATTATCTTCATCTGAATCTCCATTAATCCTTCCCATCAAACACTCGTTGCTTTCATCAATTTCATTCAAGGAGATGGGGTCAATGGTGTCGCGTAATTTATATCGACGCTTTAATGCTCGATTATACTTAACGAACACCAAATCATTCAGACAAGATTGAGCCAACCTATTCCTTTTCTTGCTATGAAACTGCCAAAAATCATATTATAACTAATTAGTATTATAACACAGAAGTTAACCAAATAATTGTAATATTAATTATGAAAAAATACTAATGACTTGCATGTTCAAAAACACTCCAATTCCTCTCGCAACCAGACACGCTACAAGTAAGGCAAAGAATCTTAATTGCAAATTTCTGCAAATTTGGAGTTAAAGTTCCATATAAAACCCACCACTCAGCTGTTAATTATAAAAATTCCAATTAATATGTTACATTAATTGCACTCTTTTATACTTAACCAACTCGTCAAAAAGTATATCCTGTGTTTTACTTCTTGGCACCAATGTTGCAATGCATTTATACAACCCCAACATCGCCACTTCATCTTGCTCGATGTTCAAATCAATATAGGACTTCTGGTTGAAGACATACCCAGTTTTTTCCAAACTTCCAATTTTTCCGAATTCCAATCCAATTTATTCCGAATTTGGAATGAAATTTTAGTTTGCCGATTTCCAATTTCCGATTTTTCCGATTCAATTTTTTGGAATTATTTCTGATTTTTTTTCCGAATTATTTTCTGATTTTCGATCTTTCCAATTTTTTGAAACTTCCTCATATCCCACGTCAGTTGGGAGAGGGAGAGGACAAGGGTTCCAAAGTAGTACTCTCTAAAAAGATATTCTCCCCCTACCTCAACACAAATGAAAAAATGGGTCAAATCCTCGTGTATCTACATGTTGGGTTAAACATTTTTCTTTATTTCTTTAAAATGAGAATTTCGAGTAATCAAAAATTCTAATTTTACTTTTTCAAAATTTTGGAATTTCCAAAATTTCTGGATTTTTAGTATATTTTGTGAATTTTCGATTTTTGCCGATTTTCCGAATTTTCATCAGATTTTTTTCCGAAGAGTTCGATCTAATGTGGACAAAACACCGGCCTAACCCAGCTGCATGTAAGGGGCGATGAAGTTGAACATCCCACCTCCTATCAATAATTTCAATTTTTTCCTTATATCTAGCTTCGTTCCCCCCAAAAGACTTTCCCAATGGCTCCTTTTGCTTTATCCATTGCCTCATAGATATATCCCATTGGAGGCTTCCTTTCAACATCAACTAATCGAAGAACACGAACTATATGACTCGTGGCCTTAAGGCCGAACGCAATATGATTCCAAAAGGATGTCATCATTATAATTCTCGTCACTCTTTTCCCTTTTGCCTCCTTTGCCCGCTTACTAGTGTTCCATTCTTCGGAAGTGTAATATAAATCAATTGGACCTTTTTGTTTCGGGGGCTTTCTTCCAACAACTTTTGGGAGGTTATTACTTTCCCGTTGAGAACCATCAACGAAAGAACGCTTCTTACTTGTAACCTCGACAACACCATCCTCATCTTCATCATCCCCAATGCCCCAAAATTCATCCAATTCAGGTATCAAATTTATTTGATCTTTCAATTATTTTTTTCCTTCCATAAACGTCTTAATTTCTTCTCTTACATGCGCAGGACATCTCGGGTAACGTATTACATTCCTATACCCACCCACAAGATGTTGTTTAGCTCGATATATCGCCCCCTTTGCTTACTTTCTGAAATATTTACAATTCACTACATTTTTGTCATTCGCATTGGCCAAATAAGCATGCTCTCAAGTCGGATCTCTCACCGTTCACTTGCCATTTATAAACCTAAAAGGCAATACAAAAATATAAAAAAATTCAACAAACAATAAAAAATATACTATAAAACAGTAAAAATAAGTAAAACGGTAATTAAATTCAAATGGCATTGTATTGTATTTAAATTTTTCATCATATTGTATTCCAACTGTTATTTTCCCTATGTAAAACACTAAAACATTAAAACGGTAAAATATGTAAAACATTAAAATAATAAAACATTAAAACAGTAATTTCAGCAAATGGTGTTGTATTGTATTTAAATAGTGTTGTATTGCATTTAAATTTTTTATTGTATTGTATTTCCTCACAGCAAACAATAAGAAAGATAGAAAAAGGAAGAAAACAGAGGCCGAAAAAAAAGGCAGAAAAAAATGGCCGGAAAAAAGAAAAAAGAAAAAAAAAGGCAAAAAACAAGCATTCGGAGAAGAAATGGGCTAAGAAAAGAAGGAAAAAGAAAAAAAAATTAAGTCTGAGAAGAAAACAGCTATTCGGGGGAACAAATAGGAAGAAAAAAAACGGAAAAGGGATAAATACATGAGTACCTAAGTAGCGAGAACAGTTGGAGGTCACCGGAGTGGAGAGAAGAAGAGCCGGAGTATGGAGAGAAGAAGAGAACAGTCGAAGTTGCCGGAGCCTTTTTTGTTGTAGAATATGTTTTTTGCGTTTTTGGAGAGAAATATTTTTTTCACTTTTTTCTTTTTGGTTTTTAAATTTCAGCAAAATGGTTATTCCCGGTTGGTTTTCGATGTAAAATAAAAGACCCGGTTGTTTTTTAACACAAATTAAATTGAAAGAAGCACTTCTAGGCCCGCGCCTATGGCACTCAGTCTCGCGCTTTTTGAAATACGCCTCGCCTACCCCTCTTCTAGGTGATAATTATGCTCCAATCTGAAGCTCACCCTAACAACAGTGGACAACCACCCAACCCTCCACCCACCTCTGGCTCCACTTCACAAAACGGCCTCAAGGCCAACTCGCGGCTCAAGCTCGATTCCCCCTCTTTACAGCACAACAGGCACCTGCTCTACCATACCATAATCCTCCACTGGCCTCCCCATAGTCACCTCCTCACACTGCCCAGAAACTACCCCGGCATATAAGTCGTTACCCAAACTCCTCATCGTCCCAAAATCCAGTTCATTAAGTTGCGGCAACTCCTCTTCAACGAGCAATACCGACTTCTCTTTATCAAAAGGAACTATCGTTAAAGACTCAGCGTTGCAAACAACAATATTTTAATAGGAAGCCTTCAAACTGCTAACTACACCCCCTTCATTAAACAAACCACTAAAAACTTTAGGCTTTAATAATCCGCTCCACCCCAAGCTCAGTAAGACTTTTTTATCTTCAGTCAGCAACCCTCATTTTCTCCACCCTACTAGAACCCTCCTCACGTGAAAATTTTGAAACCCCCTCATACACCTCTCGCCGACTGTAACCCACTTCCACTCCCTCTTTTTACTCCCACTCCCCCCCCCCCCCTTCGAGTGAGAGCCACACTCCACAAATCTTCTCATAACTCCCTCATGTCGATTACTCCTCTCTCCGGCCAAGAACTCCTCCCAGAAGGTGCAGCGAACAGGAGTCTCCGCCCAGATCGGCACCTCAAAAACCATGGTTCAAAGTATCGGCCGAGTTGACTCGGTATCGGCCGAGTCAACTAGGAATCGGAGGGTACCAATACGATACCGAGAGGCGGTTCAAAAAAACACTGAATCGTGTTGTCTTGCCGAGATATCGGCCGAGACAACCGATTCTGAGACGCCTCTCCACGATATCGGCCGAGACAACCGATACAGTGTTGACACATGTGCAAATAATTATTTTGTAATATGTTTAAATGCTACACATGTGCAAATAATTATTCCGAGGTCCTGAATGTTTAAATGCCACCACTTTTTTGAGGAACAAATCCATCACTTGTGCAAATAACTATTTTGTAATATGTTTAAATTCCATCACTTTTTTAAGCCCCTGAATGTTTAAATGCAAATAATTATTTTTGTCTTTTATGTTAGTGTTTTTTTTTCTTCTCTCTTTTTAAGAACCTGAATGTTTACATGCCACCACTTTTTTAAGGAACAAATCCATCACTTGTGCAAATAATTATTCTGAAATATGTTGTCAATAATTCTTAAAACCGATCTTTTAACATTGTTTTGCACAAATAAAATTTACACTATTATTTTGTACAACGTTTTTTTAAAAGAAAACTGTTTTGATAAAAAAAATAAGTGAAAAGTTTTGTGAAAAAAAACTCTTAACACTTGTTTTTTAATTTTAATAAACGTGTTAGTGAATGAACATTTGTAAACAAATAACATTTGGTAAAAAATATTTATAACTCCTAAAATAATGTTTTGTACAAAAAATGTTTAGAATTCTTTAAAAAATGTTTAGAATTTCTAAATATTCCTAAATATAATGTTTGGTACAAATAATGTTTGGAATCCTAATAAAAAATGTTTAGAATTTCTAAAAAATTTCTAAAAATAATGTTTTGTACAAAAAAAGTCCAGAATTTCTAAAAAATCCTAAAAATAATGTTTAGAATTCTTTAAAAAATGTTTAGAATTTGTAAAAAAATCCTAAAACTAATGTTTTGTACAAAAAATGTTTAGAACTCTTTAAGAAAATGTTTAGAATTTCCAAAATAATCCTACAAATAATTTTTAGAATTCTTATAAAATGTTTCGAATTTCTAAAAAATTCCTAAAAATAATGTTTTGTAGAAAAAAATGTTTAGATCTACAAAAATGTTTGGAATGTAATCGTTTTTATGTATCTTCAATGTAATTTTTTGTGAAAAAATCCTAAAAATAATGTTGTGTGAAAAATTCCTAAAACAATGTTTTGAACAAAGAATCTTCCTATAATGTTTTAAATTATGCCTAGTAATTCTAAAAATTCCAAAAACTTATGTTCAAATAATGTTCAGTAATTCTAAAAATTCTTAAAATAAATGTCTTTTTCAAAATTGAATCTGACAAGTCCGTCGCGCTTCAGTATAATCAATTGTACAATGCAATGCATATTAAATGATGGTTTTGAGCGTATCTAATTGGTCTACATTGTTAATCTTATTTTTTTTAAATTTTCTATATTTTTTTTATAATTTTTTGCGATCTCTAAATAGCGTATATTTACGTATCGCCCGATACCGCGATCGAGTTGAAAATCGAGTGTCCGATACCGGTACCGATACCGAGACTTTGAACTCAAAAACCCACCCCCAACTTCCACTACTGCTTGCCCCGACATCTCCCTATCTCCTTTCACTCTAAGTCTCACCCACCAGAAAAACGAAGAATAGCATGATTTTTTGTCCATTTTCATAAGCCCACTACGCCGGTCTTCAATGGCTTTGAAAACCTCTAAATCCCAGAGATGAACCGGTAAGCCCACCACTCGTATCCAAACGGCATTTCTCTCTTCTTTTTTTCATTGAAACAACCCCAACGGTTACCAAATATCCAAATAAAGGGTTTCACCATTGACAACCCACTTCTTGATCACCCTCATTTTCTTTGCTTCCTCCAATGACGGAACGTTAACAGAAATCTGGTGGTGTCTAACTCGGAAACTTGCACACCTCCTGGATCTTTCCACTTCTCCTAAACCACAAGAGGATTTCGGACAGATATGGGGCTAAAAAACCCTCTTCCCCCACCCTCCCCACTAGACTGCACCTCAAAAACTCCACCCTCTACTGACAGGATTCAGCATCTACCACTAAGTCGATCCCCTATTTTCCTTTGGAGCATGACAATGGCCTATTTGGCCATTTAGACAATGTCGCGATCTTTAAAAATGACCTCAGCTGAGCACTCTCAAATGGTTTCCACAACCTAGAAAAAACTTCCTCCTCCGATAGACCACGAACAACTCCACGTTGCCACTATTTAACAGAGCTCATTGGTGGCTCAACTTTCTGAAAAAAGTCTGCTACTAATTTCCAACCCCGACCTAACACCATTCTCGAGATGCAGAACGCAGTGTAAAAGCCTTTCAAAACTAGTTGGATCACCATAAACCGACCCCATTGATTAGCTTTAGCTTGAACTACAACCTCCCTATTTGCCCTAACTTCCTCCACCAGCCCTCACGACAAAGTCTCAGGTTAAAGAAGACCTTTGTCAATCAAGCTAACTCACCTTTGATGAAAACCTTAAAAACCATGTATCCACTCCCTCTCTTCACCATCGTGAACACATTGGAGCCTCGCCTTTCATCTAAGTAAACCTCAAAACTTTTGGAGCCCACGCACAAGATCTCTCAATATCGGGTCCTCCCTCTCAGTCTCCCTCTCCCTCTCCCTCTCCCTCGAGGCATCACACTCATCAATCCTTTTCCAATTTTTCTCGAGCATTAGAGTGGATTGAGATTAAAGTCTCCTTCTCAGCAACTGGTAAAACGCTCTACCTCTAGACATTTGCCCTTTTGTATTTTTGAGATGTTTGCTTTCAAACATTGATCATAAATCCTATTGTAGCTTAAAAGACTTCTACATTTATTCTTGAACAAGTATATTTCCATCTTTGTTCTTCATAAACTTTTGTGAATATCTCAAAAATTCATTAAGAGGTTTGAGTAAGCCAACGTATTTTTCAATACTTTCAAATATGTTAAGATCACTGACAAGTTAGAAAGTGGTACTCGAGCGTGATGGTTTCTCAAACAAAGTTCATCTTCAACTTCAAAAGAAGATTTTGATTTCGAACGGAAAATTGAAGATCTTGATCGAGGCCGAAATCAATCGCGATTGTGTAGTGTTCTCCCGTTATTGGCACATTCTACGGAAGATATGGTGCGAAAGAGTGGATAGTCAGTTAGCGCATTATGTGATTGTAAATCATTAGTTTCTATTTGTAAAACCCTACCATAGTGCATTTGTCGTTCATTTTGGTAAGATATTTGTTTCTCGTTAATGGGTTTTTTTCTCGTACAATTTGGTGTTGTGTGACTGTTGTACTTATTTCTCTTTTAGATTAATCACCTAATGTTGAAGATAAAATTTGATGTAATTTAATTTGTGCAACATTTTATCACATAGACATGGGTTGTATTTGTGCCCTAAAGGAGTTAAAAGGAATGATTGTCTTTATAACGGCAGTGATTCTAACTTGGCTCTCAACGTGCAATATGAGGCATACACACGGATTAACTCTGAATCTCCAATAAAATATCCCCTGCTCATAATAACAAATCCCCAAGGGGACCACCATACACATCACAATATATCCCATACTTCTAAATCATCACATCAAGATGCTTGAAATATAACAAATAAACGACACTTACACATTAATTTGGAATGTCGTAAGCGTTCAACAAATATAGCGCAGACAGGCGGAGAAACGAAAAGGTAAATAAACGTGTATAATAACAAAGAACGAGCGTATCTCATTCAAAACTGAATGAAGCAAACAGCTTTTGCCAAGCAGTGGTTAAATAACATTTCCCCATAAGAAAATGTTTCTCTCAAAATGTAAAATGAAAATGAATTAAGTACGAGGTCAATCTCAAATATAGAATATGAAGTACTTACATGAGGACATTACTTCCTCGCAATTGCTCAGAGTTATTATCTATCCAGGAGGGGAGATCACTATACTGCCGGATCTCTGGATCCAAAGTTTGTACATTTGGCGTGTGAAACTTTCCAATCCTCGTCTCGTATAAATTCCTCGCATCCAACAGAACAAGCCTTTTATTGCAACTTGGATCATCTTTTTTTAGAAACTTTCCTGGTAAATTTCATTCAGAATTAGCAGGCTGACCACAACAACTTCCAATCATTTTTGTACCTTTTTTTCTGACAGTCAATATCCATAATATAAACAAATATATATATATATATATATATATATATATATATATATCATTGGATTATATAACAAAGCAAGTAAAACAAAAAAAAAATATACATTTTACATATAGCAGAAGAAACCAAAGCAACTGACCAGCTTTCTGAAGAACAGAATGGAACTCAACTGCAGAAAGATGCCTCCCAGCATTTGATATTTCAGGTGATTTCAACAGAGGATGAGAACTAAAAGTAACCAATTCCTATATCGCAAGAATCAAGAGGACTTACTATTTTGAGTGAGAAAACATGTGGCTTAACTATATTGCAAATTAGAATTAGAAAAAGCTGTTTAACCTTAACAAGTCGGATCGATAGAGAAGTGAATCCACATTCCTGAGCAACTTTGTGATTAGAAGGCTGGTGACAAGAAGCGAGCTTGAAATCTGTCCCTTCAAATAAAGTATTGGACTTCAATGCAGCAATGTGTTTGTGTAGAGACGATAATTTCCCTCCAACCTAACCGAAAACCAGAAGACACTAAACAACAGAGAGACAGGAGAGGAATAGGAATACATATATATAAATATATATATATATATATATGGTTACAGTGACGTTAACGCCGTGGGGAGCGAGACGGACGCGGCCGAGGAGAGAGAGTGAGTTGCAGTTGGATTGGTATAAGGAGAAGAGATGGTGGAGGTCTGGAATAGGAGTGTATTTGTAGTATAACAACACGCCGTACTCTTCCCCTTCATCCTCCATTTGTAACCCAACAGAAAAGCCCTAAGCAGGGCAGAGGGACCAACGATTATTTGCGGTTACGTTCTTAGGCATCCACAATGGGATGCTACCATGGAGGTAAGATATGGACAAATAAATAGGTAAAGATTGCGGAGGAAAGATAACAAATTTGGCAGAGGCAGTGGATTTGCAAAGTTATCAAACGCATGCAAATTCAGTAAGACTTCTTACGAAGTTCTGTTGTTCATAGAAAATTCCTACGAACTTCTGAAGTTCGTAGAAAATGTAAATACTCATTTTTATTATATATTTTGGTTCCTACGAACAAATATTGTCCGTAAGAAATATCATTTCATTTCCTACGAACAAGAGTTGTTCGTAGGAACCACATTTACAAATTCCACCACTGTGAGTCTGACTGCTGGTGAACTGCCAAACCACCTTTTTAATTTGCAAACTTACCGTTCGTCGATCACCCCCAGTACGGTTGCTCTAAGTAATAAATGGACAAATTCTCCACCTCGATTTCCAGTGATTCTCCAAATATACAAATTGAATGAAGAATTTGTAAAGATTCCTACAAACTTCATTTATTCATAGGAATTCCTACGAACAAATGAAGTTCGTAACAAATATAAATAATCATTTTTATTATACATTTGGGTTCCTACGAACAACATTAGTTCGTAGCATTTTCTACGAATTGTTCGTAAGAATTGTGCTTTTATTTCTTACGAATATGAGTTGTTCGTTGGAACCCAAAGTACAAATTTGACTTCATCCCCATTATGAGAGCTGCCATCAAGAGAAAGAAAATTTACTTTTCATTCCTTATAATACCTTTCGTTGGGCTTATACCATTAAAGATGCTCTTAACACTTCTTTGTCAGGACATCACACTATTGTTTATTGTTCTATAGTTTTTTCATTTCTATAGAATTTTAAATTGTATTAAGTCCACTTAAATTGACATCTTTATATTACCCTAAAATACTATGCTCCTTGTGTGGTGTAGTTGTTCCTCACTAGAAAACGAGACATCATAGATGTGAGACGTCATGTCTTTCTGTAGTTCGTTCTCAATTATATTAATGTAGTGTGGTTTCTCCTTAACACACGATGAGAAATCGAGATAAGAGATGAACGTGTATTTCTACAGTTATTTCTCTATTATATTATACGACTCCCTAATTTCCGCTCAAAAACCAGTTGTAACATCCCGTACTTTTAATGATTTTTAAATATTAAATTAGAAAATTTAATTGATAATTAATCTGAATTAAAATAAATACTAACTAGTGAGATAAGAGTTAGCATTTATTATTGAAAATTATATTTAATATTATTGAGTGAATAAATTAATATATGATTGTGAATTTATGAGAATTATCGCGAGTGAGAAATACGACAATTGACAATTACGGTAATTAAGGCGGGACGCGCATGTCAGTCGTGTCAGGACTAAATTAATGGAATAAAAAGTAAATTATTTTGAAGTAATCCAAATTGTCATTTCGAGTGCGCCAATGTGTCCGGAAGGATCGGGATAGTTAAAAAAATCTACCGGGGCCCGGGACAATTTTAGCGCAAACCGGCATCCCGGGATGACATTTTGGTCATTTCTATTTTGGGGCTTTAATTATCTACGAAATTAGGAGAGGGAATATATCTGATACGTAAGGGAAGTTAGGGTTTTAATTCACAAAATCCAAGGGAGAGTCACAGAGGAAGAAGGAGAGCCAATTCTAGGAGTCTAAGGCCAAGAACCACCATCTTGCACCGCTGAGACCACCACCGCGTAGATCGGAGAATGAGGAACACAACCATACCAACTAAACCAGTGGATCACACCTTCCTTCGAGAGGCAAGTGTTTAATCTTGCAAAGTTTGAGCAATAATATCACCCATGTTAGTGTAGGTTGAAATGTAGTGTAGGTTGAAATGTAGTGTAGGTTGAAATTGAACATGTATTGTATATGATTTGGGTGAAATTGAAGGACTTGGATCATAATCTGGAATTGAAATTGACATAGGTTTGATTCCTTATGATATGTAGATGATAACCCACGAAATTGGATTAATATTGATGAATAATTCTAGGCTTTTATGGTAGTTCTTGTAGAAGATGACAAACTAGGGTTCTTAATTCTTATACTTGAAATAAACCCAATTAATTGATGCCCTTCGATGAAATTGTAGTTCTTGAACATCAGAACTTGTTTAATTATGTTAGTACAACATTTAGTATGTTTGAATTGGTGTTTGGGATGATAAAAATAAGGATTTGGGGTTGAAAATTGGAGAAACCCATAAAAACACATGTGCAGAATTTTCCATACATGTACAAGCGAATCGATTCGGTGTTAGGCGAATCAATTCGGTAAGGGGAATCAATTCGGACCAGGCCGAATCGATTCGCCTACCCAGTTTTGGCCAGTTTTCTCCTTTTGTTTATTATGGTTAGAAAAATTTTTGGAATTTATTCTTGAAATTTGTTTTAATATACTTGGACTTATGTTAGAAGACCAGTAGGCATAGGTGGGTGATTAGGCATAAATTCTTCCCAATTTATCCCTTAATTTAGTTACTTTTAGCACCTCGAACAACGTAATCGACTTGACTTTATCTCATAATCTTGTTACTGACTTATCCTAATGAGTACACCGAGTTTCTGGTATTTCGTACTAATTTTGCAGGTATTTAATGTCAAAAACGAAAGAAAGAAATCGGAAGAATCGAGAAAGGCAAAAAGGAAAGTCAAAAGGACAAAAGTGTAATTTTTACCCGGAATTCGGATAAGGCACCTAAAGATAAGTTGAAGATATCAAGTTCATGAACACGTGGAAAGAAACGGCACCTCAATCGGAGTTCCGGAACAAAAGTTATGAGCAATCAAAGTTGGAGAAAAAAGTCAAAGAGGCAGGCCGATCCGCATGAAGGCCGGACTGGTCCGCAGTGCATATTCCAGAAAAACCCGGACCAAAAGAAAAACGAAGAGGGAGGAAAAATAAACGAACCGATCGGCCATGAACCGGTCCGCCCCAGAAATAAAAGAACCGGTTCGCATTCAAGGCAGACCGATCTGCATAAGGCCCGGACCGGTCCGGCTGTCGAGATTTTAATTTCTTATCCTTCTCCTATGAAGAGTCCTAGTGTAGCTAAAACTCCTGAAATTTTGTAGGGTATATAAACCCGTTTTATTATCATTTTTAATACGGAGAATTAATATAATTTTTCAATTCTTTCTGTAAAACCCTAGTTTTGAAGGTAGATTATAATTTTAATTCCAAAGTTGAAGATTATTCAGAGTTTTGTGATTACAAGTATTCTTCATCACTGCTTTTACTGCTTTGGTAAGATTAGGAGTTAATTTCTTCGGTCCAATTCCTTTTTACATCATTCTACAAAATTTTCCTTAGTTTAATTATGGTTTTCTGCAATTCAAAGATTGTTTTCATTACTTTTAACATGCTAGGCTAGATTTTCTAAGGTCGGGATACATGAACCCCGCCTGATGTGATAGTTGCATGTGTATAACATTAATCCTCTGAATTTAGTGATTTATTACGACCGTACTGCGTAGTAACACGACAATTGTAGATCTTTGGATCTTATTTGCTTCCGGGTAACCGAGATGCTTTAGAATGCAATTCCAGTGTAACTATCGCGATACCGATTTACTCGTCCTCTGATTAAGTATGGTGCGGGCTTGAACCTCATATATGTAATGCTTGGGAGTACTAAATTCTAGGTCTAATTAATCATTTAAATTTATGATTAGTATTATACCTGCAATACACTAGGGTTGGGGGATTGTATTCCCGCCTTGTTTTCTCATCATATAGTTTAAAGTTTTAAATCATTATTCATCAGTATTTTTGGTAATTTAGTGTCGTTGCACTTTTCATAATTTCATAATTGCATCTAGTATAGTTACTCCACAAACCAAATCATTTTTCTTTTTCCCTTAGAGTCAGAGTTAGGATTTCTTTATCTATCCAACGTCGTCACAATTTCATTGTCCTATTATACGATGCCGACTTATCGGGTTTATTACTAACGCGATAGGCTTGCGCTTGAGCCTAGAGTGAATGCACATTAGAAACACTTTCTGAGTTGCGTCAAGTTTTTGGCGTCGTTACCGGGGAATTAGGTAGACTTAGGATTAGATCGAGTCAATCTAAAGCTTTGACCAAAAAATTTCCAAAAATCCAAAAACATAAAAAAAAAATCTAAAAGCACAAAAAGATTCATCACCATCTCTCATAAGCTGGTAATGCAAAATTCTGAACTCACTCCCACACCCCATAATACTCCAACCAGCATTCACGAAAATCCAATAGTTGAGTACGACCCCGATAGCCCTCACACTCCTAACGCCCCACAGCTCTGGATTCCACCTCCCACACCGTCACACTCAATCTCAAATAACACTCCATTTTCCTTCTTACGACACACCTCCGAGCACACTTCGAGCACACCAAGAGAGGACACCGAGTCGTTAAGAGAGAGAGAGATGTCGCAACACGGTAGTGCAGCCGTCGGTGCGGAAGAGGCCCCATACCGTCCGATGAGAGAAATCTTATATCCCGAGCGCACTGTCACTCCGGGATGCATTATACTCCCGTATAATGCCGGGCAATTCGTTTTAAAAACGAGATGATCCAAATGTTACCCAAGTACCATGGTATGGATTCTGAAAAGCCATATCTTCACATTAGGGAATTTGAGGATGTGTGCGATACTCTTAATGATCAAACTTGCACACAAGAGGTGATCCGCCTCAAACTCTTCCCATTTTCGCTAAAAGATAAAGCTAAGACCTGGCTATGGTATTTACCTACAAGATCGATTCCATCTTGGAACGAGTTGTAATCTAGATTTCTCAAGAAATTCTTCCCACCACATCGAACAATCTCCATAAAGGCTCAAATTTAAGCGTTCAGACAATCAGAAAATGATCCATTTCATCGATGTTACGAGCGTTTCAATGAGTTAGTTACTTCATGCCCCCATTATGGAGTTGATACAACACAAATCATTTCCTTTCTCTACAATGGGCTGAACCTTAATTCCAAATAACTCGTTGAAACCACATCGAACAATCTCCATAAAGGCTCAAATTCAAGCATTCAGATAATCAGAAAATGAGCCATTTCATCGATGTTACGAGCGTTTCAATAAGTTAGTTACTTCATGCCCCCATTATGGATTTGATACAACACAAATCATTTCCTTTCTCTACAATGGGCTGAACCTTAATTCCAAACAACTCGTTGAAACCACATCGAACAATCTCCATAAAGGCTCAAATTCAAGCATTCAGATAATCAGAAAATGAGCCATTTCATCGATGTTACAGCGTTTCAATAAGTTAGTTACTTCATGCCCCCATTATGGATTTGATACAGCACAAATCATTTCCTTTCTCTACAATGGGCTGAACCTTAATTCCAAATAACTCGTTGAAACCATGGGTAGTGGTCCTCTTGTCGAACTAGACGCCCACGATGCTGAGCTTCACCTGAGGTATGCCACCGAGACTACCCAATCCTGGGATACATCTGATCCTAATGCTCAAAATCAAAATCGTCAAGTGACCACCACTCCAGCGACATCCGGTTTATTTCACGTAGATAATAATTCTATGACGGACAGTCGATTGTATATACTTGAGAAAGGATTTCGAAACCTATCTGAGGTATATGGAAGAGGACCAACTGGATCCATCCCTAACCCTATTGAGAATGTGTGTGCGATTTGTGAGGCGGGTCATTCAACTGAGGAATGCCCGACTATACCCACCTACAAATTGATGATTCAAGAGCAAGTCAGCGGCATAGGAGGATTCAAGGGTGATTTTGGTGCGCCCCACGAGAATTCTTACAACCCTTCGTGGAAAAACCACCCTCGTTTTAGCCATGGGCAACAACATGCTGCGATGAATCCTAATTCACATGTTGCCCCTCCTCCACCACAACACTTTCAATAAGCTCCACACATGCAAGGACATGTGCAAGCACCACCACCTCAAGGATCATATATCCCTCCACCGTGAAGAAGTCTCGAGGATACGATAAATCAATTTATCAACAACCAGACTGCAACTGATGCTAGGCATGAGCGCATGATCCACGACATGAATGCGAACATTTCACAGTTGTAATCATCATTGAGTATCCAAGAGAAGGGCAAGTTTCCTGCCCAGGGCCAAAGACCTCCCCAAGGTCAAACTAGTGTAAGCTCCACACCCCATAACCATCCGGAGCAATGTAGCGCAATTACCACTCTACGTAGTGGGAGAGTAGTTGACTTGTCACCTCCTCCACACGATGCAACTAAAGACAAGGAGACTTCGCCCGGCACGAAAGAGGCCGAAGATGTCCCCTTGAATGAGAGTGATAAAGAAGGCACTAGTGAGCTCGAGGTAGTAGTGAAACCCCCCACCGCTGCCCCATACCCTCAACGGTTGGTCCCGCACTCCAAAGGGACTTCTCGGGACGATGTTTTGGATGTCCTTAAATAAATAAAGATTAATTTACCTTTTCTCGAGGCCATACAGAAAATTCCCGCATACGCTAAGTTCATTAAGGACTTACTCACGGTGAAACGCAAGCTAAAGGTAAATAAGAATGTCTTTTTGGCCAAAAATGTCAGTTCAGTTTTATCGAGTGACCTTCTGTTAAAGTATAAAGATTCGGGTGCACCCACCATTTCGTGCATCATGGGGAAGAACCGAATCGAAAGAGCACTAATAGATTTAGGAGCGAGTGTTAACATTCTACCTTGTTCCATCTATAAGAAACTCAATTTGGGAGCCCTCAAGCCCACAAATATGACTCTCCAGCTCGCGGATCATTTTGTGAAGATGCCTCGGGGAATCATTGAGGATGTGATCGTCCAAATAAACACTTTCTACTTCCCGGTGGACTTTGTCATTTGGGACGAGGAGCCCTCCATTCTCCCGAGCAATCATGTTCCCATTATCCTTGGTCGCCCATTCTTAGCTACGGCTAATGCACTCATCAATACTCGGAGTGGGCGAATGCAATTAACATTTGGGAACATGACCCTCGATACAAATATTTTTAACAATATCAAGAACGAGGGTGATGATGGAGAACCGCGAGACGGATCTTTTAGGAGCAGCACACGAGCATGTGAGGACCCATACGCGAGAGCCGATAGGGGTATACCTTGTTACATCAAGTGAGAGCGATAATTTAGAGGGCATAGGGAGAAGTTCGTATGAGTGCTTAAAGGAGAGTGAATGGCAAGACACGATAGATATTTTTCTCCTCGAGTACTACCCACCCACACCACCTAATAATGTTGAGATGGAGCGAGGAAGAAAGAATGTGGAAACAAAGCAAGAGAGAGAGAGAGCTAGAGGAGTTGATCCTAACAGGAGTTGAGAGAGAATTCGGGCAGGTGGATGAGAGCCTTCACGACAAAGTCCAACCTTTATTGGACTCATGTAGTCATTTAGGAGAGGGCGAATGGAAAGATAAAACTGATGAGTTTCTTCGCAATGACCATCCACCCATACCATTTGATGGCCCGAAGGCGATAGAGGAGAAAAGTTGTGTCTCGTCCGACTTAGTGCCCGACCCATGCATTCCAAAAATTGAAAGAAAATTAGGTGTTCCCTCTGAGTCGGTGCACGCTAGCTATGCTTTGAGTAAGCATCACAGGTATCCCTTTCCGAGTAGTCACGATGAGTCTCTCGGTCTTTCCTTTATTTATGGGCGAGGTCCCAACTTATTCCGGTTGTTGGTATATGACAGGAAGACGGGAGTGACAAGGAGAGCATCGAACCCCGTGAGTGGGGTCGGGTGAGTTTGTGGAGAGATGAGAGGCCGTCGCCCCCGACGCGTATGGGGTGATTGTTGTTGTATTTTTGAGTCATGCATGAGTGTCATATAGTGTCTTGTTGCATTTTAATAATTTGTTTGTTTTATTTTCTCGCACTATTTATTCGCTTTGAGTTAGATTTTAGTCATTTTTGCTTGAGGACAATGCAAAAGTCTAAGTTAGGGGGGTCACAAGTGCGTATTTCTAAAACTTCACAAAATTTCAAAAATGCCCAGAAAATTTCAAAAAAATCATAAAATTTTGAAAAAACCAAAAATATTTTTGTTCAAAATAAATAAAAATTGGAATTCAAAAATATCATTAAAAGTCGGATTGAAGTCTCAAGTTGTAAAATTCAACATACACAAAGCCGAAATTGACTAAAGATGGAAATTGAGCGAAAATTGACGACTCAACGAATAAGTGTGGAGATTAACAAACCCGGTGAGATTCGAGCCTTTCACTTTTTGTGAGTTTTTAAATCAATCCGAGTTAATTGTTAACTCAAAGTTCTTTTCAGCGCCTAAAAAGTCGTCGAGGATCTCAATCCTTTCATTTTTGTAAAACTTGGTTTTTGTTTTGAAAGTTAAACCATTAAAGATTAACAAAAACTCAAGGGACTTTTGGAAAAGTGTTTTTATCTCAAAGGATGGCAAAAGTCTATGGAAAAAATGGTTCCCCCGCACTATAAAAATGGTGGGAAAGCAGTAGGAGGTTATGAGAAAAATTGCATAAATGCTCTGGTCGTTTGAACGAGTCTCAATCTCATTCGAACGACATTTCGAAGGAGACGCGAGCACACACAAAAAGGAATCTCTTTAGAAATCGTTCAAATGAGGTCATTTGAATGAGGTAGTTTGAACGATATTTTAGGCCATATGCTAGATAATTTCCATACGAATGTGTGGCCGCCAGTTTCGTATCTTTCTGATTTTTCTTGAATTAGTTATGATTTTTCTACGAAAGAGTGTGAGAACAAAAATTTTATGAATTCAAAAAAAATATTTTAACCAAAAAATATTCTAACACCTAAAAATAAATTTCCAAGGCCCAACATAATATTAGCATTCATACTTGAGAGATCCTTGGACCGTGGATGATGAAAACACGGCAATATACACGTCATGGGATGTAATTTCTTCGACTTGGCCACTATGTTTTCAACAATAATGTCATAGGATTGAAAGGTCACAAATAACTTCTATCCTATGACTCAAAGAGTTTTGTCCAGAATTAATCCAATACATACAAATTGATTCAATTGGAGATTTTTTCTTTCAAGGACCCCCTTTCTGAGATCTGAAGAGCCCCTACCTCAAAATCAGTTCGTCATTTTCCAAAAATTTCATTTTCCAAACATTCTCTCCAGCCTTTCTTACATCACTTTCACCCCACCTTTGCCACTAATTTCACCACCACTCCATCACCATAATAAATCAACCTGCTTTATTTAAAAAATAAACAGGAAAGTTTCATAAAAGGTCTACTTATATCTTTTTGTAGCTCATTTAATTAGTGTCATTTATCACATCTCCTTTACTCTTAACATATTTTTTTGTTGTATTCTTACTTTCTCACCCTAAATAATCCCCCTTTTTTATTACTTATATACACAAAAGTATAGTTTCATAAACCTAAAAAAGCAAAAAGAGGGTTTAATCCTTAAACCCCAAATTAGAATTTTCTTCCCCTTTTTCCTACACTTTCTCCACTTGTGCACACTTTTCAACAAACTAAAGGAAATTCTAGCTTTGGGTTCATGGGTTGAATACCACCATTGCGTGTTATTGAACTTTGTGTACTTTGATGTCATTTTAGACTACGTAGGTATCTCAAGTCTTCCCCGAGATTCGAATCTTTTTTTTTTCTCACTTTATTCATTCTCAGTTTTATTACTATCATAAGTACAAATACACATGCATATTCAGTTCTTCATAGTGAAAGATAATCCGGTGTGTTGCTCACATTATATTATATTTTCATATTTTTATTCTCTTTCGCTTTTACAATTCCGTCAGACATGCATATTCATTTCCTCATAGTGGATTATGATCCGGTGTGTTGCTCACATTTTGGCTACCCTTTAGATTATTATTTTAATTTATACTCCTCATAATGACTCATCCCTATCTTCTCCATAGCGTGAGTATAACGATTTATTTTCTTACTTATTTCACTCCGCACACATCATACACACAAATTGCATTTTAGAGAAAAAAGAGAATATTATCATAGCCCGTGAGAGACTGAAATGGAAGAATGGGTGCCTAACACCTTCCCATTCCGTAACTTAGTCTTCAGACTCCCATTCCGTAACTTAGTCTTCAGACTCGTGATATATTTGGTTTCGTATGCTTAGTTTGTCTTCGATGCCGTTTTTTCGAGGACGGCTACATCTTATGCCTGTTTGAGCAAAATAGACTGGCGTCTCCATCTTTATATTTTCACCCCTTTGACGATGGCCAATTCATTTCCGTGGGAGCCCATGAAGATCGCGCGAGTGGCAGAAAGATGACCTTCTTCCTCGATCCTCACACACAAATTTTTTTCTTTCTGGGCGAACCCGTGTCGAAAAATCTTGGATGGCTACAGTGGCGACTCCACTGGGGACTTATTTTTAGAGGACTTTTTTACTAATTTCTTTTATTCCAATAGATTTTTTTTTACCAATAGGATCAGTTAGAATTGCATTGAATAACAATTTAAAAAATTTAGACTTTACTTCACATGGTATTTTTTTCTCATTTTCTTTATTTTTCTACTTGAGTGTATATATCTCCACTGGTATATTCTTCCTACTCTTATACTTACATGTTATATATATGCCTTGATTAAATCATGATATCCATGTATGAAACCATGCCTTTTTTTCACGACATGTAAATACCACCTTTTCTATCACGTGTTTCATGCTTACTATGCTCATTCCACTTACCCACATTTTCATATACTCCATGTCTCTTATATATATCCAAGCTTAATATCACTAGCAAACACTTCCACATTAATCTCACTTGTGTATAGCCACGGTCTTGCTCACATGCTTCACAAACCACTTGTAGATATCCATGCTCAGTCTCACTTACACATACTTTCATATTACTCTCACTTGTATATATCTACACATTTTTTTCACTTACACATATTCCTATGTAACTCTAACTTTGCACATACCTTTCTCTCACTTATGTATATTCACATGCCTCACATTTTTATTTATATCATTATGCTTTGTATATGCTCCATGCTTACATACTTTATAACTTTACTCTCCTTGCTTAGCTCTTTTATCACATGCCACTCATGTATACTCCATGCTCTACTTCATGTTTAGTAGTAGTACTTCGCTATCTTAGCATACATAAAACTCTCCATAAAATACTAATTTAGACTTATGCATTTTTTCACACTACATCACGTGAGCACTGCATTTTAACCATATTTTGTCCTGTATTGGGGGATCACTTGGCGATGGGTGCCAGTTCTATGGGGAACGGTTATCCTAAGCGGTATGATTCCCACTTTCCATTAGCCTAGTACCTTCGACGTAAATCTAACGGTTCCCCTGTATAGTCCCTCTTGATCGAACTCATGACGGGAGGTATATAGCAGGGAACTCGTTCGTGTACATAGAGTATATCAAATTCGCTCTCACACGTACTATCTCCACGAGGTGTATCATAAGGCAATTCGCGTACACTCAGGTATATCAAATGGCTTCTCCACACATACCAATGAATGATTTCCCTTATAGGTAAGAGGTATATCTTGGAAGTCATGCTAAAGGGGGGTTAACCTTTTCACTAACATCCTAAACCATCAACCCTATATAGGCGTCTGCCCTTGGACACTCATACCTTATTTATCGGTTCAACTCGAAACTCTGCCAAAATTTCAGGTCGCCTTTCTGCCCGAATTTTTGCACTATTTCACCCCTTTTAAAAACTGGACCCTATCCGTGCATCTAAAAACATGCCAAACTGTGTCTTGCGTCGTGTATCATATCTTTTTTCGGACTCAAGTGTTCTCTGGCATTTCACTTATACCCTAGGCGAAACATAATACAAGTGAAACCTAACGATGACAACTGCACTGGGGGATTTTCCTTTCTCCCTTTTTCAAAATACCAAAAAATATATTCTTCCTTTTTCAAAATTATAACAATACCAAAAATATTATTTTTCCACTGGAATAAAAAAAAAAAATTCCTTTCCCTCTCAGGTGCGATCACACACCCTAATTCTGGTCTAGCTCCCTATTGGCTCAGATCCTCCATCAATCCACCTTAGAGCTCTACACCTCTTTTGATACCTCCACGAAAGTTGAACAGTCCCTCTGAAGACTCTTTATAGAGAACCTTGATCAAAATTTTAATGTTCAGCCGAATATGATGACAGTTGTCGCTCTGCTTAGCACCAAGATTGATAATATCCAGGCAAATTTCCAAGAGATGCAATAAAATAGGGTTCAGACACTGAGGCTCGTGAGCCTAACATCGTCTTCCCCCATGCCATGGGTTTGCAAGCACCAAAACATTTGTGTGTACTAGAAGAGTATTGACATATCCCGCGTATCCCTCCTGCTAATGGGCCACCACCAGCTCAGTTGCCGATATTGAACCTTGCCCAACCAGGGGCTAATTTTCTAATGCTTATTCTCGTTGATGCTAAAGAGGAAGACTTGGAAAAGGTTAAGTAAGACCTTATACTGTTATCAGAGAAGTTTGACCAAGTCAAGATCTCAGGGAACTGCATGGATTACACCGACATGTCTCCCTACCCAAAAGCTCGATTGCCAAAAAAGTTCAAGATGTCAGAGATAAAAGAAATTAGAAATAGTAGACCTCCTATTATATACCTTCGTAGTTATCATCATGCTATGACTCTACTTGAAGCGTCTAAAGAAATAATGGCGTAAATGTTCCAACACTCTTAAAGAAAGTGCTCTCCGATGGTTCTTGTCATTAGAAGAATCTCAAATCTGTAAATGGGAGGATGTGTCCCTAGATTCTATAACCCAATACACATACAATAAGGTGTTAGAAGTCACTCGCCGAGACCTTGAGCTACTCAAGTAGAATTTTGTGGAATTGGTCAACATCTTTATTTGTAGGTGGAGAAAAAAGGTCGCTACCATGATAGACCGACCTTTTGAGGAAGAACAAGTGAGCATTGTGAATAATAATTTCTTGCCGAATATCTTAAACTCTATGGGAAGACAGTACCACCCTTATTTCAGAGCCCTCTAGTAGGCAGGGGTCGAGATCAAAAAAGGTATCACCAATCAAAAAGCTGAGTCTCAGCCGAAGAGGCCAAAAAGGCAGTTAATTCCTCATAAGTATGACAAGCCAGCTAACACTTATGTCTCAACTGTTAACAACATTTCTCAACCTGCTACATCATGGGTGCCCAAAGATCATCCTGCAATAGTTAAGAGACAATACGCCAAAATCTATGCTCCCCTATCAAACGTTTACCAATCTTTCATGTCTCTAAACCTCATCAACCCTTTGGAACCTCGCCCATTACCAAACCCATTTCTAAGGAACTTCAAGCATGATGCTCTTTGTGATTTATTCTAAATCATCAGTCACACCACTGACCAATATTTCCACCAATAGAACGTCAATGAAGGCCTCATTGATAAGGGGGTAATTACCCTTCCAGTAAATTCTAAACCCCATACTACTCAAAATCCTCTGTTAACACACTGGATCGGCATGGACACCATTATTTTGGAGGAAACTCCAGATTTTGATCCTTACACTAGAATTCGGCCCATCAATACACCTGGTCCATCTGCTTGTTCCCCTAAATCCTTAAAAAATTATCTCTCTTTCCTTCTACACCTAGAAAATGCACCAGAACAGGCCTTATCTCTCATAACAAGTGCCTGCATTGCCGTCCGAACCCGCTCAGGAATAGAGATCATGGAGCCACTTGTTGTTTTGAATTAACTCAGGGACTTTGAGATGAAATTACCACTAGAGACGACCCTCGAAGAAGATAATTATGAAAAGCTTAGTGATATATACATGGAAGCTCGACAATTAGACGATTGGTTTATTTCAGTAGGGGAATTCAGCTTGGACAGTACCGTTCAGGTCATGTTTGATGAGTTTGTATAGGAAAAATAAATATATACAACTTCCAGATTACTCAACATCCTGAGGGTCAAGGGATACATTGTTCCCTCTTTCTAACACTTCTCCACTGAGTGGGAAGATTTGTATGCCGAAGCAGTTGAATTCATATAATGCATAGATTTCTCATGAAGAAACATTATTGTTGCCACAGGGTGGGGAGAAGGCCCTTTCAGTTAACTCAGATGGTAGGGACATTGGCATGGTCGCCTCCTTATATTGGATGGTTTCTTCCTAAGAGTTACTATTTGGAATTAATGAAGTATCCATTAAGTCAGAAGTGGATGAAGACACAAGATTTATGTTCTTCCCCTCATCTCTAAATCACATGACCTGATCAGGGTGATACTTTTAAGACCTGATTCTTCCATCAGCAAGCACACGCATTGATAAAAAGAAAG
Source organism: Sambucus nigra (assembly GCA_949130495.1). Taxonomy (NCBI): domain Eukaryota; kingdom Viridiplantae; phylum Streptophyta; class Magnoliopsida; order Dipsacales; family Adoxaceae; genus Sambucus; species Sambucus nigra. The sequence continues at coordinate 77,126,377 of OX422212.1, read as the reverse complement.
AATTGTTGAAGAACTCATGATACCAGGAATGTCGATCGAAGAAACTAAAGTCCTCGAATAGCTCAAGAAGTCCCAAGATAGCATCACTTTGTTGTGGATTTTCATTTTCTCCCAATTGTATAGAAATGCTTTGATCAAGCTCCTCATAGGACCCATAATTCCTCCTCATCCAACCCCTGAAGAAGCCATCTATATAGTTGGATCTTGAACCACAGAAAGGTTCATCTCCTTTGCCGATGAAAAAATTTCTAATATTGGTTTTAACCACAATTATGCTCTCAACATCTCTGTAGAAATCATGGGAAAGATAATTCCATTGTCACTTGTTCATGACAGGTTTGCTATAAATATATATTCATTAAGATCTCTTAATTTTTAGGGATAAAAGTCAGTGATCTCATCCCATTTTTGCTGTTTTGCGCGCCTACGATAACACTCATCGAGAAGTTATGGATTCAATAAAACTCACACTAGGGGCTGGCCCTATATGCCCCAAAATCGAGTTTCTGGTCATCGATATACAAGCCTGTTTTAACTTGCTCTTTGGTTATACTTGGCTTCGCAGCATCCGACGCGTGTCCTCCTCCCTTTATTTGAAGCTGAAATTATTTACCAATGGTCAAGTCATCATTATCATTATGGATGATGAAAATTGTGATGACATCATGACAAGTAATATCGTTTTAGAAATCTAGCACAGGGTTAATGACACGATACTCTCAAATTTCAAGATCGGTCCACTTTTCATCCCAGCAGGTAATAACTTTAAATACTGAGTATGCCCAAAGCATAACCCACATGGCAATTCAACTAGCGACACCCAAGGAGAACGGGACACGTCAGGCATAGTTGCAGCAACATTAGGGTTGACTCCTAACATAGCAGAAAATTCTTCATAAGTGGGACACACCTCATCCAAGCCAAAGCAGAATATATGGTCTTTTGGGTACTTAAACCACAAATCTTATTCCAGGAGATTCAAGTCAATGGAGTGATTATGCTACAAAGTAGCCGGACGTAAGTTGAATGCCTCGTAGTTGACATTGTACAAATATGGTTTCCAAAACCTCAAGGTAAGCATCAAAAGCCTCAATTATGGGAACTGCCATCTCAGAGGAGTAAAAAACTTTGTAAAATAAAGGGAAAGGAAGAAAGCCACAGTGTGATTTAAAGCTCCACGTCAGAGGACCCTTTTATACCTGAAATCCTCCACAAAAGATGAAAGAATCATCTTGATGTTGCAACAATTGCTTTTTAGTACACAGAAGTATAGAAGAAGGACACTTATGGATAAAAAATCAATTTGGACCTAATTAATATGCCGATATAGGCCAAGGGTATGCCGATCAGTACACCCCCTATTTTGGGAATATTCCCACTTTTCTTCCTTTTTCATTTTTCGAATAAACCCGTTTTTATCAAAACAACCTTTTTACAAAGGTTTTCCCGAGTATCCCATCCTAGAAAAGAATTTCTAGAATTATAATGCATATTTCAAATTCTATCTTTCTTCTTCAATAAATAACCACCCTAGTGGAAAATTAAAGTGTATGTAGAATAGGCTATTTAATTCAAGATAAATTAAGAATATGAAAATTGCATCATTATATGTATAATTGCCACTAATCTTACATTTTCTATGAATAGAAAAGAAAAAAGAAAAATAGATTAAGATTGTTGGGACGCAACCCGAACTTTCTTAAAAGCTTGCCATCTATAACCACTACCTCAAGCACCCCAGCGAATGCGCTTCCCACGATGGCGAGCAGTGCAACCTAATCTCCCAGAACCAAATCTTTTCTCAGTAGTTTTCGGCGACACCATACAAGATCTAATCGCTTTCCTCACGTGATTGGACACTGAAGTTTTCCAATCTCAAATATCTCGTCGTCACATTCGTATAATGCAATAGGGCTCGCCCTCCTCACTTCGTCTGACATCTACTTCAACCTCCTAATATAATCGAGGGCGATAACGGTGGAACCTTTACCTAAACCTCCATCACATGCCTTACCACCCTCTCTCTTAAGTACCAGATGTACCCAAACTTGTGTGCCATCAGCCTCCGCATCTGGACATGAATGTACCTAACCCCTACAACTGTCGAGCCCGGATGCTAAGGATAGAACACCACCTGTCCCTAAATAAATGTCATCAAAAATATAAAAAATGCAAAAAAAAGTAATGACTTAAAATCCAAAAAGGACAAATATAAAGCCTAAACCAATCACTCTTTAGGGCATTCAACACCGCCATCAAATCCTTTAAATTTGGGGAGTTCTTTGACTTCCTATTCGACCTCCTCTATTGAGACATGCTCGAGAACTCCCATACCTCACAAAAATTCAGAGATACTAACCCAACATTATGCCCAATTACATCATAAAACCACATCTGTAGAAAGCAACACAAGATCTTTTCAAATGCCAAAGAATAAGGAAAAAAGTAGAAACAAGAACGGTATCTGAAGATTTCCTCCAGAAGGTACGCGAGCCCTATAAAATTACGCCGATGACACCGAATAAAGGCATCCAGAGAAACATAGAAGGACTCCAACATAAATATCCCCCAGACATACAAGTGAATCTCAGAGATGACCCGCAGAAAAGAAAGAAACCATATATAGACAACGTCACTGCTCGTCGTCACAATAAATTCCCCCAGCAATAGAAAAATAAACAAATGGATTGCCTGCCTCACCTGCTTCCCGTCAATCACATCAATATGTTTGACCATCAAGGTGCGTTTTAACATCGATATCCCGATCGACTCCCTTGAAACAGTCCACTCAATATACCCTAAGGCAGCTTGAATCGCAACCACATAAATGCGCAGTGTCCGACCCACTTTGATCTGTGACCCTCGTATTCTAACCCTATCAACTAATGCACATCCATCGGACTGACCATTATATCTCCCATGCTAAAATAGAACGTATGAGTAGTGTCCCACCACCTTTCACCCAAAACGCATATCACCGTTGAAGATCGAGACGTCTCATCCAAGGCCCTAGCCAGATGACCAAATCGGCACCCTCCACTATCAACTTCACCACCATAGGGATCTTCTCCCACACCTTCCTAGTCCCAGTTGAACCCCGAGAGAGAATTCCAAATGAGGAAACATCCACCTGCACATAAGCAAAAATTCTTCAAAAATCCCAAAAAGAAAAAAAAAATCTATTAATAAACTCAAAAATAAGAGAAAACACTCAGGTAACCATTCAGATTCTTCATCCTCTAAGAATTATGATTCCCAATCTCTCTCAGTAAGACCCTCTCTTCCAGGAAAGTCTAAAAGTTATCATATGTGTTCTCACTCCCAAGCACCAGTGCCTCAGCATCACGCTACTCTAAGACGACCCAGCCTTCGGTGGCTATAAAATGGTTGTTCTCCATTCCTTACATAAGTTCTTTCGAAGCAAAAAAATCTAAGACTGATTTTTAGAGAGAAAGAGAGAATAATTTTCACCTTTTGAAGGTGTACGAAATGAGAAAATCACCACCCTTTTTATAACGGACTGGGGGGTATGCCGATCGATAACCACTGGTCATGCCCACCGACATTGACATTTCACCTCCACCGAGAAGCCCAGGAGTCCATTCCCTATGCCAATAGGCACATCCTGCCTATGCCTATCATAAGACCCCCTTAATTTTGTCACAAAATTCCCCCCCCCCCAAAGCAAAAATTATTGAGAAAGTTTATAAAAAACCCAAAAATCTCAAAAACCCTCCAAATTTTCTAAAAAACTCATTTTCATAAAATTCATCCATATTTTAAAAGAATACGAAATCCTTAAAAGATTTCAAAAAAATCTAGAAAATGCTTATCAAAATGCGCCAGCATTAGAATTCTCACTCCATATCCAAACAGAATAAAAAGTGCACCCCCTACTGCAACCAACAATCATCAGTCGCATTTATCAAACTTTCTATCTCTTTAGGTAACTAAAATTGGCCTGGACCCTCTGAATTGGGTTGCTTCCACTCTTTAGTCCACAGAATTGGCCTCGGCCCTTTGAATTAGGTCACTTTCACACTTTAGGTTCACAGAATTGGCCTCAACCCTCTGAATCAGGTAAGTTACTATATCTTTAGGTCCCCAAAATTGGCATTGACCCTCTAAATCAAGTCTCTTTCACTCTTTAGGCCCGCCGAGTTAGTCTCGGCCCTTTGAATTGGGTCTTTTTCACTCTTTAGGTTCATAGAATTGGCCTCGACCCTCTGAATCAGGTCATTTTCACTCTTTAGGCCCACGAGGATACCCTAAATCCCCAGCAGACACCTCAACCCGCTGAATTGGTCGCCTACGCTTCTTAGGTCCTCAAAATCTGACTTTTACCCTCAACACTAGTAACTTTCTATAAAGGTGTTTATGTTTTGACTAACTTCACTTGTTCCCAAGCTTGCTAGTCGAGGGGCTCTGTAGACCCCCCATTCTAGTACCCTTCAAACACCTCATTAGGTCCCTAACACCATCCCTTTCACCCTTGAACTCCAGGTCCTACTCCAAATCCTAACCCAGAGGCTACCGAGAACTTTCGAGTTCTCTTTGAATTTGGTCAACTCTAGACCAGAGAATATCTCAATGCAATTTCATAAGGCTCTCAATACCCTTTCCAAAGATCCATACCGTGTGTGAATAGACCTTATAGTTCGTGCATCTTGCATTTTTACTCCAAACCTTAACCTAGAGGCCACTAAGCACTTTCGAGCTCTATTTAATTTTGATAAACTCTTGGGATCTAAATACCCTTTCCAACGGTCCACTATGTGCATATTGACCTTAAGGTTCGTGTGAACTTGCTTTTTTACTCTAAACCCTATCCTAGAGGCCACCAGGTACATTCGAGCTTCGTTTGACTTTGGTAAAGTATTAGAACTGGGAGTATCTTAATGCACTTTCATAAGGATCTGAATACCATTTTGAATGATCTATACTGTGCAAAAATCAACTTTACAATTAATGTGTACTTGCCCCTTTACTCTAAATCCTAACCTAAAGACCACCGGGTATTTTCGAGCTCTGTTTGACCTTGGTTAATTATCATACCTGAGAGTGGATTAATGAACCTTCTTTGGAATCTAAATACCCTTTCTAATGGTCCCATCTATGCTGGCTTCGGACTTACGATTTTCTTTTTATGCTTATTTTCCCCCCAAAAAAACCCTTTAGACTACCTATAGGCACCTCTGGCCCTCTGCCGACTGGCATAGGGGCACTTTACTTAGATAGCAAGCTAGGGAGTATGTCGATTGGCGAGCCTGTAGCCTCAGTTGCATCTTCCACTGAGGTAAAGAATCCCTTCCTCACTAAGGATTAAAAATATTTTCTAAATCCATCTTCAAGTTCCATATTAGTTGGTACATTTGCTCAGAAGTCCATTCCTACTCCGAATCCAATTCCTATTGTGGATTAATATCCAGTTGGTGTTAATTCTCCCACTACCACTTTTGGTCATACTGAAGAGGTTGTTTGCACTCCAATCCATATGGAGGATAGAAATAAGGGAAACAATCATATTGGGCCTAATCATAAAGCATCCATTATCCTAAACTTATTGAGGATATTCTGGAGTCACTGGCCAAACCTTCGAAGGATGTTCCTCTACCATTTAAATCCATCTCACTAGCTATGGGTATCATTGAGGTGATGTTCCCTAATTATGTTAATGCTTTTCAAAAGTAACTTAAAAAATAATGTCCCCAACCTCCTTTCAACCACCAGTAGAGTCTTTTTCGAGTGTGGATCAATGACTACAACTTCTTCTTTAAACTCAACCATCTCTTTCTTTTTATCATTTATAAACCTCACAAGCTCAGAAGTTTCTTTGAATATATGATAAGGTTCCATTTTAGACTCCGATTGACTTTACTATTATTATTAGGCCGAAGACAACTTGTGTTAGCCTTTCTAAGCTTGGGGGAATTGGAGTAAACATCCTAACAAGAGTTCACAATTAGCATCTCTTCCTTTTCAATTTATCTTAAGATGATGGCTCAAGTTGATACTGTAGAGAAAAAATTGTGTGCTCATCAAGCCCAATATTCTAAATAAAAAGTTGAGGAAACTAATGGCCTAAATGAGCTGAAGACCGTTTAATCTCAAAGTATTTCTCTTTCTTTTTTTTTTAATAGAAAAAGAGGAATTAGAGAAGAGGTTGACTCAAGTTAATGCGGAGTTAGAGCTGAGTGATCTAGAAGAGGTTGATTTCCAAACCAGGTAGTTAGGTAGATGTAGTTGTCTGCCAAGAATGCAATTTTATTTGAGGAGAGGCAGTTTCAGATCAACACCAAGAAAGTAATGTATCAGGACTATTGGACAAAATTTAGGTCTTTTATAATTGAACACTTTAAGAGGACACAAATGAAAGTAATGTTTAATATATACTTGTGTTTTTACTGCCTTGCTTTCCATATGGTTGGGTTTTATTCTTTTAAGAACCTAACATTTACTTTTCTCATGTGAATATGACCCTCCATATCCCTTAAACATTAGGATCATCCTTTGAATTCTCAATATATTTAGAATGACCTTTCTTATTTTGGGGACCATTTCCACATGATGGATCGAACACCCCATATTTCTATGCCCGGTTGATCAAGATGGACATGAAATATCGGGGGCATTAAATTTTTTTACATCATTCTCAGTATCAACGATAAACCAAAAACTACAATAAATAAAAACGATCCACAATAAAATCTCAACAAAGGATTACAAGAAGTATAATTGAGCTTAAATTATTAAACTCCAATAAATGAATCCAGTATATAAAATCTCTTATTACAATTGTCCAACTGAATAAAATAGAGTACATTCGAAACCTCCTCTGAATACAATGCCTGAATACATATGAATAACTACAATGAACCAGCGACTTCAACTCTATGGATACCAAACTGGATCGCCATAACTGCAAGTCTGACTGCTCAACTCTATTGACCTGTATATATAATAATAATAATAATGCATTGGGGGTAGGATGTGGGCATTTATAATTTTGGTTCAGTGCCCCAAAGTTGCAAGAATATCTCTAATACATCAATATAAATCATGCGACTAATTTACAATAAACATGCAACCCTTCGACACTCGCATGAAATGAATACCACACCTCTCATTTAAATGTAAGTACTATACGCATATCCCAACCAAGTTATAATCGATGTTAAAAGTCTCTATCTTTAGACAATTGAGTACTATCATATAACGAACAACTAACATGGAATGCTACTAATTACCGAAATAGGATTTCACCCTAAGGCCCACACATATATTTTCATTAAGATATTCGCAATTTCATAAAAGTAATGCTCTTTTTGTTTTAATATCTTTTATATTAAATGAGTTATTCTTGAAACTACTATAAAGGATAAATAACAAATATGTATCCTATAAAAGGGATGTAACTAACCACATGTGTAAAAATAAAACCTAAGTACCAACCCTGTAATGTCACTCACAAGGAAAATATAAGTAAATTTCATAAAGTATTTACCATGACATAGTGTTCATTCTCAATTATCCATCATTAAACTATATTAAATTCTTTCTTATTATTTATTACATCTCACGCGGGCCACTACCTTCGTGGACTAGCTTGTGTCTCTATCGAAAAGTTCGTAGGAGTCTCTCACCTAATGGTCTTACACAAAACACATATAAGTCACCATTGTGGTGATCACTACATGGTACACCATCAACGGGACCATATCCAACCCAGTCGATGGATCAGGTAATCCCATCTTCTTTTATCATGAAACAGTGACCAACCCAAGCGTATGATATAACATAAAAACGTCCACTATGTCCTTCCCTTCTCAATCGTGCACATAGTCCACGATCCCGATATCGAACGCAAACCCCCAACTGATAAGATTCACCACTAGTAAAGGTATGCTCACATAATCGACAAAATTATATATATATATATATATATATATATATATATATATATATATATATATATATATATATATATATATATATATATATATATAACACATTCTCTTAAGCGTACGTAAAACATCCCAATCCCTAACCAGTGGATTGTCATCTCAATTAGGCTTACTATCTCTCAAAACCATGTCAAACATATATAACTAAGTAGGATACCGCATACACTTAAACGTACCCCAAATCATCTAAATCCCTAAACACCAGATTATTCATTATATTCTTATATTTATTTACTCTTAGACCTTACTAATTAAACTCTTAGTTTATTACATCTCCGAATTATAAGCACTTGTCCATATATAGATACATTATCTCGTAACATATATATATATATATATATATATATATATCATTTAATTACTGGATTAATCGCACGACCTATAATTTCTCCCGACCATAATTAACCACCCAAACACTTTAGCTAGTTACTCTCCAAGCTCAATGCGTATACATGACTATATGATACCGTTGTCTTATGTGTCTACCCAATACAATACAATCGCCAACATAGAACAATATGATTAATTAAGTATTAACCATTCTTCTAGCTCAATTAGAGTTACCCAATTTGTCTTTTAGTTTATAAACTAATAAACCTAACTTTCGAATTTTGCCAACCATCTCTCCTATGGATAACCTCTCATATAGTCGAAGCAACTTGCGATAGCTGTATGGTCCGTTCCCCAACCTGACCTCAGTCCGACCCAGGGGCCGACCCTAGGGCCGAATCGATTCTTACTTGGTAGAAGTCTCATATTTGCCTAAAAAAGAAGGCTTCCTTCCCCAAAATTCCATTAATGGCTTCCAAAGCTCCAAATCGAAACCTAAACAATACCAAAACTTAAATCTCAACGTGGGAACATGTTTCTAAACGCTTGACACAATCATATGGGTTCAAGAACATCAAATCCAAGACTAAAACTTCAAGATTCAAACCTTTTAACTTAACTCATTGTTAAATCATCTTAGGGTATGTTCCTCGCTAATTCTATCCCTAAACCTCAAATTAATATGAGAATAATTTGTAATAATGAAGTTTCATTCTAAGAGATCAATTACATTTCATATCTACATCACTTAATCCATAAATTCATGTTTTAATCATCAATGTTCAACTATTCAATGCAGGATAAATTCATATAATTTATAATTAACCTAAATCATTAGTATAATCAAACTTAATCAAACTAATTCCCAAATATACTTCAAAACATATATTTAAAAAAAGGAAAAACACATATTCTAAATAAGTTACAGATTTATAATGAGGATTGCAAGATATTATTGCCTTAGAATTGAAGACCATTAGGACATCGGCTTGAATCCTTGTGGTTTGTCCTCCTTATACTTTTCTCTACTTCTCCTAAAGACTCATGACTGTTAGGGTTTGCTTCTACCTTATGAATAATGATAATTTTTTACTCTTAAACATATTTACAACCTTAAATTCCCATACCTATAATAAATGCCTATTTTTGGTCCCTTAAACGAACCTGAAAAACTCCTCCTAAGGGTATAGATACCCCTAGGATAAATTTAAAACAGTAAAACACATAACCAGAGCTCTGTGACACTTTAAAGTCCATTCCAAATACTACTACCCACAATACATCCTAATACCTCACGGCGTAATAAATATACACATAGTCCAATAATCACATAATTAATATCACCAATTAATTATTCCATACACGCGTCACAAAGTCATACCCCGTGAAAAAAATAATTATCATCTAAATTATGCCAGTTCATTATTACTAAACCACACAAGTAATAATTAGTCCCATTTATTAACTTATTTATCACTTAATAAATAATAAATATAGTCCACGAAAATACGGGTATTACGCTAGATCTTTTAATCCTAAAGGAAATATGGTTTTCCAAAACAATCCTTCGTTAAAGGTCATCTTTTTTACTTTCTTATTATAATCATAAACTATTTTCTTTTGTTGGACTAGTATGTTATTAAAGTCTCCAACTCTATATACTCTTCTATATTTTCTAATTCCATATACATATCTTGGTCATAACCTTCTATAGTTAGTCCATTTTTGGAAACTACTCTTAGTGAATTCAGAAGGATTTCCACTAGTAAGATGACATCATGTCCTTAAGTTAAATCATATGAAGCTACTCTAGTGCTTGACCTTTTGGAAGTTCTATACGCCCATAATACTTCTGACGGTATATTGTGCCAATCTCCTGGATTCTTTTCAATTACCTTACTCAAATTATTTTAATCACTTTATTTGTAGACTCTCCTTAACTCGGCCTATGTCGTGCTTAACTTCTTATTTTTTTTACACTGCCGATCCCAAGCCCGGATAAAGGAGGAGGGTTGCGTTAGGTAGCTGACAGCCAGCGTAAAACATTATAAGATCCTTATGAACATGAATCCTATGAATATGCATGCTAATGGCAAGCGATGCGTTGCGCTTGCCACCGGGTGTCTCGAAAAATAGGCAAGGGGTGTTGCGCCTGCCACCGGGTGTCTAGAAAAATAGGCAAGGGGCATCGAATCGGCGCCCGAACGCGACGATAAATACGCAAGGATTCCTGCAACAAGCTGAGCGTGTACGGGTAAAGAATCTCGTCCAGGATACTAGACTTAGGTTAGCGACTTGGAACACAGGGACTATGACAGGAATATGGATGGAGTTAGTAGATACCATGATAAGAAGAAAAGTTAACATAGCTTGTTTACAAGAAATTAAATGGGTCGGTGAGAAAGCTAGAGAAATAAAAAATACAGGATTTAAATTATATTATACAGGCAAACATAAAAATAAGAACGGAGTTGGAATAATAGTAGATAAGAACTTTAAGGATGATACCGTAACCGTTATTAGGAAAGTTGATAGACTTATACTTGTAAAATTGGTATTAGGTGAAAACATAATTAATATTATTAGTGCTTATGCACCCCAAGTAGGGTATATGAGCACACTAAAGTACAATTTTGAGAACAAATGGATGAACTAATTAAAGAAATACCCGTAGGTGAGAAAATCTATATAGGGGGAGATTTTAATGGACGTGTAAGAGAAAATCGTGTAGGATATGAGATAGTGCATGGAGGATATGGTTTTGGAGATAGGAACGACGGGAGAGAGTCTATCTTAAATTTTGCGATGGCTTATGATTTTTTACTAGTAAATTTATGTTTTAAAAAGAGGCTTGAACACTTAATAACTTATAAAATTGGAACACATAAGAGCCAAATAGATTTTTTCATTACTAGGAAAGGAGACCGATTAACGTACAAAGATTGGAAGGTTATCCCGGGAGAGAGCTTAATCTCACAACATAGGATAATGGTGTTGGATATAAATATTAAAAATCAATCACGAGTGCGAAAAGTGAAGATTAACCCACGAACTAGGTGGTAGAACTTAAAAGGAGAGAAATTAGAAATATTTAAAGACAGTATTAAATGAAGCAACATGGAATACTGAAGAAGAGACTAACATAATGTGGAATAAGATGGCCATATGCATTAAGAGAATATCAAAAGAAATTCTTGAAGAATCAAAAGGCAAGGGGCCACGGTCTAAAGAAACTTGGTGCTGGAATGAAGAAGTATAAAATATAGTAAAAATTAAAAGGGAGTGCTTTAAAACATGGCAAACAAATAGAAATGAAGAAAATTTTGAGAAATATAAATGGGCTAAAAAGGAAGTTAAGAAAGTGGTAAGAGATGCTAAGTTAAAAGCGTATGATGATCTTTATACAAAATTAGGAACACAAGAAGGGGAAAAAAGTATTTATAAGCTTGCTAAACATAGGAACAGAAAAACAAAAGATTTTAATAACGTTAAGTGTATCAAAAGTGATGATTAGAGAGTCCTAGTCAAAGATGAAGAAATTATGGAAAGATGGAAAAACTATCTTGGGAGGTTATTAAATGGAGATAATGGGAGTAGATTAGATATAGAGGAACTTAGGGAGACTCGAGAAAATATATTTTTTCGCAGAATTAGGACAACAAAGGTCAGGATTGCTCTAAAAAAGATGAAAACAGGGAACGCTTTAGGACCAGATGGTATCCCTATTGAGGTTTGGAAGTGCTTAGGGGAGGATGGAGTATCATGGCTTACAAAATTATTTAATGGAATTTTAATGACTAATAGGATACCCGATGAATGGAGAAAAAGTGTTTTAGTACCTATTTATAAAAATAAAGGGGACATACAAAGTTGTTCAAATTATCGTCGTATTAAGTTAATGAGTCATACAATGAAACTTTGGGAGAGAGTGATTGAATATAGATTGAGATTGAAGACAACAGTATCTGAGAATCAATTTGGGTTTATGTCTGGGAGGTTAACAATGGAAGCGATCTATTTATTGAGGAGATTAATGGAGAGGTGTAGGGAGAAAAAATGATCTTCATATAATTTTTATAGATTTGGAGAAGACGTATAATAGGATATCCAGAGATATAATATGGTGGGTTCTACATAAAATAGTAGTGACTCACAGATATATTGATGTGATCAAGGATATATATGATGGCGCGATGACTACAGTAAGAACATCAGCCGGAGAAAGTAGTGAATTTTCAATTACGGTAGGTCTACACGAAGGTTCAACATTAAATCCGTATGTCTTTTCTCTTGTTATAGATGAGTTGACTGGAAAAATAGAAAATGAGGTGCCATGGTGTATGCTATTTGCAGATGATATTGTTTTAGTGGATGAGACTAAGACGGGGATTAATGATAGGTTGGAATTATGGAGAGAAACTTTAGAAACAAGAGGATTTAAAATAAACAGAACTAAAACAGATTATGTGGAGTGCAATTTTAGAAGTAATAGGAGGACAAATGGAGATGTGATGAAATTGGATGGTCAAGAGATACCTAGAAATGATCATTTTTGTTATTTAGGATCGATTATTCCAAAAGATGGGGATATTAGAGATGATGTTACTCATAGGATTAGAGCAGGTTGGGCTAAGTGGAGAAGTGCTACCAGCGTCTTGTGTGATAGGCGTATATCATTGATGTTAATTTTTTATAGGACGACCATTAGACCCGCCATTTTATATGGGACAGAGTGTTGAACAATCAAGAAACAAAATGTGCAGAAAATGAGTGTGGCGGAGATGCGAATACTAAGATAAATTTGTGGTAAAACTCGAAAAGATAAAATTAAAAATGAACAAATTCGTGAAATGGTAAAAGTAGATCCTATAGAAGATAAACTGAGAGAAAATCGACTTAGATGGTTTGGACACGTCAAGCATAGACCAATGGATGCTCCTGTAAGGAAGAGTGATTTAGTTAGTATTGATGGTAACAAAAGGGGTAGAGGTGGGCCTAAATTGACTTGGTGGGATATTATAAAAAAGTACATGATGTCATTTAGTTTTACCGAAGATATTACACTGGACAGAATGAAATGAAAAAATAGGATTCATGTAGCCAACCCCAAATAATTAGGAAAAGGCTTTGTTGAGTTGAGTATTTGTAGACTCTCATTGACCATGTGATTGAGCATAATAGGTTACGACCTTAGTTAAAGTTTTCCTACCCTTGAAGTGAATTCCAACACCATTTATGACTAAAAATTGCTTGCATTATCCGAGGTAATATTTTTTGAAACCCCAAACTTAGATACAATGTATTGCAATATGTCTACCAATTCATTTTGGATAAATGATTTTTACGCCTTAACTTCTAACCACTTGATAAAATAATGTGTAGCTACTAGTATAAAGTTGTGCATATTTGATGATGGAAGATAAATTTTACCAGTGACATCGATTTCCCATCCTCCAAATGGTCAAAGTTTTACTATATATGGTAGATCAATAGGAGGGACATATTTTAAACGACCATGCTATTGACACTTCTGACACCCTTTGGAAAAGCCCATACTATCTTTTAAAATAGAGGGACAATAAAATCCATGCCTTTTTAATAACCATGTCATTTTGGCTCCAGCTTGATGAGCCCCACATATGCCTTCATAAACATGAGCAACAACTACTAAGCCTTCCTCTTTACATAGGCACTATAGGATCATTCCATCAGCTCCTCTTTTGTATAATTTTCTGACGTACTTTACATAATTGGTTGCCTTAAACCTAATAGCCCTATTAATTTTGATATTTAGGTCAGTTAGTTATTTAATCACTAGTTTTCTCCAATCTATATGAACATCTATCTTCTCAATCTTAACTAAAAGCTATCTGCTATAGAGTAATGGTGAGAGTCCTGTAATGGACCTCAACTTTAGTTTGGTTTCGAAATTATCATCAAGCTTAAGACTCGAGGCCTTTTGAACCATTTCATTAGCCTTTTCATTTAAAAACCTTAGAATATAATTTAATATGACTTCATCAAATTTGGACAGTAAATTCAAATCCACTTAGTTATAAATATTAAAACCATCATTGATATATTTATATTCACCAGTTAATTGTATTATAACCAACTAATAATGCTTATAAATCTCAATCAAAAAATCATTAAATATTCAAATTATCTTTAGGCCCACTATGGCATCTTCATATTCTATTTAATTATTGGAGCTAAATTTTCGTCCAATCTATATCCACAGTTTAGTTTTGATATGTTCAGGGGATTCAATAATTACCTCTATTTTTGACCTTATTGCAGTCTTCGAACCATCACACCATAATTTCCATAAACTGAAGGATATGTATCATATATCATATTCCCTTTCTGGCTCATCTTCACATAGATGATTTGCCAAAAAGTCAACTAGTGCTTGGCCTTTAACATCCCTTTAAGGCTCGTAGTATTGGCAAAATTTAGATAGAACTAACACCTATTTACCAATTATATTTCATAAAATAGGCCTTATGATCATGTACTTAATCAAATTGAACTTCAAAATAACATACACCTCCCTAGGCAACATGTAATATCTCAATTTCATAGTAGAGAAATACAAAGTTAAAGATAACTTTTCCATTACTGAGTATCTACATTCACATTCATTGAGAAATCTATTTAGATAATACACAACCTGCGCTTTGTTCTTCTCACAGTCTCGTGCTAGGGATGGCAACGGGTCGGTTCGGGGTCGGGTTTTAACTCCCCATCCCCGTCCCCATTAGAAAAACCATTCCCCATCCCCCCCCGTTTCGCATTATAACGGGTTCGAGGATCCCCGTCCCCGTTTAAATCGGGTATCGGGTTCTTCGCGGGGAACCCGTTTTGATTTTTTTAATTTCTTTTTAAGCTCCCAAGTAAAAATTACTTTTAAATTGCTTTGTATTCCAAATGCTAGAAACAAAACTACAGAGTAAAATACCACATCCAATTATCTATTTGTTGAAATAGAAGGCCAATACTTGATTAAAAAATACACTTAAGCAAACAATTGCTCAGAACCCATTTTATTAGTGAGATGTTACATCTTAAACCAACAATTGCTCAGAACCCATTCTGTACAAATTTTAAAAAATTTATAATTAAGCCAAGCATTTCAGTCTGAATATTATAAAAAAAAACTTACCAATCAACTAAACCAAACATTTCAGTCTAAACCAATCGAATATTATAAAAAAACAACAACTAAAATGCTTACCAACCCTTACCATCTTAAAACTACCAATCAACTAAAATTGTTCATAAATAATATCAACAGGTGAGAAAGGGAATCGTGGAGATGAGTAACACCTTACAAGACGTGGAGTTGATATGAGACAGGGACGGCCGCCGACATGATGAGGAAGATGAGATGACGCAGGGACGTGAGGAAAGATGAGATGGAAGAGAGAGTGAGGGAGAGCGGCGTGAGTGTATCAGATGTCTAGGGTTTTTTCTTTGTTATTTAGAGATGATTTTATACTTACATATTTATTATAATATAAATATATATATTTTATTATATATTAATATTCAGGTTTCCCCGTGGAGACCCGAGGGTATACCTGAAACTGACATGAAATATTTTGGGGATTTTTTTACTCCCCTAACCCGATCCAATCCTCGAATTTTTGGAGATTTTTCGGGGATTTTTTTTGGTTATCCATGGGGACCCGAAATTTCGGGGAAAATTGCCATCCCTTTATCGTGCCAGTAAAACTCCTATGGAGGTATCAATAACAACGGTATAAATCTTCAGTGGTCTATCATATATTGGAGGTGCCAATACATGTTGCTTAATCAAATA
The DNA here is from genome assembly GCA_949130495.1 of Sambucus nigra. Classification (NCBI taxonomy): domain Eukaryota; kingdom Viridiplantae; phylum Streptophyta; class Magnoliopsida; order Dipsacales; family Adoxaceae; genus Sambucus; species Sambucus nigra. The sequence goes on along the minus strand of OX422212.1, from coordinate 77,110,258 downwards.
TCTCTTGAGAGTTTGGAAAGATAACTTATGTGTGTCCTTCCAATCCAATTTTTCTTTAACTTTAACAAATGATAAAATATTTTATTTTTCCCTGCAACATTTGATATAAATTTTCGAAGAAAATTTACTTATCCTAAAAACCTCTGTATTTTTTGTGTTTAGGGGTTATGCTTTCAATTTTGGCCTTTGATTTATTCTTATAAACTTGAATTCCTTTTTGGTGTACCGAATATTCTTGGAAATTCTCTGCATAAACTCCAAAAGCACTTCTCAAAGGATTCGTTTTTAATTGATAAAGCCTCATTCTTTTGAAGGAGTTTTGTAGTTGTGTTATATGATTCATTATAGTTTTTATTTAACAATTATATCATCTATATAAGACTCGAAATAGGTGCCAACCATATCATGGAAAATAATATTCATTCCCATTTGATAAGTAGCATTCATTAAACCAAATGACATTTTTATCCATTCGAAAGTTCCCAAATTACCAAGGCACGTAAAAGCAATCTTATGTACATCTTCTTCAACTATATATATTTGGTTATATCACGAGTGACCATTTATCATGGACATGATAGCGTGGTTAGTAGATCTATCAACTAATAAATCTACCATTGGCATTAGATATTCATCCTTTAGAGTGGTTGCATCTAAATTTCTGAAGTCAATACATACTCTTAGTTTGTCATTTTTCTTATATTTAAGACTCATTCAACACATATGGTGGTTCGAATGAATCTAGCTTTCAATAACCTTTCAATTTTTTAATGTGGTATTTGGTGTTATTTGGAGTGATAGTTCCTTCACATGATTATAACCTTCTTTGATTCGTCATCTAGTCTCTACCAATTTTCTATCTAAGCCAGGTAACTCATCATATTCCCAAGAAAGTAGTCCTTGTATTGATGTAATAGGCATATAACTATTTTTTTTAATCTTATTTGCTAATGTTAACATGGATGTACGTTACCCTTTTATTTTGTTCGGTTCCCAAATTCATTTTACAAAGGATCTGGTTGGTTGACTGTGAGTTCCTCATATAATACTCACGAACTTTCTAGATCACCAATATCTTAAGGTTTCTCTTATTATCTTCTTCTAACACATAGTCGTCTCAATTAATGGTTATTTCTTCACTAATTTTTCTTCTTGAATCTATATCCATAAATTTATAAAACACCATGGCCAAATCTTCAATAGACTTTTCGATATCAAAATATATGATGTCCATCAAATAACTATTTTATCTTTTTCAGTTGGTACCAACAGGCCAAAGGCAAATTCTTCCCAAGCTTCTTCTAGAGTTTACTCTTATGATGTTTCGGATATTATGGCATCCAATTTAATCGGCCCAATATTCTCTTGGTAAATCTCCGCCTCTACACAAATGGAATTGGTTGGAATGGTAGTGGGTCAAATTCCACTTCCTCCATATTCCCATCTTCTTTCATAATAAATAATTTCTGGTGCATATAATAAGGGATACATTTGTTAGAATGAATCCAATCTTTGTTAGCTAATGCATAAAGCTTTATTTTCCATCAATAATAAAGAAAGTAATTTTAGAATCTTTCGTACCAAATTCAATGTCAACTGGTAGTGTAACTTTGATTGACTTTTTATTCCCAGCAAAACCAGAGATTATTATTTGAATATGAACCAATTTATCATTTATTTATTTATTTTAAAAAGCATTGAATATGTCATTATATTAAAGGCAACATTGTTATCTACCAATATTTTATTTATTAAGACTCCATTCACCTAAGTCATTATAAATAACGGCTTAATGTGACTATTCACATCCTTAGTAGGCTTTTCAAACCCATAAATGATATTTAAGGCAAAAATAAATAAGTTAAAGTTGTTTACCTTTGAGCTATCATCTTCATCCATTTCTATCTCCGGGGACCTATTTCCCTTCCTCAAATTCGATCCTCTAAAGGAGGATAACATCCATGTTGATGAGCACCTGTTGTGGTAAGGATAAAAATCGAATGAATTATTGTTGTATAGGCCCTTGAACATGTCATATTACATCCACAATCATTGTCTCTTCTTTCTCTTCTTTACTAGAATAACCATCTTTAGATGTGCTTTTTTCAAACACGCTCATAGTCTTCTCTAATTCTTTAATTTATCAACCAATATGTCTGAAAAATATTAACTCCCGTAATTCTGTAATGGAACCTTGGGTTTAAATTCAAAGATCAAGATACGATATTCTCCTATCCCTTTCAGTGTAAAATCTCCGAGGGCTCTTGTCAGGACCTATACTTCCTCTAAATTCTTCTTTTCTAGGTGAGAGAGATTGTAATTTTTAATTCTTTTTTTTGTAATTACACTATATTTCACATTCTTGGAGCTACTTGATTAGGCTTTTATGCCTTCGGCCTTCTATGCATCTCAGTTAATTATTGATCCACCTTAGGGTCTTGAGCAACAAACCGATCTCGCACCCCTTTCACCATGAGTACTGATTTAGACATGCTCATGGTTGATGTAAAAAATTAGATCGCTCTAATTATTCAATCACAGATAAATAAAATGAGACAAATTTTTTTAAAGTGGTTCAGCCTTATAAGAATGGCCTACGTCCACTGTTATGTTATTACTGAGTGTTTTGGGAATTCTCGATTACAAGCTTTCTCAAGAAATTCCCCTCCCCTTGAATGAGGGTAATACAATGTATTTATAGCCATGAGGCCATAATCTGAAAGGGTGATACATTAAATGATATACATATGAAAAGGTAACTCATTTAATGCTCTTCAAGCGTGTGTGTCAAGATGATAAGCAGTCAATGAATAGTTGAACTGTTGATTATCTGGCAATCAATGCTGTGGTCGAGATGCAGCTCGAACCGCCTTAGTTGCTCGTCGTTCAAGAGTTCCTCGGAGTGTTGGAGTTCCTCGGAGCGCTGGAGTTCCTCGTCACTATTGTGCCACGTAGATTGACATGTGTCTTCTTTTTATTCGTCCATATCAGCATACTAATTTTGGTATCAACAGAAGCCCCCAATGTTTTATATTTTGAACTTTGAGGAGTATGGAACATTCTTTCTCGGTATATGGCAATATTAAATGGCCTTCCTGGGTTTTAGGAGCATTTTCTTCTTATTTGAATGTCTTTCCAAATTCGCAGAATCCGCCTTTTTGAATTTTTATAAGCGCTTCGATCTTTGTGCACTTTTTGTCCTTTTAGCCGCCGGTGGCGTAATAGTTTCTTTTTTGTACTCATTTCTTTCGCCGTTTCCCAAGGCAAAGTATTTAAGCTTCTTAGGCAATCATACCGTCTTCTACCTTTTCCAATTTTCTGCTTTCGAGTTTTCCATAGCCTTTCTTTCTCTTGTGCGTTCATCCTTGTTTTCGTTCGTTGTCAACAGATCTCCTTTTTTCCCTGTAAGCTTTTCTTCCTTCTTCTTTTATTCATCATGGTTTATATTATTGAATCTCTTGAGAAATTCCGTTCTGATTTCTCTATTCCTTCTTGGGTAACTTTGGAGGATCTTTTTGAGCATTCAAATTACTTTCGTTTGGCTGAGGGACATTGGTTCCCCAGCCTCTTTATTGCTGAATGTGGATTTTCTTTTCCACCAAACCCTTTGTGCTTAGAGTTCTGTCATCATTTTGATGTTGTTCCTGCAAAAATAGCCCCAATACATGGAGAATAGTTAATGGGGTGCATAGGTTAAATCAAACTCATGGAACTCGTATAGGAATTCCTGAGATTATGTACTGTTATAGATGGGCTATTCTAGACAATGTTTATTATTTAAAAGCTAGATTTTTGAATAGGGCTTTAGTAGTCAATCTCCCTGATGCAAATAGGGATTATTTTGAACATGGGGTAGTTATCAAAAATTGGCAACATGCCCCTTTGGTTGGAGACGAAGTATATGAAGGTCACAAATGTCCTCCATATGGCAATGGGATAGGTTATTTTCATTTTATTTTATTTCTGAAACTACGCTTTCATTATATTTGAATAAATGCATGATTGACATTTCAATATGTTTTTGTTTGCAGTCGACAACAAGAGAAAAACTCCCAAAGAATCAGAAGTTAATATAAAGCATTTGAAACATATCTGGAGTTTGCATCAGAAAGTTGCAGACGAGCACGTCAGGTCTGCTTCATACTTGTTGCAGTACAGGAGCTATACATCGTCCTTTACTGCTCGTCCTGTGGTCAGCATTAGTGAACCATTGCCAGCTTCTGAGGATTCTTCACCAGACTCTCACATTCCTCTGAGTCAGAAGATGGGCAAAAGAAGAGTTCCTGCTATCTTCGAGGAGGCTTCCTCTGCTGGAGATAGAAAAAAAAACAAGGCTGATGTCCCAAAGGGGACAAAGAAAGTGGATGTTGCCCCTTCTGTTGCTCCTCAGAGGGCTGCCGAGAAGCCCCCAGTGGCTCATGTGCAGAAGGATGCACCTGTGGAAGTAATCACCATCTCTCCAACCAAAAGTTCTTCTTTGGTTGAGGTTGTTGAAAAGACACCGAGGAGACTGAAGAAATCCTCCTCAGTCAGTTTTTCTGAAGCCATTCCCCAGCTCCAAGCTAGTGGAGCTGGTGTTCCAACCATTATTCCCCCGAGTTCTGCAATGAACTCAGTAAAGACTTTGACCATTCCTGAAGTCCAAGGAATTAAAGAAAATATGTCTAGGGATATGCTGACATCCCTAGCTACTCGTCACATTGCTTCAGTAAGTTTCTCTTATCCTGAATTTTTCTTTCTTTCAGTCAATATATGTATCTCGGCACTAACTTATCATTACCTTCTTTTTCAGCTGGTGAGTTGCTTTAACACCATAGTGAAGAAAGATGAAGAAATTAAGGCTTCTAGTTCCTCGTCTGGAGTAGAGGATGCTTTACAGGGCTTGGCCCAATCTCTGAAGGATTCCCGTCAAAAATATGACGAGGATAAGGGTGAATGGGAGAAGAAATTGGCTGTGTTTGAGGCAGAGAAGGTGCAGTTGGGAAATAAAGTGAAGGTCTTGGAGAGAGAGAATAAGAAATATGCCGAGAAGCTCAGTACCTTTGGGGAGCTTGAAAATAAATTGAAATCGGCCGAGGAAGAGCTGACCCTTCTGCGAGAAGTAACTCGCCAGAAGGAGGAGGTGGAGGCCAAGTTGAAATCCACTGAGGATCTTCTATCCGAGAAGCTCTCCTCGGAGAAAATGAAAAGAAAAATGGCTGTGAAAAAATCATTTCGAACTGGTTGGGACAAAGGATGGGATAGGGGGTAGCAGCGATGATGGCCCAGGTGCAGTATGGGAGTTTGAAATACTTCCGAGATGGTTGGGTTGCTGCCTTGCAAGAATTGAAGGTGAGCGAGAACTCTGAGCTATTTCAACAACATCTTCCTGGCCCTCCTCCTGTAATTGAAGATGAGGATGAAGACGAAGCTGCATCCTAGGAGTCTTCAATGACAGTGGGTGATCAAGTCCTTGCTCCACAACCCAATCAAACAGCCACAGAGGAGATTTTGTCTTTGCCTGCTCCTCCTGAACAAGTCCCAACTTCTGCCAACCAAATCATTGTTCCCACCGAGCAACCAAGCTCTTCGTCCCAGCCTCCCAAGAAAGTCTTGGGAGACAAGGAAAAGGTGTGAAGTTTTTCGGTATTCTCTTTTATTTTCTTTTACTTGTACTCTATATTCTGAACGCTGTACTCCTTTTGATGATGTAATAAAATTACCTTTTTTGTTCCTCTACATTGTTGATGCTCTGTTTGCTTTATTATTAATTCTTGCCTTCTCTTCTTTACTAGTTTATGGCTAGAATGGAATTACTATCTGCTAATGATACAAAGCTGATGCAGTAATGCCATGAATATTATAAGGCTGGTCACACAGACCTAAGTGCATCTGAAGTTGCTGATATCCTTAGTCATGATGCTTCTGAGCAGGCAGTTGAGGCTTATCAGTACCTGAAGGGTTTACTTGACCGAGCTGTTACGAAATGATCGAGGATCTTCAATGTACCTTAGAAGACCTTCAAAATCAATATAAGGAATCAACTGCCCTGTTGCATGAGGGGTATGAGAAAAGGTATCAGCAGCTTTCTACCGAGAAGGGCTACGACAAACTCCTGGCTGGGTACGATGTCAGAGAGAGAACCCTAAAGGGTGAAGTTGAAGCTTGTAGACAGATTGCCGAGCTGCTAGAACAAGAAAATAACAATTTGTAGAAAGAGCTAGCACAGTATAAGTCTGCAGCATCTTCTTCAACAGCTGTAATCCCAGTGACTGACGAAGGATTTTCATTTCTAGAGGTTGAGAATGCCAAATTAAGGCAAGAGTTGGATATCCTGAGAAGGTCTAATACTTCTACTTCTACTCGGGGACGAGGAAGAGGTTCTCGTTGGCGAGGAAGAGTTGCTCAGGATGTTGTCGAGGAACAAAGTACTCCACCTGCTCGGGGTCGATCAAGAACTCTTCGTCGTAATGTTGAAGAAGCTCGTACTCAGTCAACATTGGAAACTCAAGCGTACCAATTGAATGCAAAAGATAAAGCCTTGTCTGAACTGTCCAAGAAAGTTAGAGAATTGGAACCACAAATCTCTGCAAAGGAATCAGCGTTTAAGACTAAGGAACTTTTCATCCAGAGTATTCATGAGAAGCTTGAGAGGTTAACATTTCAATTCCATAAACAGCCCAGGGAATTTTGGATGGCTGGATACAACGAGGCACTATTCCATTTAGATGCTCGTATCCAGAATGCCAATAATGAGGGCTACAAACAAGGCTGGCTGAATGCATTATGTGTGTTGAAACTCGAGCAAGGACATTATTTGTGGGACTACTATGAGCCCGGATTGCTCGACTTGCCTGTGTCACCATTTAATTTGGACATGGAATGGATCCCAGCTCGTGCCATTCCTCGGAGATTACTTGCGAAGTATCTTGGTGACTACAGTTTGCATTCTCAGTTTGAGGTATCTCGTCCTGAGCATATCCTAGATCGACCTTCTGTGATGAACGTTAGGATGCTGAAGGACTTGAACTTCATTAATTCTCCTCAGACTTTAAATGATCCGCCTGCTGGCGAGGAACCTGTATCGAAGGCTGAGGGGAAAAAACCAATAGAATAGGAAATTCTTATGTAACAGTTAGTATACATATCCCATTTATCAATGTAACTTGTAATTTATTTTGAATTTTAATGAAAGACTTTCATTTTTATTTGCAAATATGTATTGTTATTGTCTTGTATTTGTCAAACACTTTATATTTGTGCTTGCATAACAATATTGGGTGGTTCATCGACCAACTTAGTAATAAAAAGTTACAAGTATCAGTAATGTTGCTCGATCACTTAATAATAAAGTAATGAGTATAAAAATGTTTAAAATTTTTTCCAACCAACCAAGGTTGTTAAATTGTGTTTGTCGACCAACTATGGTTCGTGTGAGTTTATCCCCGACTAACCATACTTGGTAAATTTTTGTCTTTTTCATAACATATGTCCGACCAACTAAGGTCAATAAATTTTCCTCGTCGACCAACTATAATTAGTGGGTTTTTATCCCCGACCAACCATACTTGGTTCAGTTTGGAATATTTTGTTGTTCGAGGAACTTTTGTATTTTCTGTAATAATCTTACCTCCCGACCAACATAAGTTGGCATTTGAGAGCATATCTTATTTCCTAACCAACCGAGATTGGCCTTTTTAGGAGTCTCGTGTTCTCGCCCTTTTACCAACCGGAGTTGGTCGTGGGTTTGAACTATCTGAACTATCATGTCCACTTGCCCTTTTACCAAAAATTGGTCTGAGCCAGTGTCAGCCTCCTAACCAAAGGAGTATGGGGTGTTCTCGCCCTTTTACCAACCGGAGTTGGTCTGGGTTCGAACTATCGTGTCCACTAACTCTTTTACCAACCGGAGTTGGTCTGAGCTAATGTACGCCTCCTAACCAAAGGAGTATGAGGTGTTCTCGCCCTTTTACCAACCGGAGTTGGTCTGGGTTCGAACTATCGTGTTCTCGCTCTTTTACCAACCGGAGTTGGTCTGAGTTCGAACTATCATGTCCACTAGCTCTTTTACCAACCTGAGTTGGTCACGCTAGTGTACGCCTCCTAACCAAAGGAGTATAGTTTGTTCTCGCCCTTTTACCAACCGGAGTTGGTCGTGGGTTTGAACTATCAGTGTTACTTTTATTGCTGAACAGCGTAGTGTTGCACACTAGTATTCCCCGAAAAACTTTCAATAAAAGAAAAAAGATGGTGAAATATCATCGTTATATTCATATTGATGGAACTGCTTTACATTTTACATCACTGATAATACTTGCGTAGGTGTTCAGCATTCCATGCATTCTTAAATTCCTCTCCTTCTAGAGTTGCTATGCGGTAAGTTCCTGGTCGAACAACTTCTGTAACTCGGTAAGATCCATGCCAATTTGCTTCCAATTTATTGTGCTTCTGAATGACCTTCTTTAGCACGTAATCTCCTTCTTGTAAGTCGCATTTCTTCACCCTCTTGTTGTAGAATAGAGCTGTTCGTTGTTGGTAAGCAGCATTCCTAATGGCTGCCTCTTCTCTAACCTCCTCGAGCATATCCAAATCCAATCTTCTCATTAAGTCGCTGACTGGGGAATTGAAATTCAGCACTCTATGTGTTGGAAGACCCAACTCGGTAGGTATTACAGCTTCACTTCCAAATACCAGCATATATGGTGATTCTCCAGTTGCTGCTCGGGGAGTTGTTCGATAAGCCCACAATACTGACTGTAGCTCATTAATCCAATTAGCTTTAGCTTCACTTAGCCTCTTCTTCAAACCATTTAGTAATGTTCTTTTCGTCACTTCAGTCTGTCCATTGCTTTGAGGATGGCCTGGTGCTGAATGAGTCTTTAAAATGTTTGATTGTCGACAATAGACAGCAAACTCCTCGTTATCGAATTGTGTTCCATGGTCTGTGATGAAGGCATGAGGGAGACCATATCGGCAGATTATATTCTTCCAAACGAACTAGTATACCTTCTCGTATGTCATGTCAATAAGTGGCTCAACTTCTACCCACTTAGTAAAATAATCCACTGCAACGACGAGGTACTTGAATCTTCCTCGGGTTGTTGGCAGTGGTCCAACCAAATCCATTCCCCACATGACAAATGGCCAAAGGGAAGTTATGGGTGTCAACAATGCTTGTGGAGTACGTCGGATGGAAGAAAAACGTTGGCATTTATCACATCTTTTGGCATAGGCTATACAATCAGTCCTCATCGTTGGCCAGTAGTACCCCTGCGTCATTACTCTTTGTAAAAGTGTCCGGCCTGCTACATGTGATCCACAAGACCCTTCATGGATCTCTTCAATCAATTCTTTCACCTCGGAGGGATGTACACATCTCTGCAAACCTACCATAATTCCTCGTCTATACAAAACACCATTAGTTAGTACATATCGAGCAGCTTTAAACTTCAATTTCTTGGCAGTGAGCTTGTCCTCCGGCAATTCTCCCTCCTCAATATATGCCCTGATGGGATCCATCCAAGATGGTCCTAAATCAAGGGTAATAACATTCATCGTGAGGTTTTCATCTATGCTCCGAGTTTCTAATACTTCAATCGGTATTGTTCTTCGCATCTCGGTACGAGTAGCTGATGCTAGTCGGGCCAGTGCGTCTGCTTGTGCATTTTCCATTCTTGGTATTCTGATCAACTGAATGGCGTCAAATTCTGCCAACAACTCCATCACCTTTGCATGATACTTGATCATTAATTCTCCTTTAACTGCATATGTTCCCATCATCTGATTCACAATTAATTGAGAATCACTGAATACCATCACTTGTTGTGCTTCCATAATCTTTGCTAAATTAAGACCTGCTATCATAGCCTCATACTCAGCCTCATTATTGGAGGCTTTGAATTGGAATCGTAGGGCATATTCCATGTCAATCTCGTCTGGGGTTTTCAAAATAATCCCTGCTCCACAGGCTGTTGTGCAAGATGATCCATCTACATATAATCTCCATGTAGGTAACTCGTCTTCAAATTTCTTATCTGACAGAGTTCCTCGGTGAAATATCTGCTGTTTTCTTTCATCCTCCCCTGGTAATTTTCGCTCCTCGTCGACCATCTCTTTTCGCCCTTTTACCAACCGGAGTTGGTCTGGGTTTGAATTTGATGATCTTTCTACATCCACAAGCCCTTTTACCAACCGGAGTTGGTCTGGACTTATGTCTGTTGATCCTGTAACATCCATAGGTTGGTCAGCGAGCAATTTTTATTCCTCGGGGGTATCAGGATATGTAAACTCTGCTATGAAATCGGCTACAGCTTGCCCTTTTAATGATGATCTGGGTTCATACACAATATCATATTCACCGAGCTCTATTGCCCAGTACATCAGTCTCCCTGATTTTTCTGGCTTATGAAGGCCTTGTCTTAGTGGCATGTCGGTATACACGATGATGGTATGGGCCTGGAAATATGGTCTCATTCTTCTACTTGCTTCAATTAATGCCAATGCCAATTTTTCCAGCTTTGGGTACCTGATCTCTGCACCTCGGGAAGCCTTACTTGTGTAATAAATTGGTTTTTGGACTCCATTTTCCAATCTGATCAATGCCGATCTGACTGCATTCTCTGATACTGCCAAGTATAAGTACAAATTTTCTCCCATTACTGGCCTGGACAATAGTGGAGGTGCTCCCAAATATTTCTTCAAGTCTTGAAAGGCTTTCTCACATTCATCATTCCACTCGAAAGTTTTTCGAAGTGTTTTGAAGAATGGAAGGCATCTATCAGTTGCTCGGGATACAAATCTGTTGAGCGCTGCAACTCGTCCTATAAGACTCTGCACTTCTTTCTTCGTCGTTGGAGATCGCAACCCTAAGAGAGCTTTGATCTTTTCTGGATTCGCCTCAATGCCTCGTTGGTTGACGATGTACCCAAGGAACATTCCTTCTCGTACTCCAAATGTGCACTTCGTCGGGTTGAGCTTCATTTGGAATTTATCCAGTTGATCAAAGGTCTGACCTAAGTCAACTAGATGATCAGCAGCTTTCTTGCTCTTTATCAACATATCATCGACATAGACCTCCATATTGCAACTGATTTGTTCGATAAAAACCTTATTCATCAGCCGCTGGTATGTCGCTCCTGCATTTTTCAAACCAAAAGGTATAACATTATAGCAATAAGTTTCCCTAGGGGTAATAAAAGAAGTACTTTCCCTGTCTTCAGGTTTCATTTTGATCTGATTGTAGCCAGAGTAAGCATCCATGAAGCTGAGCAGCTCGTGTCCCGAGGTGGCGTCCACTAGTTGATCAATTCTGGGCAATGGAAAGTGATCCTTTGGGCATGCCTTGTTGAGATCGGTGAAATCAACACACATTCTCCATTTATTATTTTTCTTCTTTATCATCACCACATTGGCTAACCAGTCTGGATATTTCACATCTTCAATGAATTGGGCTTTCTGGAGCTTGTCGACCTCCTCTTGTATAGCTTGATTCTTCTCGGGACTGAATACTCTTCTTCTCTGCTTTACAGGTTTGATCTCCTTATTCACATTGAGCTCATGACATAAGAAGTTTGTATCTATTCCTGACATGTCTTCATGACTCCATGCAAAAGTTTTCTTCCTGTTTCTCAAGAAAGTTATCAACTCCTGTTTTATTGAAGCATCCAACGTTGAACCTATCTGGGTTACTCGTTCAGGGTGCTCGTCGTCCAGAATAACATTTTCTGTAGATTCTACCACCTGTCCTTTTACAAGTTGGGATTCATCTCTGGGATCAAGTGTTTCAATTTCTGTACCTTCATCCACCTGGTAGGTAGTAGTCTTTTTCCTTGACTCTTCAAGCTCCTCTTGCTCGGCAGATGAATAATAGTATTCCCGAGCTACTTTTTGATCACCTTTCACAACTCCTACTCCAAAATTTGTTGGGAATTTTAAGCACTGATGTACTGTAGATGGAACTGCTTCGAACTTCTTCAAACCAACTCTTCCCATGATGATGTTGTAGGCTGACTGCACATTCTTATCCATCATAAAGAAGCATATTCTCTCTGTTCGACAAGCAGGCCAAGTTCCAATGAATATATCCAACTTGATCGTCCCAAGTGGAAAAACTTTCTCGCCAGCAAAACCCAGAAGAGGTCTGTGATAAGGTTCCAATTGAGATAATTTCAAATTTAAACTGTCAAAGTATGAATAGTACATGATGTCTGCCGAACTACCATTGTCTACCAGCACCCTTGAAATCACTACTTCTTTCATCCTCATTTTGATCACCAAAGGGTCGTCATGAGGGTAAAGAACACCTGCCGGGTCGTTTTTTGAAAATCCAATGACCAGCTTCTCTTTGTTTACCTTCCTCGGACGATCCTCCTCGGCCAAATTTATTCGCTGAATGTACGAGCAAGCTTGGGCCTCTCCGAGGTAAGCCTTTCTTTCTGCAGTAAGGTCTCCTCCTCCTGCATCTCCTCCTGTAATAACATTACAATCAAATGACCCAAAACGTATGGAAAATACCTCTCGTTCTGGCTGCCTTGGTTTCTTGGGAAGATCGGGGTCATCATCTGGATCATCTTCATGATTTCTCTTCTTTTTATCCTCCGCTCGACGAGGAGATCTAGACCTCTCTCTAGTTCGATCATTAGTTCTTCTTTCCCCTCCCCGATCAACATACTTTGCTAGCTTTCCTCTTCGGATGAGTGTTTCAATCTCGTTTTGAAGAGCTATGCAATTTTTGGTCATATGACCATGATCCTTATGGAACTCGCAATATTTATCCCTGTTCCTCGTATCAGGGTCTGACCTCAGTTTCTTCGGCCACTTTACCTCCTCGCTATTCTTGATTTCTTCCAAGACATGATTAATACCCATTTTCAAAGGAGTATAATTATCGAATTTCTTCAGGACTTCCCATGACGTTTTATTATTCTTGGAATGCCTGTCACCGCTATTGCCCTTATGCTATTTCTTCTTAGATTTGTCGATTTCCACCTTGGTTTCTTTATCCATATTCTTCTTCGCAGCCATAGCCACCTCGACATTCATGATTTTGGCCGCTTTTGCCATCAACTCTAACATAGTTGTAGGTGGATCTTTGGCCAAAGTGTAGTATAACTTGTTAGGCAACAACCCACTCATCAAGGCGGTGATTGCTGTCTTTTCTTCATAATCTATGACTTCTAGCTTCTCGGTATTGAAACGAGTTATGTAATCTCTAGTACTTTCGCCAGGTTTTTGTCTAACACTTAACAAGTGTGCTACTCGTTTTACTGGTTTTGCTCCAAAACAGAAATTGCCAATAAACAACTCGGCCAACTGAAAGAAAGTTAAAATCTTACCCCGAGGAAGATTGTTGTACCATATTTGGGCAGATCCAGTAGGAGTTCCAGAGAATGCTCTACATCTCATCTCGTCGGGGACAATATAGATGTCGGTAGCAGCCTGATATTGCTCTATGTGAAGAACATGATCTGTCTTTCTATCATACTTGGGGGTCACCACGGGCGCTTTAAATTTCGACGGTGTAGGAAAATCCACAATGGCCTGTACAAAAGGTGTCCCTCGAACAAAAGTTCGTTGTAGGGGATTCTTTGCCTTAGCCATTTCTCCCAATCTATCCTCCAACCGCTGAATGGAACCTTTCCACGCATCATTTCCCTCCTCGGGCCTATTAGTTCGAGCAATTGATTGTTCTGAAGTAACCTCCTGAGATCTATCTTGACGAGCAACTGGTCGTGATTGTGCTGATCCTTCTCTTAGATCTGATGGTTGTCGAAAACTCTTCGACATGGCTTTAGGTGGACTCTTATTCCTCCTAGGGCCTAATCGACTGAAAGGAGACACCCTGCTCAGTCTTTCCATGGCACTGGTCCTCTCTGGAGAGAGAGTAATACGTTGCTCGGTATCTGTGGCCCTTATCGATGAAGTTTGCCCAGGTTGATAAGAGAAATCATCAGATTCCTCATTATGATACGTCTCTGTACGCCTGGATCGTGAAGAAGGTGCACGGGTATTTCTTTGGATATTTCGTGATCCAGGATGGGTTGGTGTACCGCCATTGAGAGTTTGGATGAGTTGCCGCATTGTCTCTTGCATGGCGGTTTGTCCTTGAGCCAGATTCGTCATAATTCCAGCCAGATCTGGAGGTGTAGAAGGATTTGGAAGATTTCCAGCATTTCCAGCGTTTCGATTGCTGGACTCTGGATTATCTTTCATTGATGATGAATGATTTTTGGTGAAAAACGATAACAACAGTCGTTTCCCACAGACGGCGCCAATCTGTTGATGTAAAAAATTAGATCGCTCTAATTATTCAATCACAGATAAATAAAATGAGACAAAGATTTTTAAAGTGGTTCAGCCTTATAAGAATGGCCTACGTCCACTGTTATGTTATTACTGAGTGTTTTGGGAATTCTCGATTACAAGCTTTCTCAAGAAATTCCCCTCCCCTTGAATGAGGGTAATACAATGTATTTATAGCCATGAGGCCATAATCTGAAAGGGTGATACATTAAATGATATACATATGAAAAGGTAACTCATTTAATGCTCTTCAAGCGTGTGTGTCAAGATGATAAGCAGACAATGAATAGTTGAACTGTTGATTATCTGGCAATTAATGCTGTGGTCGAGATGCAGCTCGAACCGCTTTAGTTGCTCGTCGTTCAAGAGTTCCTCGGAGTGTTGGAGTTCCTCGGAGCGCTGGAGTTCCTCGTCGCTATTGTGCCACGTAGATTGACACGTGTCTTCTTTTTATTCGTCCATATCAGCATACTAATTTTGGCATCAACACTCATAATCCTTGGGGTTCCCATGTATTAGAGAGATTAAGCTTCATGGATGCCTGGCCTAATATATCAGAATTCCTTTGTGCTTTTATTTCCCTTTAGGGATGATAAGGTCCAATAAATGGCCTCATTTGTCCGGGTAAGACCCTTGGAAGTTCTCTTGAATTGGTTGCCCTAAGATTTGTAGTTGTCTCAGGTTTTGAAGCCTTGGAGTCCGCCTTTTCATTTTTAATTTAACACGTCCCTTGTTCCTTGCCAACTAGATGGACTGCACGTGGGCTCCCATTTATTTGACGTTGGGAAATGGGTCTTCGTCAACCCCAATATTATTTTCTTATTTGCTTGGGAACTCGATCTTCCCTTTTTAAATCAACTCTTGTACCCAATCGCAAAAAAGAAAACAAGAATTAGTTGAGTGAGAGAAGACATGATTCCATTTACAATAAAAAATTTCCTTTTATTTCATTTACACATGGGATCTTTACATTATCAGTGAGTTTTATCATTTTGACTCCTAAAAGGTAGTCAAGAATCTCTTCAACCTTATATATGTCAAACGAGTATTTTTTAATCATTCCTTTTAATTGTTGTGCATATGATACTGTTTTTGTCTATTTTTTAACCAATGGTTTGCACACTATAGATTAAGTCCCAATTACTTTAGCGAAATATATTTCCAAATTTTGATATTTATAATATGTTTTGAAAGAGGAAGTAATTTTTTTGTGTCTTTTCTTTAATAAGGGTTGATATCTAGCCACTTTATCAGTCATTTCCATTAAATCTCTAAATTTTGTTGCATCAAACTTCTTTAGAAGCCTAAATTCTAGCCCATTTTGGGCTTATTTTACAAACTCAAATTCAAACAAAACTATTTTATACTTATTCCTAACCTTCTTAAATCTATTTATGAACCTGGTAGCTTTTTCATCTGACCTTGCTTAGTCTGGTCAAGTCAACCATTGATACTTCTGGTTCGATTTGGAAGAATTAGGTACGAAACATGTCCTCCATTTGCTGCCAATTTTTAACAGAATTGGGTGGCGGGCTTATGAACCAAGAAAAATATGCATCTTTGAGGGAAGTAGAGAACAAACATAGTTTTATATATTCATTAGTTCCTGCATCACCTCACTAACTAGTAAATTTTTCCTCATGCTAAAATATGGATTAAGTCCCATCCCTTGAGAAAATGGAAAAAGTCGGGAAAAATTCGGGAATTTGAAACCCTTTGGGAGTTCAATCCTATCTATCCACTTATGATATGGCTTCTTATACATTGGATTCTATACCCTCGAGCCATTGGCTCGTAAATTTCTTGTATGAGATCTACAATCTCATTTTTTCCCACTCCCCCAGATTACTGCCTATTTGATTGAGAAACTACTTGGTTTATTACTGGTGTTGGTTCTACCAGTGGTGGTGGGACTTATGGAGGAGTATTTTGTGCCATTGGGAAATAAATTGGTTGAGGTGCCCAAGGAACTTGGTTGTCAACCCTTTGGAAAGGTTCATTACCAAATATCCTGTTATTTCCCAACCCCTAGTTTCATATTTGAAAATTGTATTGGTAATTACTCCATAGTTCGAAGTCCCAGGAAAAGCTAAAGTGATATCAATGAAGTATGGTTTAGGCCTATTAAACCTAGAACAAACATTCTCCCTGTTAAGATATTATATCCCATTTGGTGGTAAGTACTAGGTATTCCAATGCTCTTTATTGGATTGTTCATACCTAAACTGACAGTGTTGGTGTGGTTTTTCATTCTTAAGCTTGAGTTGTTTTCATCATTTGTGGGCCTACAATAAACGGGGTGAAAACTAGTAGGTTTTGACGTTTCAACCTAGTTGGACACTCAAAAGCCTTATGACCTCTACCGTCATACTCACGACAACTCTATTCCTCTCTTTTAGCATTATCCTCTTTATCTTTATCAAACTACTTTCCAAATTTTTCTTTCTCAATTTTTTTTATCTTTAAAATTGCCATTGCTTTTTAATTTGAGAAATTTCTTGAATTTTTTTGCAAATAGTGCCAAATCGTCTAAATCAAAATCAAAATCAAACTCAGAATCTGACTTTTTCCTCTCTCCGTTTAGACGATTCTTCCCTGTTTTTAGCTGACTCCTCACCTTTTCTAGCCTGAGATTTAAGTGCTATCCCTTTATCTTTAGATTTAACCTCTTTAAGAAACATATCAATTTCATACATCTGGAGGTCTCCTACCCGTTCTTCTAATTTAAGAGTGTTCAAATTTCCTAATGAATTTAACATAGTGAGTTTAGGGATAAAATGCTTAGGCAATGATCTCAAAATCTTTTTAATTACTCGTGCATCAGGAATATGTTCACCAAGATTGAAACTAGTATTGACAATATCGTACAAACGTGCATAAAATTCATCAAAGCATTTAGATTCAAGCATGGTTATCGTTTTAAATTGAGTAGTTAAATTTTGCAATTTAGATTCTTTAATTGCATTTGTGCCTATATGGGTAAGTTAAAGAACATCCCATGCTTCTTTTTACATGGTACACGTCATGATGCGTTGGAACTTTTCGGGCGTGACGGCTCCAGAAATTGCACTTAGCCCATGAGAATTATATATGCTCCATTTAAATTCATCCTCAGTCCAGTTTAACACCGGTTTAAGATTTGTCACATTTTTTACGGTGACAGAGGGAGGAGTCCACCGTCTTTTACACACTAACCAGACACGTTCATCAATGGCCTTTAAAGAATATTTCATGCGGGCTTTTTAATGTGCATAGTTTGTCCCGCAAAAAATGGGCATTCGATTATACAAGTTTTTAATTAAATTAAGCCTTTTCAAAATCATTTTTTTAGAAATTGATATTCAGAAAAATTTTGTGAAAAAATTACACGGTATAATTGTGTAATTGGCTATGAGACCAATTTGAGAGTGCACTTGCGTTCAATGTCCAAACTTATTTAACTAAACTCAATTTTATCACCAGTTTTAATTAAAACCCTACAACATGCATCTAATTGTGATTGACAGTAATATGAATTATCTAGCATGCAAACCAAAACAATCACAAAGCAGATTTGAGGAAAAATCCCCAGATAGGGCAAAACCATTTTATTTCTCTATTAACTGTAAATCTCCAACTTATAAGTACATAGAAAAAATACACATTTGTGATGACGAATACCCTCAGGAGTCGGTTCGAAGTCACCAGCAAGAGATCCCACAAGAGCTCTAATGGTCAGCAATGGATACAACCTTCTTCTCCATAAGTTTTACTCCAGAATGAGTAATGTGAATTATAGAGTTTAAGAATGATCCACAAAATGATTTAGGAGGTTTGATTGAATTAAAAATGGTTTTAAAGCCTAAAAGATGAAGTGTTAAAGTTCATAAGATATGCAGAAGCGGAGTTTTTACAGACTTGCAAAACTAACTTCGTAGCAGTATTTATAGGCTGAATAAAAAATTGAGGCGACGCATGTCGTGATAGTGCTAAATATGGTACCACCAAGTCAATGTAAATATGTGAGCTCAATCCAATATAACAAAGGAGTATGAATAGGTATGTAAATGCAGAAGGAGATGAGTCAAAGAGAAAAAGACAACAATCTAAGTGGTTCAGCTTATTTAGGCTTACTACACTGTGTGTATGTGAGGGAATTTCATTATGAAATGGCTCTAATGGCCTTGTGATACAAGTCACTCAGCTTTCTCTCTCAACACTATAATTTTAGCACAGTTTGGTTAGGGTTTCAAATGCAGTCCCTTCTCAAGGTAAAAGAAGGTAAGTATTTATATTATTGGGGTGGTATAATGTGCACCCCATGCACGCACCAAGCATGTGTAGTATGTGGCATCCAATAATGAGCAACCACCCATCGTTGTCACGAGTAGATTATGATGATGAAATATCCCTCACACGTGAGGGAGATTATGTTGCAACAGCTTTATCCACGTCGGGTTCGCAGCCCACGCGTGCTCCAGTCCACGCACTCTGTCAAGTGTCAAATGTATCTTGATGCGGGGGCATCAGTATGGACGAGTACGACTCCTACAGTGTTACGATTGTATAAGTAAAGATAGTACAATGGTTTCAATTGATAATGGAATCTGGCCGAGACGAGTCCGGTGTGTGCATGTGTCCTTAATAAGTCTCGACCTACGAGACGAGATCAATCACATGTGACCTAGGTCACATGAAGGTCTTGGACCACGGATAAGACAAGGCCAAGGTCGCTGAGGTTGGATCCCTTGTTAGAAGCATGTACTGAATTGTTGGCTTGAGCCTTAGGGAGAGACGAGGATACACTTAGGCATATCAATCACCCCTAACCTTTAGTGTTCTGTACTGATAGGAGACTGAGGGGAAATAATGTTAGATTACAACCAATGATAAGATGTCTCTGACTTGTAAGATGTGGATTATTTGATGGGTATGAGGAAGTGACACTTATAATCTGATCTTGGGCATAGTGTATTACCCAAGAAGTGGAGGCAGCGTGTGCATTTTGAGAATCGTACCTTAATAATGGGCACTTTGGAAGTTGAACCCCATCATTGTTGGTATTTAAAATGATTTTAAACTTTTGATTCTCTTTCTCCTCCATTCGCGCCTTTTCTCTCTCTCTAGAAACAGTTACCTTCTTTCCTCTTTGCTCTAGCATTTTCCATGCAAACCTTGGGGTCTTTTGTGGTTCTACAGGCGTTAGACCTCTTCAGGTATTCACCAACTTCTTTTTTCTCCTTTCTTGCTATTGATTTAGTGAACTTTTAAGTTTTCGTATTTTCGACGCTATTTTGAGTTTTTCGATGACATTTCTCTGGAAGTTTAGGGTTTTTGAACTGCTGGTCGTGGTGATTTTATTGGTAGGAGGTTGTTTTAGATTTTACTCCCTTTTTCCCCGGCTTCTTTAGCCACTGTGAGGTTACCGAAATCACACCGGTCATCTTCTTCGACAATATTCATCCACCGTTCTGGACTGTTCTTTCAGAAATGATTCAGTTTCCTTTTTTGATTTCTAGGCCAACTTTAGTCAAACCTAAAAATAGTATGTGCCTTTTATTGTTAATTTTATTTCAAAGTTGAAACTCATCCTCTGTATGTTAAGAAAACTGTACGAGCTGATCAACCAATTCCCTGACCATAGGGAGAAGCTCTTTATTGAGATCTGTCAGCATGAGGCCAAAACCGAGGCTAAATGCCAGACATTTCCTTTCCTTTGCATTCAATATTCCCAGTTCCTCTTGCTATCATCCGCCCTCCCATAATTGAGAGACGAGGTTATCCTCTAACATCCTGTTCTCCAATGGTCGTCAAAAGTAGATATATGATGAGTGCGAGCTCATCTATGAGTGTTGATGCCATTGACATCTTGTCTTTGGATGGTTACAGTCCTTCTTCATCTAGGGTCTCGGCTAAAGCTGACTCTTTTACTGTGCCATGAGGGTGCCTGCCTCTTTTACTACCGATACGGGAGCCAATAATTCCGTTAAGGTAGAGTTACTTTTTGATGACTCTCGTTCGGTCGACACTTCGAGCTCTCAGTCTGACGAGGAAGACCCGTCTTCTAATGAATCCATCCCTGAGGAGCTGAGAGTGACCGTTGTGTATCCCCCAATTCAAATAGCTGTCCCCGTCTCGGCCATAATTGAGGGGCAATTTCAAGACAGGTTTCTAACTGGGGTACCGACCTCCAATGTCGTCAACTCAGGAGACGAGACTGAAGAACCGACGGATACCACTTATGCTCAAACATTTAAGATCACTGTTACTGATGATGACCTCTTAAATTGGAGGCATATATACGGAATAAACTGTGGTATCACAATAAGGGTTTCTGATGAGTTTGAGAGAGCTTTTAGCGGCTGACCAGGTGTGGTTGAGGTGTATGACCAGATGTTCAAACCCGACTTTCGTCTTCCTGTACATCCTTTCGTACATGCCATCCTTTCCAATTTGGACATAGATCTTACCTAACTTTCTCTGAACGCTTGGAGAATTTTACTTATCTTTATTCTGCACTAGAAGTTATGTCATGAACGGAACTTCCATTTAGTATGTTCAAGGCATGCTATAATGTCTCTTACATAAGGGCTCTGCTTGGATACTACCACTTTATGGAGATAAAACTGATAAAGAGAGTTATCTTCATTAACCAAACGTCCAATCATGATTAGAAGCCAAGATATTTCTTTATATTCGGCGCATGAGAGTTTCCCACAAACCACGTATGTTCTTCCTTCGAGTAGAGGGTCCCCCAGAAATGGGGTAAAGTGTACATGGCTACGAAGCTTGACCCAGGCTTGATCCTAGATGACCAGGAGAAGATCAAGATGATTGGAGTCCAAGGTGAGGGCAGTGGTCTCGTTAAGTATGAGAACCTACGGGACTGGTCATTGGTCGTCTTACCGAGATCCTTAAGTTTATTTTTCATTTTTGATTATAACCTCGTCTTTAATTATAATTTTGACTTTGACACTTCTGATATCAAACTTTGAACTTTTGCAGATCATCCAAGCGGTGTTCCTGAGGCAATTTGGAAGATGGTGGTCCCCCAATCTTGCCAACATGGTAAAAAAATTTAGGAAAAAACGAACAACCCCAAGTGGTCAGACAAAGATGACAACTGTTGGTGGCCCTAGCCTATCTAATGACATGAGAAAAAGGAAATAAAGGGTGGAGGACACTATTACCCATCGCTAATAAAAACAGAGTCGACCAGACAGAGGGATCGACAGGGCGATACCCATCTCTACTGATGATGCCCTCGCCGCTCATCTCCCCTATTTAAAGCTTCAGGACGAGAGTTTGATTGGGAGTGCTAAGAAGTCAATTGACTATGTCGGCCCATTGATATTCGATGCTGATAAATGCTTTTTTCAATCTACGAACATTTTCACTGAATTTGGTCTTCATAGGGTTGTTCAGGTAATTGCTGTAATATTGGTAGTTTTTAATTTTCAAGTGTTGTCTCATACTAACTTGATTCTTCACATTTTTACAGTCTCTGCTTACCTTCTATCTTCTGGGGGACTGGGTTGAGAAGAAGCCTCCCTTAATTCAAAAGGGAAGAGATTCTGAGAAAATGGAGCAGAGCTTGAGAGATGACTTGGCATCTAAAGAAACTTATCTTCAAAGGATCGTGACTACTGAGCAACAGAAGAGCTAGGAGTTGACCAATGTGAAAGTAGAGCACAAGAAGGTCTTGCAGGGGATGGCCGACAAGAGGTAAGCTGAGATAAACACTGCAGTATAGACAACTCCGAATGAAGCAAAAGAGCAAGTTGTGGTCGAGTTTAAAGAGTCTGAGGAGTTTGTGGGCTATGCCTTCGAATATCTTGAGAGTGGAGTAAAGACGGCCTATCGATGGGTCAGGCTAAAAGAGGCTGAGGTTGGGACCCTAACTTTTGCCTTATTTAAGGGTTTGGACTTCATCGATGATATGCTCGGTACTGCCTTGGTCGATGTGGAAAATGTTGAGAAAACCCCTGCAGAGGTTATTGAGTAGACTTTGGATGAGACATCTGAGCAGGTGGAATTAAACGTGGCCAACGATGGTGGTCCAGAGAATGGGGCCGACACTCAAATCCCAGCTAACTACACTGCCCTGACTCCAGAGAAGACCACTTCTCAGGAGACAATCCGAGGGATTTAATTTGTTTAGGCAGCCGCTTATGGCTATGTATGCCCTTTAACTGATGTAACACTTGTATAATTTTTGTATCTTTTGATTTGCTTTTATCTGTGTACTCCTTAAACACCTTTTTGTTGGAAGAATTTGATTAAGTCTCTGAATGACAAATTCTTGTATTGTTTGTTTATGTCATCTCTTCTTACTATATCGTATTTTCTTATCTTAGCTTTGCATTATCTATTTGTTTGGCAAAAGCTACCGATATTTAACAAGTAAAATGGTTTCTAATCCGAGATTACTAGTTAATAATTTTCTTCTCACATGTCGTCTCATCCTTAAATGAGATAAATATAACTGAGTAAATGATAATTCAAATTTGAGTCACCAAATTACGGTGTTTAATCATAAGTTCCCTCTCGTTGTTTTGAGAGTGTATAGAGAGACATCTCTTCTTACATTATCGTCTCGATCGAGGGAGTTCTTCACTAAATTAATGATGTTAAGGTAAACCATAATGAAATTATTTTTGAATTTGAATGCACCAAATTATGGTGTTAAGTCCCCTCTCGTCATTTTGAGAGTGTATGGATGAGACATCTCGTCCTACACTGTCCTCTCGGCAGAGAGAGTTTTTACCATTAAAGATGATGTTATCACGCTGTTCCCCCCTCTCGGTGTTATTAAGAATCCATGGACGAGGTTAGCCCCGTCCATATTATCATGTCAGTGAGAATAAATTAATGTTACTTCACCACACAAGTGATTTTCTATAGCTTAGGATGAGTTAAAACATACAATTTGAATTACTCATATAACAAGAGTAGGAGAGAACACTTATAATTTTTCATTCATAACTTTTCTTCTGGTACAATAATACAATGATAGAAGAAACTTATACAATGTACTATTGATAATACTTCTTTAGATGATCAATATTCCAAGGATTAGAGAATGGCTCTCCCTCCATTTTCTCGAGCCGATACGTGCCAGGATCTACCTCTTCTGTTACCTTGTAAGGAACATGCCAATTAGTATGAATTATTCGGCTTTTGCCAAGCCTTCTTCAAAACCAAGTCTCCTATTACTAATGGCCTAGCCTTCACTCTTTTGTTGTAGAATCTATCTTTTATCTGTTGATAGGTTGCCTGTCTAACCACTGCATCTTCTTCCCTCTCTTCAATGAGATCCAAATCCAACCTCCTCTCTTCAATATTTACTTCTGAGTCATAGGTTTGCACCCTATGGCTTGGTAGACTAATTTCTGTATGGATTACTGCCTCTGAGCTGTAGGCAAGCATGTAAGGGTTTCTCCTGTTGAAGTTCTCTCTATCATCCTGTAGGCCCACAAAGCAACATGCAATTCATCAGTCCAAAGACACATGACATCTTCTAATTTCTTCTTGATCCTATCCAATATGGTTCTGTTAATCACCTATGTTTGGTCATTTTCCTGAGGTCTGCCTGGAGCCGAGTAAAACTGCTTGATGCCGACCCTCTTATAATAGGACTCCAAAGATGAGTTTTTGAACTATTTTCTATTGTCTAAGATAAGGGTATGAGGTAGACCATATCTACAAATGATGTTCCTCTAAATAAAATTAAAGGTCTTTATCTCGGTAATGGTTATCATGGCCTCAACACATTTGGAGAAACAGTCAATCGCCATGATGAGATACCTGTAGTTTCCAATTGCCCTGGGCAAGGGTCCTACTAAATCAATTCCCCAAATAACAAACGACTAGGGAGAGGTAATAGAAGATAAAGGCTGATGAAGTTGGTGACGAATGCTGGCATATCTCTAACATTTGTCACACCTCTTTGCATAACTGGACGCATCCCCGACCAAGGTCGACCACTAATACCCCTGTGTGACTACCCTCTTTGCCAATGATCTCTCCTATATAACTGAAGCAGGATCCTTCATGTATATCCTTCAGAATGTATTCCACCTTTGTCGGATGGACACATCGGAGTAGAGGGAGGAGTAAGCCTTTCTTGCATAAAACATTCCCATTGATTGAGAACTTGGTTGCCTTATACCTCAACTTCTTCATTTCTAACTTTAAGTCTGGTAATTCACCATCCCTTATATATTGGATGAGAGGGTTCATCCAACACTCTCCTATCTCAAGGTTTAAGTAGAACTCAATTGTGCTGTCTTCTTCTTCTTTAATGCTCGGTCGGTGTAAGATCTCCACTGGTACCGACCTTCTGATTTCTGTCCTAGTTGTTGACGCTAGTCTTGCCAGTGCATCGGCTCAGTGATTACAAGCGTGAAATGCGTGTTCGTGTAAGGGCACGGTCGTTATTTTCATTTCACTGTGATAATACAAAAACCTGAATTACGACTACACTTGCGAGGCAAGCACATCGGTAAGTTGGGTACTGAAAGATCCACAGGGACGAGTTGCTAGAATTTAGTGGATTTAATACTCCGAAATAAAAGTGAAAAAGGTGATTACAAACTAAAAAGAAAAAGATGCATAAAAGGAAAATATTTAATCTAGGCGAGTGTATTGAAGCTAGATTAACAAAGCGGTAAAACTATAGGTTGCGTCGAATATCCCTCACCCGAGTTAATTTGTATAAAATGGATACATTGGTCGATGAGTTATTTAGAATGCGTCTCGTTTCGACAGTTAACTGAATCAAGGGTTGTCACGCCCCTAAATTCGCATAAAAGCCCAATAAGATTTTGGCGTCAATAAATACCCCGAAAATTGCGCACGAAAGGTCGTAAGCACGGGACATACATGATATGCCCCTTCAAATCTCCTAGGCGCAATAACTAGGACAACACACTCGAAATAGACCCGTAAACACCATCACCAAAGCCAAGCAAGGCGTCAACTCGAGTGAGTTCCATTCAAACACAACCTAATTTAAATTAGCTAGAAAGCATGGTAAAAACGCGATAAATAAAAGTGGTAAATAAATGCGGTAAATCTACACTAGAAAATGATTAAATCAAAGCATGTAAAGAAATCATGTAAACTGAATTAGAAAGAAAGAAAGCAATGAAATACAATCTATATTAATGGAGAGGGTGAATGAATAGTCAACTTACAAACCCAAAAGGGTGTCAATCCAAGAAGAAATGAAGAAATGAAATACAATCGATGCTCAGGAATCCAGCCCACTATCTCCCACGATTTGGAAAAATAAGAAGTATCGATCGATCGACCCCTTTGGTCGATCGATCGATCAAGCAGGTATGAGCCATTGCATTGCTGTTTTGGCTTGTTTGCATTTCTCATCCGCTGAAATCGCTGTAACTTCTTCGTTTTGAATCGAAATCGTGCACCATTTGCGGTCACGCGAAGCTTGCGAGGAAGGCTACAAATTTCGTGCAGATGATGGGCTAGGTGCCCAAAATTTGATATGACTAAAATGCCCTTGAACGTTCAATCGCGTACGAAAATCGAGCGGAATGCGTCCGAACTTCACACTTAGCATCCAAATACCTATAAAAGCTCAATTAACCCCTGCAAAACATGTTAACATAGAAATCCGAGGTTGTCTGGTTAACG
Source organism: Sambucus nigra (assembly GCA_949130495.1). Classification (NCBI taxonomy): domain Eukaryota; kingdom Viridiplantae; phylum Streptophyta; class Magnoliopsida; order Dipsacales; family Adoxaceae; genus Sambucus; species Sambucus nigra. The sequence goes on along the minus strand of OX422212.1, from coordinate 77,084,338 downwards.
AGCATAAATATAGGAAATAAGATACTCGAGGGGGCTAAAATGCATAGGTTTGGAGGATGAAATATGCAATATTTGCGTCGTATCACACCCCCTAACTTACACATTGCTAGTCCCTAGCAATGAAATAGGATGCAACAAGAACTACAAGCAAACCAAAATCAGGATAAGTACACAAGTATATTATAAAAGCATAAGGCCACTTTTGCGGGGGATTCGATTGCATTTAGCATATGCAATAAGCCGTTAAACCCCTAGGTCACCCTAGTGGACAAGTGTCATCTCGTGAGGGTTTTCAGGGATGATACCCACAAACATCATATGGTTTCCTCAAAATATGCCCAACCTAACATGCGACAAGCCCAACAATGGCGAACAAGATTTCATACGCATTATTAGCAAAGTGAATGAATTCACACAAAAGTTCGAATCATTAACATTATAGAATGCACCTCATAGAATTGAAACTTTAAAATGTGGGAGGGGAGCGAGCACATGCAAAGTGTGATTTGGCAAAAACTTATTAAAATCGGATAAACATTAAAGCAGGAATATATTCAATCCTCACGGGCATTACACTCATCAAGTGAATTCACTTGAAATAGGGAGGTAACACACGGAACATGCGGGCATAAAGAGTAAATGTAAATGGAAACTAGGACGCACACATGTCACAAATGAAGAACGCTATATATAAAATGAAAAACTGTAATCTCAATGAAATGATATCGCCCATTAAAGGAGGCGAAATGCATTTTCACAGATTATCAAAACTATTTCAACTTTTAAATTACATATACCAAAGATCACATAGGACTTTACAAGGGTTGTAATGTAGGCTAGGCTAGGGTACGAAATGAAGGAATGCATGTACGGATTCAAAGTGTTCGGAATGAAAACTCGGGATAATGGGAAAATACGGGCAATATTAAAATTGGAAAATAAGTTCCAAAACGGCATTAGATATATCACCGGGGAGAGTAATCAAAGCTTATTGAACTATATACACAAAATTTACAACTTTATCTTTCTTTTCTTTTCTTTTCTTCTTTTCTTCTTTTTCTCATGTTTTCTTTTGCTTTTTCATTTCTCTTTTTCATCTCTTTTTTCACATTTTCTTTACTTTTCATAATCTCACATGACTAAATTGCATCCAACATCACAACAACAACATTCAATCCCAAGCAACATTCCAAACAAAGGTATGGAAGGTGTATGTATGGGCTAAAACTCCAATTTAGAGTTGGTTATGGGAATTTGGGTTATGAAACGAAAGGCTATATTTAGGCTCAAAGGGGTTAACGAGGGTAAACATATAAGGGTGAGGTCAAGGTCAATATGGGTGATATAACAAAGAGGGCCTATGATCATTTTCAAAAGTTTACGCAATTCTCGAGTCAAAACAATATATGAAAATCATGATCATGTAACACATTTCAAGTATGAGCTCAATTAATGAACGATCAAATGAAAGAATAGTGAGATTACCAACGACTTCAACGTTTTCAAAGAGGAAAGAATAGTGTATACACTCACAAACGATAAAAGGTACAAAGCTTACTCGGTGTAAGTATATACAATGCAATAAAAGATTACCGAGTTATAAAAATCTTAAACCAAATCAATAGAATAATAAAAGTGCATGCGCTCATGGGATTAAAGTTTAATTCATGAAGTTATTCATAATATCAATAAGTGACGACTAAAGTATAATAACTTCTAAAATCGAGAACATGCATCATTGGGTTGTCTATTGGATCGGGCAATTATTGAAATTTATCATCGAAAACAAGGGCAAAACGCCCAAAAAAGGGGAAAAAAGAAAGAAAATCTTTTTGAAATTTTTAATTTTTCTAAGAAAAGCATACTAAGTAACTAAGATGTGAGCAAAAACATGGACTAAAATTAAGAAATGGATAGAATATCCTACATCCTTAACTTAAAACTTGACATTGTCCTCAATGTTAATTAAGAACCAAGTTGAAGAGAGGAAAATAGCGATATTACCCAAAACTGGAGCGATACCCATAAGAACAAGTCCAAAGAATCTACAAAATAAGTTAGTACCGAGCATAGCAAAAGCAAATAACAAAAAGTTAAGTAATTACACTAGACTAAATTAAAAAGGGGAAGAAAAGATAAAAAGAAAAAAAGAATAAAAAGCTAACTATATACAACCTACTATTTAGGCTTCACACTAACTGTACATTAGAAGTCTAAATAGCTGAGGGTCCAACGCGAAAACGATTTGACTTTGGAGGATAACCGGTGTATCCTCACATACAAGCATGCCCTTCGAAAAATATGAATTCTGTTTTAACAACGGAAGGCATGTGTAAGGCGAAAGAAATTAACCATCGCCAATTAAAAGTTTTGGAGGGACGATGGGGGGTTTGGATTGAACGAGTGACAAAAATATATGGGGACCGAGAAAAGCTGAATATCCTCCCAAGGATTTTGAAATTGGAATGGGAGGTGGTGCACACAAAGGCAAAGATGCGATCGTGGAAGGCGACTCGAGCAAGTACTCCTCATCGGCAAAAAGGTTTAAAACATTAAACTTTGAAACCGAATCATCGGGTACTTGTGACGGTGTGATAATAGAGAATGAAAATGAAAATGGGGATGAAAGAAATTCAAACTCATGAGATGAATCATCATCGCATGAAGATTGAGTTTTGAATGAAATAATACCATTTTCAATGAAATGTTCTTCTTTGGGGGCCAAAGAAGAAATCATTTCATTGCAAATAGATATTACAACATTTTTATCCTCACTTTCAATATCTATTATGAAATGGGCAAAGTCTAGAATGGTTTGTTCCAAAGTAGGCACAAAGACCTCATTTGGTTCAAAACATTCTTCGACTTCAAAAGTCTCGGAAGCAAAATCGTTGTCGGACTCAAATATTAAATCCAATTCATGTTCCCAACAACGATTTTTTTCCCAACAACGATTTTTTTCCCGATAACGGTTTTCAATTTTCTCATTCTCATACATACGCAAGACCTCACCGAATGTCATAGGTCGAGGTGCGGATGTATGAAAATGGGAACTTTGAAAATTACCATTGGACTTAAACGAAAACTCATTATTATAGGAATTTTGAAAACTATTGCAAATTGTTTCAAAATTCCTATTATAAGGAGGTAAAGGCCCAAAATCATTGTCTTCACCATCAAAATTCCAATAACCCAAGTTTTGACTTTCGTTATACTCGCCCAAAGACATATTTGAATTTGAAATTCTTTGGGATTCTAAGTATTGACCGAAAGTCATTGGATTACGAGCATTTTGATAATTATAACAATGATTATGGAAAGAATTGGAATAAGACATGCTTACCCTAAAAATGACTCGAAAAGATGAATTCCACAAAGTAAGTGCGCGCGGGGAAAATTCAAGCATTTCTAAGTGCTCAAATGTGGAAGTCTTGTAAAAAGGTTAGCAAATAATACAAATAGAAAGAAAATACTATGAAATACTAAATCAAATAAAGTCTAAAACAAACTCATCCCCGACAACGGTGCCATTTTTATTACCCGCGTGAAATGCGTGCTCGTGTAAGGGCACGATCGTTGTTTTCGTTTCACCACGATAATACAAAACCTAAATTATGACTACACTTGCGAGGCAAGCACAATGGTAAGTCGGGTATCGAAAGATCCACAGGGACGAGTTGCTAGAATTTAATTGATTTAATACTCCGAAATAAAAGTGAAAAAGGTAATTACAAACTAAAAAGTAAAAGATGCATAAAAGGGAAATATTTAATCTAGGCAAGTGTATTGAAACTAGATTAACAAAGCGGTAAAACTATAGGTTGTGTAGAATATCCCTCACCCGAGTTAATTTGTATAAAATGGATACATGGGTCAACGAGTTATTTAGAATGCATATCGTTTCGACAGTTAATTGAATCAAGGGTTGTCACGCCCCTAAATCCGCATAAAATCCTAATGAGATTTTGGCATCAACAAATACTCCAAAAATTGCGCACGAAAGGTTGTAAGAACGGGACATACATGATATGTCCCGTCAAATCTCCTAGGCGCAATAAATAGGACAACGCACCCAAAATAGACCCGTAAACACCATCAAAGCCAAAAAATGCATTAACTCGAGTGAGTTCCATTCAAACACAACCTAATTTAAATTAGCTAGAAAGCATGGTAAAAACGCGATAAATGAAAGCAGTAAATAAACGCAGTAAATCTACACTAGAAAATGATTAAATCAAAGCATGTAAACTAAATTAGAAAGCAATAAAGTAATGAAATAGAATCTATATTAATGGAGAGGGTGAATGAATAGTCAACTTACAAACCCAAAAGGGTGTCTATCCAAGAAGAAATGAAGAAGAACTCTCCAAAATCACCCAAACCCTAAGATATTCTAACCTAAAATCTATTATATCTCTTAATAAACCTTAATATATGATATTTACAACAAAAATGCTATTTATACTAAGTGGAATTAAAATAGAAAAGAAAAGGGAAAAGAAAAGAAAAGGCCAAAATATCTGCAGAAAACAGGGGCCCGATCGATCGATCCCCTGGGCTCGATCGATCGATGCTCAGGAATCCAACCCACTGTCTCCCACGATTCGGCAAAATAATAAGGATCGATCGATCGACCCCTTTGGTCGATCAATCGATCAAGAAGGTATGAGCCACTGCATTGCTGTTTTGGCTTGTTTGCATTTCTCGTCCGCTGAAATTGCCGTAACTTCTTCGTTCTGAATCGGAATCAGACACCGTTCATGGCCACGCGAAGATTACAAGGAGGGCTACAACTTTGGTGAAGATAATGGGCCAGGTGACCAAAATATGAATTGACTAAAATGCCCTTGAACGTGCAATCACGTACGGAAATCGAGCGAAATGCGTCCGAACTTCACACTTAGCATCTAAATTCCTATAAAAGCTCAATTAACCCCTGCAAAACATGTTAACGTAGAAATCCGAGGTTGTCTAGTTAACGAGCATAAATATAGGGAATAAGATACCCGAGGGAGCTAAAATGCATAGGTTCAGAGGATGAAATATGTAATATTTGTGTCATATCACTCGACTATTGTCTAACCGAGGGATCCTTCTCAGTTTCACCTCCCTGAAGTTTTTTAATGCTGCTTTTACCTTGGCCAAGTATCTGGCCATCCTCTCATCCTTTGCTTTGATAACTTTGCTTTTTGGTCCCCGGCAACGGCGCCATTTGATAACTATGCTTTTTGTATGTCGTTGTTGAAAGCTAAGTTAGTCAAAACCTTAAATACCTACAAAATAAAACAAACTCAAGTGTAGCGGTAAGTAAGGGTATCAATCCACTTCCATGGGAGTAAAGCAAAGGGAACACAATTGTAATTCACTTTTTATTTTCTTTTTGTTCTTTTTTTGCTTTTCTAATTTTTTTTAGCTTTTTCAAATATTAAAACAATTGGGTGAGGTGATGATTTAAACTAAACTAAACTAAATGTGATATGATAATAACTAACTAGAAAATGACTAAAATGGAAAATAAAGTGTAACACTAAAATAAGAGATAAAATGAGGTAAATAATTGTGAGAACAATCAAGGAATGGGATTGTACCACAATTTTTAGTTATTCTAATTAATTAATTTAAATATTTAAATTCTCCCAAATTAATATCAAAATTACAAACCAACTCTCGTTGCAAGTGTAATTATAATAGTCATATTTTAAAAAATTAAGTTTAACACCCCACAACTCTAGAAAAATAGATCTGCACTCATTTTAATTAATCACCCGCTAGGATCAATCGATTAAAATTCATGTAAATCTTAGAAAATAATTTTAGAGTTGAAATTTAAGTTATAATACCCCACTTAAGAAACCCCTATCTCTAGTTCGAATCTAAAATGAGTATTATAACTAGAATTTCGATTTTCTCTCGAAAATCATTTACCCTCTCTCGAGGTGTAAATTTAAGGGCGAGGGATCAAAATTAACATTCAAAGGGACTTTTCGAGTAATTAAACTAATAAAAATAAAATAACATCAAATAAGGGTTTTACCCCACCCCTTGAAAGGGGATTTAGCCTAACATGATACGAAATATGACAAATTAATAATCAAAGACATAAAATAAATAAGATGAGAAAAAAACAATCAAACCCCTATCTCTTGATGCTTAATTGATCTTCAATCCATGAGTTGAAATTCATAATCCATCAACTTGAGTGATCCAAACAATATTACATAAAAATTTCACTCAAATTAATCCTCACACATTTATCACTCAATAATCTCAAAAAAAAGAAAAATAAAAACTATTTACAAAATGGTGTTTTCCCTAATTTATTTCTAACCCTAAACTTTTTCTCTCCAAAAATTCCTATTTATCTAGCTCTTTTTCATATGGGGTCTTCATCTTCATTTATATAGTAGGCACATGGAGCATGGGGGTATAGTTGGAAGAATTAATGTGCAAGAGCATGGGGAGTGTGCACATGGGGGTAAATTGGGTAATGGAAATGCACATGTGCATGGCAAAGGTGTGAGGAAAGGAAGGTATATGGGTGAGGGAATTGGGAGATAAAAAATTGATATGGTTTATGGGGTATTTTTGGAAATTCGGGTAAGTAGGTAGTTGGGGGTAAAATTGAGAGAAAGGGTTAAAAGGGGTTTTATGGCACATGGGTTTTTAATGAGTTTATTGTTGGTTTGATTTTGGCAGATGTGAAGAAATCATTTTTGACTTGGATGACAAATGGGTTTGGGGACGATCGGGTTTGGATAAGGGCTGACGATCTCGGGTTTTCGAGGCGAGTTCTGGGCGACTTGGACATGCGGGTTGGAGGGGTGACGACGCCGGGTTGAGGGTGAGGAGGTTGCCGCCGGGTAGCTGGAGTGGGACGCCGCCGAGAGGGGTTAGTCATAGCCGGAGCAGGTCGGTAGAAGAGATGGTCGAGTCCGACCTGGGTCTCAGGTAGGCTCCGACAAGGGGTTCGCTGGTGGGTTGATTTGGCAGGTGACAGCGGTTGAGGATGGGGGCGGGAGCTCGCCTGGCGCGGTGGGTTTGAGTGGTTGCGCAAGGGGGCTGGATCGGGTTGAGTTGTAAGGCAGATGGGTTGTAGTGGTTAGGAAGGTGGGGGTTTAGGCAGGATTTAGGGTTTGGTTTGTTATAAGGATTGGCGGTGATGTTGTTGGTAGGTTATGGAGTTATGGAGATATGGAGAGAGAGAGAAGAGAGAGGGTGAAAGGTTGAAGATGATAGGGGGTGGTTATTGTGTGGGTGAGGGTATAAGATAATAGGGTGTAGGTGAGGATGAGGATAGGTAGTGTTAGGGTGTGGGAAATTAAGGTGTGAGTGAGTATTTGGGTATGGTTGTATAGATTTTAGGGTGTGTGTGTTTTATTTGGACCTTAAAAATAACTAAAACTAATAAAAATAAAACTCTAAAAAATAAAAATCTAAAAAAATAAAAATTCTACTTCTAATAATAAAATAAAGACTCAATTAAAAATGAAACTAAAAAGAGAAATAAAATAAAAATAAAAATAGAAATAAAATCTAATAAAACTAAAACTAAAATTCTAATTAAATGTAAAATCAAATAAAACTAATAAATGAAATCCTAAAAAACATCTAATCCTAATAAAATTAAAACTAATAACTAATAAAAATAAAGACGAAATAAAAATATACTAATAAAATATAAAAATAGTAAATAAAACCTAAAAATCCTAAATATATCAAGAATAAATCTTAGAAATTCTAAATAAATCTAAAATAAATCCTAAAAATAAAAATGACTTAAACTAAAAATCTAAAAAATAATAAAAAGACACAAACAAAACACACACAGGGATTAGGGTAGGTTTAGGCTATGCTTAGGCTCGGGTAAGGTTACGGGGTTGGTAATTAGCTCCATTTTAAATGCAAATTGCTCCGAAATATAGCTTTTGACACCGCAACTGCAATTAAACCTGCATATTGAACAATTAAGCGCATAAGACCCATATTGTCGAGAATTAGCAACTAAAGTACATCTATTTGGGGTATAAATTATACAGTTTTGGGTGCTTATCATGCTTCATACACTCCCAGGATCTGGTTCACTACTAGCTGAGAGTCACTGTGAACAAGCGACTGACTGACATTCAGTGCCTTAGCGAGGGATAGGCCTGCTAGGAGGGATTCTTACTCAGATTCATTGTTGGATGCCTTCAATTTTGAATCTCAAAGCATACTCTATATCAGTTCCGGCTGACTCCACTCCCTGCCTCACAAGAAGAACCGTCAATAAAGAGGCTCTATATAGTACCTTTTTTTTTTAGAGAAATTGCTTTCTTCTAAGGATCCATTCTTGAGTAATTTTTTCTTCTTCATTATCGGCCAACCCTGTCCTAGCGTTTCTTGTCTCGACTTCAGTCAAGTTAAAACTTTCTCTTTATTTCTTATTTGCTAGATTCATAATCTCCTCTGTATCCGCCTCGTTCCGTGTGAATTCGGCTACAAACTCAGCTAGAGCATGCCCCTTGATGGGTGTTCTTGGCTGGTAGACGATCTCAAATTCCCCAAACTCTATAGACAAAGCCATCAACCTACTTGATTTATCGAGTTTATGGATGACCTGCCTAAGAGGAGAGTTTGTTAAGACGAGCATTGTATGGACATGGAAGTAGGGTTTCATCTTTCTAGATACATGAATGAGAGCATAAGATAATTTTTCTATTTTTGGATATCTCTATTTGGACCTTTGAAGAGCCTTGCTATTGAAATAGATTGGCTTCTGGTAACTTTCATCATTTCGCACAATTCCTGCGCTGATGGTCGACTAAGACACGACCAGGTACAAATACAATTTTTCTCTTAGAACATGCCTTGATTACAAGAGTGGGGAGCCGAGGTAGACCCTAAACTCCTAAAAGGCCTTCTCACACTCCTCGCTCCACTTGAAAGGGTTCATCATCACCTTGAAGTAGGGCAAACACTTGTCTGTTGCCCTTGATACGAATCTCTTCAGTGCTGCAACTCATCTAGTCAACCTTTGGACATCTTTTATGGTCTTAGGAGTCTTCATCTACACTAAGGCTTTTATTTTTTTGGGTTATCCTCTATCCCCCATTGATTGACAATAAAACCCCAAAACTTTCCTGCTTTGACTCCAAAGACACTTTGAGGGGGTTCAACTTCATTAAATATTTGTCCATCGTGTTGAAAGTGCACTCTAGGTCAGCCACATGCTTCTTGGCCTTAAGACTCTTAGTGATCATGTCGTCAACGTATACCTCCATGGTATTGCCTATTTGATCGTCAAACATCTTGTTTACTAACCTCTGATAAGTTACCTCGAGTTCTTGAGGCCGAAGGGAATTACCTTGTAGCAATATGTACCTTTGTCCATGATGAATGAGGTGTTCTTGGCGTCGGATGGGTCCATGAATATCTGATTATAACCCGAATGAGCGTCCATAAAACTCATCAATTTATGCCCAGTCGTGGCGTCAACCATTTGATCTATTCTCAGTAAAGGGAAGATGTATTTGGGGCATGACTTATTCAGATCTGTAAAGTCAACGCACATTCTCCACTTGCCATTGGGCTTTGGCATAATGATAACATTAGCTAACCACTCTGGGTAGATAACCTCTCTGATGAAGTCAGCTGTCACCCCCTAACCCTATTAGGATATAATTAACTCAATAGTTCACAACTCAAGTAAAAATAAAAGTATGCTTCTGAATATATATATACACATGAAACATGTACTCAAAATACCCTTGGGAAGGAGCAGATAAAAATATTCTTTCATGGGATATCCAGTATTGCCTGAAATTATTGTCCTCCATACTTAACCTTCCCATATTCATTAATTTTACACATACAGGTGTCCAACCTTATCAATATGAAAACATATGTGAATATACTTTCCAGCACAAGTGATGGTGTAATTTTTCAAGTTCCCTAGGGTAAGTTATTACTATTTCTTTACAACACAAGAAATCTGCCCTACAAGCTCCTCTATTGTTTCTTCAACTTCCAAGAATTTTCATAATTTTTCTCCAGCATAACTTTACATGATTTTAACACACTTTTAGTACACATACTGAATAGTACATAATTAAAGTTTCATAATATTTGGACTTTATTTGCTATCTCAAAAGCTTTACCAAACTCAGGGCATACCGAAATGAAATATACAAACAACAACTATATACCAACTTGCAACAATGACTAAGGCCTAACCATAAAAAGTTAAATTCTAATTTTCGGATATGATATGAATATATGAGTCTATTTTCATATCCAATTAGAATTTCTAAATTCGAGTAAACACACAAAGATATATGCAAGTTTGAATACAAAGGGTTTCAATACAAAGCAATATGACCTATAACACCACTTATATCACATATGAACCACTACATATTATCACAAAGGAGGATGGAATATTAATCAATACTTCGCGATTTATATACTTTGAAATAAGTATAATAGAAGATTAAAACAATATTAACACATAATTTTACCTTAGAAACACCTTAAGAATTTTCTTGGAATTCTTTTCCTAGCTTTTAATGAAACCCTTTCTTCCTTAACTTCTACTTTCTCTTTCCTCAAGCCAAAAACCCTTAAAACTGAACTTAGGCTTAAATTGGCTGAAGAAATATGTTAGAAGAAGAGTTTTAAGTCGGCTAAGGCTGCCTCCCAATCCATCCAATCAAATTAAAACAGTTGGTTTAATAAAAGATAATTTACCACTTAAGGGAGTTGACAGATTTGCCCCTTGTTCGTAATTTTGGCCTAACTTCTTACTCAAACATTTGTTTGATGCAACGTTTACTGTGTTACCTCCCCAACTCACATGTATACAACTATGTAGTTTTCACCTCAAGTCAGTTGTAATGTTATAAGGGTCAAAACTAGTCTTAAACAGGAACATTTCTATCGAAAATAACCAAATCTTGGGTTCGTAAATAATTCGACATTTCATGATTTATGAAAGTAGAATTATACTAACCATAATCACTTAACATTAGATATACTAATAAAACATTATTCATATCACATAAGATAAGTATGATTTAAATATAATTTATCATTATGATATACGGGTTGTCACAACCTCCCCCATTAGAAAATTTCGTCCCCGAAATTTAATACGAATGTCACTTACCAAACAAATGGGGATACTGTTTCTTCATGCTATCCTCCATTTCCCAAGTTGCTTCTTTAATTCCATGGCTCATCCACATAACTTTAACTAAGGGAATAACTTTATTCCTCAATACTTGCTCCTTACGATCAAGAATTTCCACCGGTTCCTCGATGTACGACAAGTCTTCTTTCAGTTCAATAGGTTGGGTTTTCAGTTGATGACATGGATATGCCAAATACTTACGAAGCATCGATACATGGAACACGTTATGCAAACGAGATAACTCTGGAGGTAATGCTAATCTATATGCCAGGGTTTCAATTCTTTCCAACACTTAATATGGTCCAATGTATGTTGGACTTAGTTTCCCCTTCTTTCCAAATCTCATAACGCCTTTCCACGGTGAAATACGTAGGAATACAAAATCCCCCTTCAGAAATTCCAATGGATACTTCCTCTTTTTGCGCTATCTTTATCCGTTCCCGAATCATTTTGATCTTTTCAGTCGTCATATCTATCAATTCAGGACCCAAAAGTTTCCTTCCACCTACTTCATCCCAACACAAAGGCATTCTACATCTCCTCCCATATAAAGCTTCATACGAAGCCATACCAATGGTGGACTGATAACTATTATTATACGAGAATTCCATCAATGGCAAATGATCATCCCAACTACCCTTGAAGTTAAATACACAAGCTCATAACATGTCTTCTAATATTTGAATCGTCCTTTCATATTACCCATTGGTTTGTGAATGAAATCCAGTGCTGAACTACAAACTTGTGCCCATGGCGTTCTGTAAATGAGGCCAAAACTTAGAAGTGAACGTTGGATCTCTATCTGATACAATTGACACTAGTGCCCCATGTAAACGGATAATCTCATCAACGTACATACGTGCATATTTATCAACAGTGTAGGTCGTCTTAACTGGAAGAAAATGAGCTGACTTTGTCAATCGATCTACAATCACCCAAATAAAAATCATGCCCCTTTGGAGATCGTGGTAATCCTATAATAAAATTCATCGTTATATGTTCCCACTTCCATTCTGGAATTGGCAATGACTGCAATAATCCTGCCGACTTTTGATGCTCCGCCTTCACTTGCTGGCATACTAAACATTTAGCGAAAAATTCTGCAATCTCATATTTCATATTATTCCACCAGTAATACTCTTTCAAATATCTGTACATTTTGGTACCCCCAGGATGCATTGAGTAAATAGAACTATGTGACTCGTCCAATATATCCCTCTTTAAGGACGGATCATTCGGTACACAAATTCTGTTTTTATAACATAACGATTCATCCTTCTTAATTTCAAAGTCACTCTCTTTACCATCCAGGATTCCCGTTTCTTCTTTTCAAGGAATGGATCACTGACTTGAAAATTTCGTATGCGTTCTTCCAGTAAAGGTCTCACTGTAACGTGTGCAAATAACGCCCCCGTTTTAGATAAGTTTAACTCGACTCCCATCAGTCTTAATTCCATAATATTGCTAACCCGTGCACATTGAATACAAGATAACCTCCCTAATGACTTTCGACTAAGAGCATCTGCAACAACATTGGCCCTCCCGGGATGATGGTGAATGGTACAATCATAATCTTTAATTAACTCCATCCAACGTCTTTGTCTCAAATTCAAGTCTCTCTGTGTAAATAAATACTTCAAACTTTGATGGTCAGTGAAAATTTCACACGTCTCTCCATACAAATGATGTCTCCATAATTTCAAGGCAAAAATAATAGCCGCAAGTTCTAAATTGTGCGTAGGATAATTACGTTCAGTCTTTAACTGTCTAGATGCATAAGAAATTACCTTTCCATGTTGCATGAAAACACAACCCAGACCCTGATGTGAAGCGTCGGTATAAATCACAAAACCTTCTCAACTGGATGGAACAGTGAGAGCTGGAGCTGATACTAGCCTATTTTTCAACTTTTCAAAGTTGTGCTGGCATTCATCACTCCACACAAATTTCACTTCCTTTCGAGTCAATTTAGTCAACGTCAAGGCTATAGATGAAAACCCCTTTATGAATCATCTATAATATCCAGCCAATCCTAGGAAACTCCTTATCTCCGTTACATTACTTGGTCTTTACCATTGCACAATTGCCTCTACCTTCTTAGGGTTAACATATATTCCATCTCCCGAAACAACATGCCCCAGAAATACTACATGATTTAACCAGAACTCACATTTGCTAAACTTCCCAAACAATTGACTATCTCACAAAACTTGCAATATAACTCTTATATGCTTCTCATGTTCCTCTTGGATAGGTGAGTATATCAAAACATCATCGATAAAGACAATCACAAACGAATCTATGAAAGGATGAAATACTCGATTCATTAAATCCATAAACACCGCATGAGCATTTTTTAACCCAAATGGCATTACCAAAAATTCATAATGACCATAGCGAGAACGAAAAGCTGTCTTAGAAATGTCACAATCTCTCACCCTTAATTGATGATAACCCGATCTCAAATCAATTTTTGAAAACACTTTAGCACCCTGTAATTGATCAAACAAATCATCAATACGAGGTAATGGATATTTATTTCGAATAGCCACCTTATTCAACTGTCGATAATCAATGCAGAGTCGCATGGTTCCATCTTTCTTCTTCACAAATAGTACTGGAGTGCCCCATGGTGATACACTGGGTCGAATAAAACCTCTATCTAGCAAATCTTGCAGTTGAAACTTTAACTCCTTTAGTTCCAAAAGTGCCATTCTATATGGAGAAATAGAAAATGGAGCTGTACCAGGCACTAAATCGATAGTAAACTCTACCTCACTACTAGGTGGCAATCCTGGTAATTCATCTGGGAACACATCTGCAAAATCCTTAATGACTGGGATATCTTCTAATTTTTGCAATTCCCTATTTGTATCCACAATATATGCTAAAAAGCCTTGACAACCCTTATTTAATAATTTCCTCACCCGAAGGGCTGAAATAAGACAGTTCGGAACCACATTTCTTTCCCCAGTAAATTTGAATTCTTTCTCCCCCGACTTATTAAATGTAACCTCCTTACGAAAATAGTCAATTGATGCATGGTAGGAAGATAACCAGTCCATACCCAAGATAATATCAAAATCTCGAATATCTAGTGGAATTAAATCAATGGTCAACTCCCTCTCCCCCACATACAATACATAATTTTTATACACGCGCTCCACTAACATCACATCCCCCATAGGTGTAGAAATATATAAACCAAAATCTAGATAAGAACATAGTCTACCCAAATGCATGGTAAATGACAGTGCTACAAATGAATGAGTAGAACCTGGATCAATAAGCACGTAAGCATGTTTGTTCATGATAGAAAATGTACCTGTCACCACCTCTGGAGTAGCCTGAGCATCTTGTAAAGTCATTGCAAATATTCTTCTCGGTGCCCTGGAACCACTAGCCTGTCCTCTACCTCCTCCCCTCCCTATGCCTCCAGGTGATGAACCTCGACTAGTAGTAGCTGATTGAATCCCTCCCAATAGCATAGGACAGTTCCTTTTTATGTGACCAATTTGATGACAGTGATAACACTCTACCCCCCTTAACTTGGGACAATCTGGACTGATATGGCCCTCAGCTTTGCAAAAATAGCATGTAACAGGCTTAGACTGCCCATTGTCATTCTCCTGTTGTCTATTCTGTTGGCCCATCGATCCTGCACCCCTAAAACTGCTTGGTGTCCTATTCTGAACATAATTTCCAGTCCCTTTACCGCGCTGAAATCTTTGACTCCCTTATTTTGTGTATTCTACATTGCCTTCCTTTTGCTGAGATGGATCAAATCTACTCCTCTTTCCCCTTTGTTCCCTATTATTTATTGCATCATTAACATCTCCTTCAACCATCATAGCTTTGTTAACTAAAGAAGTATAATCTACCATTTCAAGTGCAGTGAGTCTAGACTTGATAACCAAATTCAACCCATCCTGAAATCTGGTGCATTTGTCCTCCTCATTGTGTACGAAACGTAGTGAAAATCGAGACAAAGATATAAATTTAGTTTCGTACTCCCTGACCAACATATTCCCCTGAGTCAATGATAAAAATTCTCTCTCTTTTTGCTTCCAATACATGCGAGGAAAATACTTTTCATATAAGGCTTTAATAAAGGAATCCCAAGTAATCACCTCACCTCCCTCCGGAGTAAGCAATAAATGTTTGGAAGACTCCCACAAATATTTAGGTTCGCCCTTTAACATGAAAGTAGCCAAAATTACCTTCTGCGCGCCAGGTACATTCATCACCCCGAAGATAGTTTATGTGTCTCTAACCCAAGCCTCAACTTCTAAAGGATCTACATGAACCTGAGAATGCTGGGCGGTTCAATTTGATAAACTTCTCGTACAGAGTATTCTTCTCCTCTCGTTGTATTTCCCTTTCTCTTCTGGCCAAAGTCTACGTCTCCAAGTACTTGGCTTGCTATTATGCTATTTGCGCCATAAACATGTTTTGTTGTTCTGCCATTAAAGTCATGGCACGAGCCATTTTCTGCATATCTGTAAGTTGTTCAGGAGCCCCCTCTACATTATTTGGATTTTGTTGGTTTACTGTATTTGAAGACTCCTCATCCACCCTCTCATGAACATTTGCTCCTTCCATAGCTTACTATCTGTCATAAACCACAATTATAGAAACAAGAATACAACATTTATTTCTAACATAATGGTTAGTATTTCTCACAAGTTAATATAAATGACCCACACCACACTATTTCTGCCACTGCCAGATTTAGACTCTCTCACCCCAGAATATAAAAACCTAAAGCTCTGATACCAAGTTGTCACCCCCTAACCCTATTAGGATATAATTAACTCAATAGTTCACAAACCACACTTATTATTTATTTATTTATTTGGTAATACACATTAAAACAACTTCAAGGTTAAAATGCGGAATACTAAAAATACAATCGTTTTAAGGAGACATAATTTAAACAAAACTCCCATACCATTTAAATTAATTACAACTAATACAGTGTACAAAACAAACTGACTAGATAATACTACTATTCACTCAACATCCTAGACTTGGCAGTGGCAGCTTCAAAACCTGAAAATGTAAACATATAAAACCATGAGTTTAAAAACTCAGTGAATGTACTACATCACTATATAGTAAAATTACTATATTAACATCTCAATATATTAATATATGAATCTCTGGGCCAAATTAGGCCATATACATATCCGGAGTTAATAAACCCCACATCTCCTGCCTGTAGGCAATAATCATATCCATAGGTTTTAATAACCTAACATCTCCTGAATTGCATAGCAACTCAACATATCCTGACTTTTATAAAGCCATAACATCTCAACATCTCTTGGCTTTTAATAAGCCATAACATCTCAACATCTCATGACTTTTAAATAAGCCATATCATCTCAACATATACTACATATACATCATATCCAAAATCAACTCAGTAAGTACACTCACCTTGTGTTGTCAACTATGTATTCACGTTTCCCTTGGGTGAAGCTGAACTTGGTTGATTTGACCTTACACCTGTTAATCCAACTAAATCAGTACTAAAACTCAATCATAAGTATTATCTTAATATAATTATGTAACTTTAAATGAGTATACAACCACAATATGATTCTACTCAAGTCATATTCTATGAAACATATGTAAAGACGAAACGATGGTATATATGTTGATAAGGTCATGAACATTCAACCCTAGAAACTACCTCGTAAGGAATTTATAACTAAACTCAAGTAAAAATAAAAGTATGCTTCTGAATATATATACACACATGAAACATGTACTCAAAATACCCTTGGGAAGGAGCAGATAAAAATATTCTTTCATGGGATATCCGGTATGGCCTGAAATTATTGTCCTCCATACTTAACCTTCCCATATTCATTAATTGCACACATACAGGTGTCCAACCTTATGAATATGAAAACATATATGAATATACTTTCCAGCACGAGTGACGGTGTAATTTTTCAAGCTCCCTAGGGCAAGTTATGACTATTTCTTTACAACACAAGAAATCTTCCCTACAAGCTCCTCTATTATTTCTTCAACTTCCAAGAATTTTAATAATTTTTCTCCAGACTTTACATGATTTTCAACACACTTTCAGTATACATACTGAATAGTGCATAATTAAAGTTTCATAATATTTGGACTTCATTTGCTATCTCAAAAGCTTGACCAAACTCATGGCATACCGAAATGAAATATACAAACAACAACTATATACCACTTGCAACCATCAGTAAGGCCTAACCATAAGGAGTTAAATTCTAATTTCTGGATATGATATGAATATATGAGTCTATTTTCATATCCAATTGGAATTTCTGAATTCAAGTAAACACACAAAGATATATGCAAGTTTGAATACAAAGGGTTTCAATACAAAGCAATATGACCTATAACACCACTTATCTCACATATGAACCACTACATATTATCACAAAGGAGGATGGAATATTAATCAATACTTCGCGATTTATATACTTTGAAATAAGTATAATAGAAGATTAAAACAATATTAACACATAATGTTACCTTAGAAACACCTTAGGAATTTTCTTGGAATTCTTTTCCTAGCTTTTAATGAAACCCTTTCTTCCTTAACTTCTACTTTCTCTTTCCTCAAGCCAAAAACCCTTAAAACTGAACTTAGGCTTAAATTGGCTGAAGAAATATGTTAGAAGAAGAGTTTTAAGTCGGCCAAGGCTGCCTCCCAATCCATCCAATCAAATTAAAATAGTTGGTTTAATAAAAGACAATTTACCACTTAAGGGAATTGACAGATTTGCCCCTTGTTCGTAATTTTGGCCTAACTTCTTACTCAAACATATGTTTGATGCAAAGTTTGTTGTGTTACCTACCTAACTCACATGTCTACAACTATGTAGTTTTCACCTCAAGTCAATTGTAATGTTATAAGGGTCAAAACTAGTCTTAAACAGGAACATTTCTATCGAAAATAACCAAATCTTGTGTTCGTAAATAATTCGACATTTCATGATTTATGAAAGTAGAATTATACTAACCATAATCACTTAACATTAGATATACTAATAACACATTATTCATATCACATAACATAAGTATGATTTAAATATCGTTCAATTTGTTACAGAGGACCTCCGGATCAATTCTTGGCATATCTTCGTGACTCTAAGCGAAAATAATATCTCTCTCCTTTAGGAGTGTAAACAGCTCTTCTTTAATCTCTTTTGTTTAGGGACTTATCGACTTGGACATTTTTTTCCGACTGGTCCTTATTGAGGATGAAGGATTCTACTTTTTTAGCGGCTTCTCCCTTCTTCAGCTTCGTCTTGTCTCTGGGGTCGAGAGTGTCTATGTGTTAAGTGGTCGTGGCCTTCTTATACACTTATATATCCTCGACCGAATTGAAGTACCATTCGCGTGCCTCAACTTGGACACATTGAACTTTCCATACTCAATAAGGAGTCAGGAATTTTATCATTTGGTGAACTGTTGAGGGCTACTCGCCCCATAATTATGTTGTAGGCTGAATAGATGTTCTCATCCATCATGAAGAAATTAATCTTCTTTATGAGACATCTCGACCAAGTTTCCCCCATGCTTATCTCCATCCCAAAAATCCCCAAAGGATGTACTTTCTCTCCACCAAAGTCAATCAGTGGTTGATGATATGGGATAAGCCTCTTCTTTCTTAGTCCCAAGACAATGAAATAATCCCAGAATATTACGTCGGCCGAACTACAACCTTCGACCAATATCCTACGGACATCATACTCGTGTACTTAAGTGATGATCACCATATGGTCATCTTGTAGAGATAAAATACCCTTAAAATCCATTCTCAAAAAGCCGATCACCAACGTATTCATATCTACTTTCTTTCACAACTGAGTTCACTACCTCTGGCTTGGGGAGAGCCTTGGCTTCTGGTATATGAGCTTTACGGTCGGCTATCTCTTTAACACCACCGACTAAACCTCTATATATCATTTTACATCATGAGAAATATAATGTAGCTGACCCTTGGGATCAATTTTCTTCGTGGGAGGTCAGGGTCGGCCTCTTCCTCCTCATCTGATGCATCATCATCCTTATTCATTGGATCATCAGGTTTACACCTATCGTCTTATCTCTTTCAGGTGTCGTCTCGGCCACCCCTTTTCTCCACGTACTTTATCAATTTCCCTTGCTTCAGCATCTTTTCTATTTTATCTTTCAGTGCGAAGCATCTGTCAATGGTATGGCTTTGGTCTTGGTGGAATTCACACCATTTACCTTTATCCCTCTTATGATGGGGGGCTTGGAGCTTTTCTGACCATCTCAAGGACCTATAATTGGCGGTATCATTTTGAATCACTTTTGGTGTGGCACTCTAAGGGGTATAGGTAGCGAACTTGTCATCTGCCCAACTCTTCTTACCGTCTTAGCCTTTTGACTTCTGAAACTAACTTCCACTGCTTGCTCCCTTCTCATTATCTACCTTGACAGTAATTGCCTCCTTCGTATTCATGACCTTGCTGGCCGTACCTAGGGATTTAACCATGGTTTTTGGAGGATCCACGACTAGCTTCCAGAGGAGCTTCCTTTTTTGCAATGCTTCCATCAGGGTGGTCATAGCAATACTATTTTCATAGTCTTCAACCTCTAATTTCTCCTTATTGAAGCGCCCTATGTACTCCTTTAAGGTATCGTTCTTTCCCTGCTTAACACACAACATGTGTGTCATCTTCATCCTGGGCTTCACTCTGAAGTAAAAATTATGTACAAACCTCTCTGCAACTGTTTGAAATTTTCAATAGAGTTTTTAGGGAGAGAGGTGAACCACACATGAGTAGCACCTATAAATGTGCTGGAGAAGGCTCGACATGTCATCTCGTCCAAGATCGAGTAGATATCGACAACAAATTGATACATCTCAACATGATGAACGGGTTAGTGCTTTCGTCGTATTTCAATGTGACTACTGGCAGCTTGAACAGCCAGGGTTGGATAACTTATAATCTTAGCAACAAATGGGGAGCCTTAAGTGTAGCCCCTCTGCAAGGGGTTTTAGCTCTTCAGTATTTTCCCGATCTTGTCTTCCAATTGTTATGTGGAAACATTCCAAGGCCTGTCGGCCGCAGTTTTTATCTCTCCATCGTTCGAAACAACATTATCTCCAGTACCTTATCTCTTGGTTGGGCGAACTGAGGGCTCCTTACCAGTCGTTCTTTATTGGATGTTTACCTCACATTGTTACTCCACTCAACCTCACGAGGGTCTACGATCATTACATCTATTGTTCCTCCGGGATCTAGCGACACCTCGAGATATAAATAGATAATTTCACAAATCACCTCCTGGCCCAATCTATCAAAGGCCGACCCTCTGCTTAACTTATCCAAAGTTAATGCCTGTGGTTGACAGTTGTAACACCCCGCCCGCCCAGGGAGAGCGAACGGAGCGTCACCATCGATAAAACTAAATAATTCCACAGTAACAAGGTATAGAGCATCTAAATCCCAATATAGAAAATAAACCACTAATCTCAATCTCTTCAAATAAATACAACAATTTTCTCGAAATAATTACAACAATCTAACTATCTCGAAAATAAATAAATCTCCAATGCTCTATACATAAAAAAATAAATACAAATCTTCTCATCTTGTATTCTCGAATATTCTTCCCAAAATATCCAAGCTAAAATCATCCCAATAAGTCCAAAGCGCTCAAATCCACGCTAACCTGCCAACTAAAAGAAAATATGGGGAAGTACACAATACGACGGGAAAGATGCTCAACAAATATTAGCACGGTGAATAAAGCGTAACAATACGAGTACTAGTATTTAAATCAAATGCAAATCTCAATAGCATTTTATCAATATAATTTCTCAACAACATATTAATCCTAGTCACTAGGCCTCACCATACCGCGCCATACTTTATCAAGTAGCCGGAACTGGAATATTGGCGGTTGTCCAACCTCAGTGCCATATTAAAATCTCATGACAACATTCCCAATATAATACCACATGAATCAAAATCATATTCCAACAACAATTTCTATATTCCAAATGAATTTAACAATTCAAATATGAGTCAATAACCACATGAATTCGAAGGGAATAACACTCGCGAGATTAAGGAGCATATTGTGTAAAACCCCATACCTAAAAATTATCGCATGAATCATCACATAATTTCAAGCTCAAAATATAATCACACCATCACGTTCTTCTCGCGAAAATAATCAAATCTCGTTCTAGCCCAAACTCGAGAAAACACCAAATAATCCTTCTCATCTAAGGTTGAAATCTTGAATAAATTTGGGGCTATGGTTTGTAGATGAAAGGGAGTAATTTTGGAGAGGTCTTATGGTTAAAAAGTTTCAGAAAAAGTGATTTGAAAAGCCAATCCACGAATTAGTTGATCTATAAAGGATTAAAAGTTTGATTACGAAAAGAGTTCTAATCATATACAAACACTAAAATTTTATTCCGGACGATTGGACCGTTGGAATTGGATGAAATTTTACAAAGAATTAGCTGAAGACGAGAGGAAGCTGTCCAAAAAATTTCAGCTCGATCGGACCATTCAATATTTTTAAATATTTTTTTGCTAGAAAGTTTTATGCTTTGAGGACTCTAAGAGAGTTTTATATTTTGAGGACTCTTCTATATAATAAAAATTCAATTAAAACTCCATTTTAATTTCGATTTCGAAACCATGTGAAATTCTTGCCTTTAAAAATAATAACCAACATCTTTGAGCAATAAAAATAATTTTATCTCAAAATTTATTTTTCCTCTTTATTTCGAAAATACCCCAAAATTTTGCGGGTTGTTACAACAGTCTCGTCTCGGCCTTCGACTGTATTCTCTACTGGGCTGAAACAAATGTACAGTGTTTCTAGAAATTCGGTAAGGATCCCAGCATCCCCTATCATCCTCCTCATCACAATATTCGTCCTCGTATTCTTAACCTCACCTTCCCAGGCATAAATTCTTAGGGTCAGCCACATCTCTATGTCATTACCGAGGAGGGAGATCTTTGTGCGAAGCCTGGGGTGGTCCTCAGGCTGTAGGATTCGAGAGGCCTTTTCTGGTGGCCAGAGTTATCATCTAATCTCTGGCGTCGACGGGTCTTGTGAGGACGTTCTAACTAAATGCAACAAGTTGCATTTGGATATTTGGTTGACTGGCTGCCAATGAGCATAGTGTCGCTGCCACCTCAACCATTTCTGACTGAGGTGGGGGTTGGCTAGAGATTGGACCAATGGCCGAAGGTAGTTCAGAGGCCATAACTCCGGTGTACTGGAATAGCTTAAAAATTAGATAAAAGCTTGAGAGGCTCAACACGAACTCTTTTAATGGAGATACATGTCCACTTGACCGGAGCTAGATCACCACCATAGAAGTCGATGAATGCAAGCTAAGTAAGGAGGCTGAAGAAGATACACTTCGTTCCCATAGACGGTGCCAGATTGATAGTGCCAAATATGGTACCACCAAGTCAATATAAATATGTGAGCTCAATCCACTATAATAATGGAGTACGAATAGGTATATAATTGCATAAGGAGATAAGGCAAAGAGAGTAAAGACAACAATATAAGTGGTTAAGCCTATTTAGGCCTCCACTGTGTGTATGTGAGCGAATTTCATTATGAAATGGCTCTAATGACCTTGAGATACAAGTCACTCAGCTTTCTCTCTCTACACTGTAATTTTAATAGAGTTTGGTTAGGGTTTCGAATTCAGGTCCTTCTCCAGGTAGAAGAAGGCAAGTATTTATATTGTTGGGGTGGTACAGTATGCACCCCATGCATGCACGTCGTTGTCACTAGTAGATTAGGATGACGAAATATCCCTCACACGTGAGGGAGATGCTGTTGCAATGATTTTATCTACGTGGGGCTCATAGCCCATGCGCACTCTCCCACGCGTGCTCTGTTAAGTGTCAAATGTAAACTGCTATGGGGGTGTCGGCATGGACGAGTACGACACCTCCAGTGATACGATTGTATGAGAAAAAATAGTATAGTAGTCTCGGTTGATGATGGTATTTGGCCGAGACGAGTCTGATGTGCGCCTATGTCCTTGATAAGTCTTAGACTACAGGAGTGCGAGACGAGATCAATCACATGTGACCTAGGTCGCAGGAAGGTATCGACCCACGGATGAGACGAGGCCAAGGTCGATGAGGTTGGATCCCTTGTAAGAATTATGTACTAAAGTGTCAGTTTGAGCCTCAGGGAGAGATGAGGATACACTTGGGCATATCGTGTCATTCAAACGACATTTCCATGTCGTTGTAATGACAATAGACGTCGTTACTAACGACCTTAAAAATGACCAGTGAAAGCACAAAACAGTACGGGTTCATTTGAAGTAAACAAGAAATGACCCTTCGAGCGACCCTTCAAATGACATTGCATGTCGTTAGAAGATGTCATTTGAATGTCTTATCAATGTCGTTTGAACAACATTGCTATGTCATTTGAATGACATGAGCAAAAAATATTGTTTTTCTTTAAAATGCTCGCCTACATGTCTTGAAAAATTATTTTTGACTTGGAAAAATGCCTCATTTTGATACAAACATTTTATAAAAAATATCCCAACTAGATACATGAACGTTAATAACTCCAATTAAGCATTATACCTTTTAGTGTAGTGGAGTTAGTGGGAATGGTGAATACCAGTTGAAGATGCACAAGGTACGATGTCAATGATGGGTGTGTGTTGATGATGCGTGATGCGTGATGCTAAGGATTCGAATGATGAATGTCAATGTTGAACATGTTAAGACGTGAAGAAATGTAACGGTATACGACGTACTAACTATGATTTAGGATAACACAGAAATTTCTAAATTCTATACGGACAATTATAAATCATGTCCTTATAAAAGGTACCATCGATCACCTGGGGTGGATTATGAACATCTTTGGATGCGATGTTATATACACTTCCAACTAAAGTTGTGCTTGTGGGACTTGGGTTGGTCCTTAATATGTGGTGCATGCAATGTTGGTCTCACTGGATGCGGTGTTGGCTTTTCTAACTATCCATAGTGTCCCTGGATTGCTTGGTGGCCCTTAATTCACCTTTTGGTTATGTTTCCTCACCTTCCACTATAAAATGACTTCCCATAAATGGTACCCTAATGCTATCCCTATCCATTCTGCCACTATCCCTCATTTACCTGATGTCCTTGACCCGAATATCTAAAATCCTACTAACATGTTGACTCTGAGGGGGATACTCCACCTATGGTGGTCCTATTTATTGAAAATGACCATCTTAAATGTGGGATATCTCGCAATTATCCCCATTCTTCGACCCTTGAGCCCACACGTTCTTCCGTTTCTTATTTCTTATTCATTTATAAAAATTTTTATGGTATTGACATTACAATAATGCCATATAAAGCACCTGAACATAACTTGTGTATGTAAAATTCATAAGGAGAACCTGCCAAACCATTAATCGTTCAATTTTCTTGGCTTATGTGTTAACCTCCCCAGGCAAAAATACCGAGAATCGAGTAAACTCATGTTCGTACTATGCAATAATATGGTTACCCCGGTCCAAGGTGTGGAAATATATGTTCCCCGTCATTCACACAACATACTCCAAATATACCTCCTCAAGCATAGCCTAAAACTCAATCATTATCATTGTGGCCATCCCTAATCCTCGCCTGCGGGCTGGCGTGTGAAGGGAGGGTCCTCGAGTCCCGTGCATCCTTCTCGAGAGCGCTTCGGCCGACTTCGTTTGAGATGAGGTGTAAAAATGTAGAGAGATTTAGAGTTGCCAGTCTATTTTACTCAAAACAGACAAAAGAAAAAGGGGAAGCCATCCCGAAGGATGGCATCCAAACACATACTAGGGCATACGAAACCAAAATGATTCGAGAAGGGTTCGGAGGCTAAGTTACGAAATGGAAAGGTGTTAGGCACCCATTCCACCCTTTCGATATCTTATGGATATTTGCTATTTTCCTTTATTTTCCCCGTGATATGTGTGCATGTGTATATATATAGTGGAGATACGAATCCTTGACTTGTATCATGGAAGAGATAAAGCGAGTCATCCGTAGGAAGGTACAAAAGATAATATTAGAAAATAAGATTTACGTGATTACCCTTACATTGATCATTATAACGGAACGATAACGCATATGGGGTAGTACGTCACTAAGAAAAAGTATATAGAATAAAAGAAAATTGGATTTAGAGAAGATGGAAAACGAGAGAGAAAGTGAGAATAGGACTCGAGTCTCGGGTTTTACCCCGAGACGCCTACGTAGCCTATAAAGGCATTAAAGTCCACATAGTTCGCATACAAAATGAGGGGTGGGGTTTCTCCCATAAATCCAAATGGGGGATATCTTATTTGTGAGTGTGTGTGTGTAGAAAAAGTGTTTTAGTTGTGAGAAAAATGTGAGAATAGTATGAGAATCCCCATTTGGAATTTATGAGCAAACCCTCTTTTTCTTATTTTTGGGTTTTTTTTATTTATATGCAAATAAGAGACGTGCAATAATACTAAAATAAAAAGTATATTAGGATGTGTGAGATGAGATAATAAAAGTGCTAAGTAATAAAACAAGTTATTGCGAATTTAAGAGAAAGTTGAGAAAGTTGGACCTTTTTGAAGATATTGAGCTTGATATTGAATGCTGGAGAGAAGCCCTTGCACTTGGATGATGATGGAGAGTGGCTAATTCACCAAGTTTGATGAAAAGGATGATGAAAAGTGGAAGTTAGAAAGGGATTTGGATGTTGAAATCGCGCTGTCTTCGAGAGAGGTTTTTGGCATTTGCTGAGGTCGATTCTTATCAGATCCGGGCTCCCTTTGCAAATAAGGTGAAGGCCTACTTTTATAGGCCCAAGTCACTACTGATCGGCATAGACCTGGTACTGCCTATCGGCACCTGCTGATAGGCAGGGTCTGGAACCTGCCATTTGATAGTGTGTTTTAGGCCTTTTTCTGAAAATTAGCCGCCGAGGGCAAACTATTAGTCAGAATCGTGCACGGGGTAGACCGTTGGAAAGGTAATTCAGAGACCTTTGAAAGTCCTTTGGACCTCTCTCGGTTTCAGGAGTTTACTTTGGGTCAAATATGGCTCTGAAGCATTTGTCGGTCCATTGGACGGGGAATCATTAAGACGCAAACGGATCGTTCGTCCGCCTGGTAAGTCCGAATCGCACACGGGGTGGACCATTGGAAAGGTTAGGAGATGTAATTCGACATTCCAAAGAGTTTGACCCAGTTTGGGGAGTTGACTTTGGTCAACTGGGCCCTGGAAGCATTCGGTGACTTCTTGGAGTCAAACGAATCGTTCGTCCGCATGGTAAGTCAGAATTGCACACGGAGCAAACCATTGGAAAGGGGTTTCAGTGCCCTTTGAAGATTCATTCAGCCTCAGTCGAGCTGAAGAGTTGACTTAGGTCAAACAGAGCCCGTGAGCGTTCGGTGGCCTCTGGATCAAGTTTCGAACGCAAACGGATCATTCGTCCGAATGGTAAGTCAGAATTGCGCACGGGATGGACCGTTAGAAATGGATTTTATTACCCTTTGAATATTTATTCAGCCTCGGTTGAGCTGAAGAGTTTGAGTTTTTTGTCAAATGGAGCCTGAGAGTGCCCTATGGCTTCTAAGTCAGTACTCGGGACATGACCTGGGTTTGTAGTGATGAAGGGAGGTACTAGGGACCTAAGGAGAGTTAGGGGTAAAAAAATGGGGTGTCTATAGAGCCCCTCGACGGGTGAGTTTGTAATAAATGATAGCCGTCGAATAGATACCATACGATGCTTTTGACGGAGTATGACCGATTCAGAGGGTCGAGGCCGATTCTGAGGACCTGAGGGGTGTGCTGGGGATGACCAATTTTGTGGGTCAAAGCCAAATCTACGGGCTTAAGTGATGAGGGTGATCGATTCTGTGGGTCAAAGCCAATTCTGCGGGCTTAGGGTGAAGGTCTAATAACAGAGGTCAATTCTGACCTAAGAGTGGTGATGACCGAGAATTGAGGTCATTTTTGACCTAACTCAGATGATGATCCAAGACCGAGGTCAATTCTGACCTAAGAGTGGTGACGATCAAGGATCGAGGTCATTTCTGGCCTAACTCAGGTGACGATCCAAGACCGAGGTCAATTCTGACCTAAAAGTGGTGACGATCGAGGACTGAGGTCAATTTTGACCTAACTCAGGTGACGATCCAAGACTGAGGTCAATTCTGACCTAAGAGTGGTGACGATCGAGGACCGAGGTCAATTCTGACCTAACTCAGGTGACGATCGAAGACCGAGGTCAATTCTGACCTAAGAGTGGTGACGACCGAGGACCGAGGTCAATTCTGACCTAACTCAGGTGACGATCCAAGACCGAGGTCAATTCTGACCTAAGAGTGGTGACAATCGAGGATCGAGGTCAATTTTGACCTAACTCAGGTGACGATCCAAGACCGAGGTCAATTCTGACCTAAGAGTGGTGACGACCGAGGACCAAGGTTAATTCTGACCTAACTCAGGTGACGATCCAAGACCGAGGTCAATTCTGACCTAAAAGTGGTGACGACCAAGGACCGAGGTCAATTTTAACCTAACTCAGGTGACGATCTAAGACCGAGGTCAATTTTGACCTAAGAGTGGTGACGATCGAGGACCGAGGTTAATTCTGACCTAACTCAGGTGACGATCCAAGACCGAGGTCAATTCTGACCTAAGAGTGGTGATGACCGAGGAACGAGGCCAATTTTGACCTAACTCAGGTGACGATCCAAGACCGAAGTCAATTCTGACCTAAGAGTGGTGAGGATCGAGGACCGAGGTCAATTCTGACCTAACTCAGGTGACGATCCAAGACCGAGGTCAATTCTGACCTAAGAATGGATAAAGATTGGATTTTGATTTTACTGGAGAAAGTGCTTTGTGATTTTGATCTGAGCTGGGGAGCTGATAGCTGGGGAAACTTTTGTTTCTTTAGGAGGCCTCACAGGGGGGAACAACTAATTTCGGTGCTGTAAAAATTCCGATGGGGAAGTGATCAGGCGATCCTTAGAGTTCCTCCGGGGATTTGTTGGGAGGAGATTCACTTGGTTTTTGAGGTTTTCGCTGGGAAAGAGGGGTTCCGTTTGAGGGAATGCAAAATTTTCCTGGTGAAAATGCTCTAAATCTTTCCTAGGATTTTTAGGAACTTTTCAAGGATTTTTTGGATCTTTCTGGTATTTTCTGGGAATTTCTGTACGAAATTTAAGGGGGTGCCGGTTGGCATGGTATGAGGGGTGCCATTCGGCAGTGGCACGGACTTTTGGACTGCCTCGGGAAGGTAAGGAGTCAGTTCTGATCGGTATGGTGGGGGTCAGTGCCGATCGACATGGCGTTTGGCATCCTATATAAAGGGGATGAATCCCTTCATTTTTTCACAGCTTCTTTGCTTTCTCTCTTTTTGCGATTCCTCTGCAAATTATTCTAGTATTCCAATCTTCAAGAAATGGCTGCTTTTATGAGCACTGCAGTCCATAGGGAGTGGTTGACCATTGATGACTGGGCGAATGTGGAGTGGAGGGCCAGGGCGCCTCTTTCTTTGGGGAGTGAGAACTCCTTTGATGCATTTAAGCCTATTACGGATGAGCGGACCTTGCTGCGGGAGCCGTCATGTCATCGCTCTTCAAAAGTGAATCCTGGCGGTTATGTAGGTAACCCGACCTTTGGCATTCCTTTCTTTTTGGTGATTTTCCTTTCTTTCTTGACTTGAGATTTTTTTTCCTTTTTACCAGTTTGATATTTCCTTGAAGAACATGCATGCCCGTAGGACGATGGGGCTCAGCGATGTCTGGGAGCATCTCCCACCTGTGGTGCGTTGGGTGGTATCATCAACGGATTTTGGGAGGTTGGCATTTGCGCTGGATGAGATGCCTTGTTCGACAGCGATCCTGTGCGCTTTGGGGGAGAGATGGTGGGATACTAATCACACCTTCCATTTAGACTTCGAGGAGATGACCGTGACTCCCATAGATGTGCAGCAGCTGTTGGGGCTGGATTGTGATGGAGAGCAGATAGAGTGGATCACTCTTTGCGGGTGAGCCCGGAGGCAGTACGTGCGACACTTGGCGATGTAGGGAGGATAGTTTCTGGGGATTCTATCCAACTGCCTCTGCTAAAGGATGTTCTGTTGGGTAGGGTGATTGATGTGGAGGATGGGCTGCAGGTGAGGCAGATGTCCCAGTTATTTATTTTGCTGGTGTTGGGAGGTTTCATGGTGGTGTCAAGCGGCGACGCCATCCATTTGTGGTTCTTGTAGTACCTGAGGATATTTTCGAACATCCCTTTCTATGATTGGGGGACTCTGACTTTGGCGACCCTTTACTCTTCTCTGGATGCATTCAGCCGGTGATGCCGACGGACTTTTACTGGAGCCATGTACCTTATTGAGGTATCCTTCAGTTTGCGGATTTCTTTTCATGCATTCGCATTTTTCTTTCATGCATTCGCATTTTCCTAATGCGTCTCTTTTTGTTTGTGAATTTGTATCTTTGACAGACGTGGTTTTATGAGGTGATTGGGTGCAATACCCCGCTGATTGCTCTGAAGGACGACACTGTTGGGGACTTTTGCCGATTGTATCAATGGCGCAAGGCCAATCGGCAGTCGAAGGGATCTCTCTCTCTGGAGGCGGTGCGTCAGGTCTTGAATGACCTGACCAGTGGTAGGGTAAGACTCTTTCCATTTCAATCTTGGTTTTTTTGCACCTTCTGATCTTGTATTGATTTATGTCTGCTTGGAGATTTTCAGGTGACCTTTTATCCCTGGGGACAGCCATTCAGGATATGGGGATGACCGGGGTGAATGCGCAAATGAGGCATTTGCTGGCGTATGAGTTCGGCCATTCCTGGTATCTCGGGGAGAGAGTGGTTCGCCAGATTGTCGAGGAGGAGGTGGTGGTGCCACCTGTGCAGCCTTCTACGTCTATGAGGTGGGAGCGACTGCTGTCGGAGGATGTGAGGATCGCGGCGATGATCGGTGAGTCCTACTTATTGTACACTGATACGGTTGCGCCGTATGACTATATGAACTTTGTGACAAGATGGTTGATGGCGCCCAGCATATATGATGCCCAACCTTTCCCTCCTGCGGGTTCGAGTCGGGCAGTGGGATCTTCCCACAGTGGCGGAGGTCCGACGGCATCTGCGAAGGAGACTTCTTAGGTTCCTTTTGTGCGATTTCACACTCCTTCGTGCAACATTCGAAGGGCTGATGGAGGATGGTGCCTATGCTGCATCATCCTCATGCGATGGATCCGGAGGAGTTGGGTTTGACAGAGGAGGTCCTCCGACCTACGGTATACCTTTCTGTTCTTCTCTTTATTTCTTTTATATTTTGGCCATCCTTTCTTTAATACTGATTTTGCCTTTTCCTTGTAGCAAGTCCGAGTGTCGACCACTTGGTTAAGAGACATAAAAGACTGGATATCTTCGGCGACTGCCCATATTAGGGATGCGATTCCTGTTCCTTCTTGCTTGGTGATGTCTGCTTTGTCCGGAGAGGACTCTGGCTCGGGTAGTGGCAGTGCATCGTCTCGTCGTAGGGGGAAGAGAGCACGTCGCAGGGGTGGAAGCTCTTAGAGAGAAAGGTGGGTGAGAGAGAGAGAGAAAGAGGGAGAATGTGGGTTCTGGCTGAGTCCCGTTATTTTTTTTTTCTTTTTCTTTCCTGCAAAATTGATGTAACACAGAAACAAATAGATGCAATGCAATGGAGTTTTTTATTATCTTTTATTAATGAATGAATGCATGAACATGAACTTTTTACTTTGCTGCTAAGACCGTAAAAATGAGTATTTTTGGAATTTTTGAAGGAAAGTTTTTAATTAAAAGGGGAAATTATATAAGGAGGAAAAGGGATTTTAAAATTCTGTTGAGAACATCAATTTATTTTTATTGAGTTTTTTGATTTGACAAAAGAGGAAAAAAGGGAAATTTCTAAAAGTGGGGGATTGCCGATCGGCAAGCAGCCTGTCCTGCCTATCGGCAGTTCAGTCCAGTCCCATCAATTCAAAACTTTGAATGGTGCCCTTTTCAGCCTTTTGTATTTTGTGGTGTAGGATTCTCTTCATTTTCTGCAGGGATTATGTCTCTTGTGAGGGTTCTCAAGTATAAAAAAGGGTGAGGGTGGAGTGTTTTCATCACACCTTCGCATTCTTACTTACTTGCCCATTATCTCTTAGCCTTGCAAGATGTCTCTCCCTGATAGCATTGAGTTTGCTAACTACCTCGAAGCCTTGGAAGAAATGTGCTCTTATAATGTGGACTATAATGCTTTCAACATGCGTCGAGTTTCCTTGTGGCGTAATCGGCCTATCGAATGGAACATGCTGATGGCGGCGGTATAATTCTGCTACCCCGAAGACCATATATTCCGCTTTAGGTTGGATGAAGTTTGTCCTACTTATGAGAAATTTTCTGCCATGCTGGGTGTAAATCCCACTGTTGCTATGGCTTTGCCCGAATTTTCCCGTTCTCCCAAGGATTTATTGGCCGGGCTTCTTCATATTTTGCCTTCGGTAGCCAGATCATTGGTTGCTGGAGGAATGATTTCTCTCCCGATGGTGATGCAGTCCGTGCATTTATGGGAAGTAAGTGATGCTGGCTATGCTGGGCTCTGGGACTGGTTTCAAAATTACTGCTGGTGACTGGGGAACTGCTGGTGGACCCGTAACTTGCATCCATTACTTCGTGGATGTCATACCATCGCAATCCTGCGACGGTGATACTGGTGGAGGCGCTGAATGGTCTGGATGCCTGGCGAGAAGGTCGTTCTGAATTTCTGAGGGGCAGCCCCGTGATGTTGTTCATGTGCTTGTCTGAAAGACTCCGCTTGGTAGTACCTCCAGAGTATCCTTTATCGGCTATACCCAACTTCTTTTCGCGTTACTTCATTCGCATTGGCCTGGATATTGCGAGATGGGAGAATTGGTTTGTGGAGCATGGGGATTAGAATTTGTATTGGTCAGTGCCTTGGTGGGGGCAGTTGCAGCCTGTTCTGGAGCTAGGAGAGTACTCATATGTGCGGCTGGTTGGCCTCAGATAGACCTCTTTTTATTTCCCTTGGCGGCTTCTGCGCCAATTTAGCTGGGCGCAGGTCGTGCCACCTCGGGCACTAAATTTATTTCCGGTAGACATTTTGATCGAGCTCCTGCGTCTGTTGCTTGGATCTCTGTGGGAGAATCGACGTCCGTCGACCCGTCCCTCTCAGTCTGTCGGGAGAGTTTGGCATGTCCATGGTGATTATATGAAGTGGTTATGGAGGAGGGTAGTTAGCAAGATTTTGGCAGTGGGGACTGGACAAAGGTGGTTTGTTTTATTTAACACCATGGAAGGGGGTGTTGTGGTTTTTTCAAAGCTGGTTTGGGCTTATCGGTCCATGGAGTGTTTACGGGACTCTATTCAGGCAGGGGAAATTTGGGGGCCCCAGGATGTTAATGATGAGGGTGCATGCTCCTCTGGTAGCTGTGGGTAGGACTCTTGGAGAGTTTATTTGTTGTAATAGGGAATAGATGTGGGGGTTTTATTTGGCTTTTCATGGCAGTAGGGGGAAGGGAATTATCCGTTCCTTTTCTTATGTAATCTGTGTTGTAATTTCTTATTAATGAAATAAGCAAGTTTCTGATCATCCAGCTATGACTTTCGATTAATTTTGAATTATCTATACCGACCGCTAAGGCATACATAATCCTTTTGTTCAAGTATATGTTAGAATGAACTGCCATTCTCGGAAATAAGAAAAGAAAAGTATTTTGTGAAAAAGAGAGGGCCGTGCTCCTGTAAGATGTATGAGCTGCCTACGTACCTATGGGGTTTTTGAAATTTTTTTGTTTTTCTTTATTGAAAAATGGTCTTTTGCAGAGGATCAGGTCCACGTAGTTCTGGGTAGAGGGAAATGAAGAGAGTTTTTTATTTTTATTTTTATTTTTTTATTTTTAGAATAGAAGGGAGATGAGAAGAGTCGTAGCGCGCCGAGATTTTCGACTAGGGGTAGAATTTCTTGAGACGGTCCAGGTTGACAAGACGAGCCATCTCTTCCCCATCTAGGTCAGTGAGCATGGCGGCACTGCCGGATAAGATTTTCTTCACAATATAGGGGCCGCTCCGATTGGGCTTGAATTTCCCTCTGGGTCCCAGATGGGTTCTATTATCCCTTTGAGGGCTAAATCCCCCTCCCGGACACCGCGGTCCTTGACTCTCTTGTTGAATGATCGCGCTATTCGGCAATGGTACCCCTGTATGTGGTAAATATCTTTCAATCTCCTTTCATCTAGGAGGGTCAGCTCGTCGAGACGGCTTTGGCACCAGTCTTCTTCATTAACTTTGCTTTCGAGCATGACGCATAGCGAGGGTACTTCCAGCTCCACAGGTAGGACTACTTTCATGTCATAGACCAGAGAGTATGGGGTACCCCCAGTAGAT
This sequence comes from Sambucus nigra, assembly GCA_949130495.1. Classification (NCBI taxonomy): domain Eukaryota; kingdom Viridiplantae; phylum Streptophyta; class Magnoliopsida; order Dipsacales; family Adoxaceae; genus Sambucus; species Sambucus nigra. Next base: position 77,050,730 of record OX422212.1, on the reverse strand, counting down.
GTTTGGATTGAGGTTCAATAGCCCCAGAGGGCGTACGGGATCCGGTCAGCCCAATCCCTACAGCTTTCGATCATCTTACGGATGATGGCTTTGAGGTTCTTATTGGCGGCTTCAATTGCACCATTGGTCTGAGGTCGGTAGGGAGAAGATTTGTGTCTCTGAATACCGTACTCGTTGAATACTTCTGTGACTTCTGCTTTGAAATGCAGCCCGTTATCTAACACTAACTCGTGCGGGATCCCATATCGACAGATGATATTATTCTAGAGGAATTTGGCCACTTTCTTGGCGTTCAATACCGCGTATGACTCAGCTTCGACCCATTTGGTGAAGTAATCAATGGAAACTATGATGAACTCATGTCCATTGGAAGCCTTTGGTGTAACCTTCCCTATGATGTCGACACCTCAGGTGGAGAACGACCAGGGAGAGGTCATGTTGTATAATTCTCGCGGAGGCAGGTGTTGAAGATTGGAGAACTGTTGGCATTTGAGGCAGCTACGGACATAGGCGGTGCAATCTTAGGCCATGGTGGTCCAGTAGTAACCCTGTCGGATGATCTTCTTAGCAAGAACGTGATCGTTCATTTGGGACCCGCATTCCCCGCTGTGGATCTTCTGCATTATCTTTTCAATCTCAACTCCTATGATACAGTGTAGATGAGTTCCATCGAAGTTCCTCTTGAGTAGATCTTTATGACAGATGATGTGCTGGGCGACTAGTCTTTGGAGGGTTGTTCGGTCTTTCTTATTGGAACCCTCGGGATACCTACCATGTTTGAGGAGGCACCAAATATCACAGTACCAGCAATCGGCTAGTTCAGGGTCTTCGGTGGAGACAAGCTCAATATGGTAGCAGTGGGTTGGTTTGTCCTGCTTTTGAACTAGGAAGGGGGTCATTGTTGTTCCTTCTGGTATGTCGACCATGAAGGCCAAGGTAGCGAGCGCATTGGCTAGATTATTCTTTGCTCAAGGTAGGTAATGGAAGGTGATATCTTGAAATCGGGAGGCTAACTTTTCTAAGTGGGCATGGAAGGGTTGGAGCTTTTCGTTCTTGACTTTTCACTTTCTGAGCACTTGACCGATGATGAGGGCAGAATCCCTGTAGACATCAAGGTATTGAATGCCTTTCTTGAGAGCAACTTTGAGGCTACTGTGCCTGATTCGTATTTCGTCATGTTGGTGATGCAAAGGAAATCCAATTTGATGGCGATGGGAGTGTGGGAGTCATCTGGGGCAATCAGAAGTATCCCAACTCCATATCCCTTTTTGCTGGCAGCGCTATCAAAGAACAATTGCCATCGAAGGTTGTCTTGAGCGGTGCAGAGGATATTTTCATCTGGGAATTCAGAGATCCAGACATCTGCTTCTTCTACGGGGTAATCAGTGAGGTAGTCAGAAATGACTCTTCCTTTAATGGCTTTCTACGTGATGTACACGATATCGAAGGAGCATCAACTATCGGGCCATTTGACTGGATAAGGCGGGTTTATCAAGCAGGTATTTGATGGGATCCATTCGGGATACAAGTTTGATGGGGAAGGCGAGCATGTAGTGTCACAAATTTTGGGTGACCCAGACAAGTGAGGCACATGCCTTTTCTAAAGTAGTGTAGTTGACCTCGTACCCGACCAATTTGTGACTGGCGTAATAGATGGCTCTTTCTTTGCGGGAGTCTTCAAGGTATTGGGCTAGCAAAGCCCCAACTGCAGTGTTGGTTATGGTTAGGTATAGGAGCAAAGGGATACCAGACTATGGTGGCATGAGCAATGGAGGTTGGGTCAGATATTATTTGATTCGGTCAAAAGCTTCTTGGCAGGCCTCATTCCAAACCTTGGTTGAATCCTTTCGAAGGATCTTGAAGATCGGTTCATAGATGGAGGTTAGCTGACTGATGAACCGACTGATATATTGAAATTTCCCAAGAAAACCTCGGGTTTCTTTCTCTATTCGGGGCGGTGGCATCTCAAGTATGGCCTTCAGCTTTGTAGGATCTACTTCTATCCCCTTCTCACTAACCATGAATCCCAAGAGTTTTCCCTTTGTAATGCCGAAGACACATTTTTATGGATCGAGTCTCATCTGATACCGTCGCAGTCATTCGAAGAACTTCCGGAGAGCGAGAATATGGCCTTCTCTAGTTTTGGACTTGATAATCATATCATCCACGTAAACCTTAACTTCTTTTTGAATCAAATCGTGCAGGATGGTTGTGGCAGCCCTTTGGTAGGTAGCCCCAGCATTCTTGAGACCAAATGGCATAACGGTGTAGCAAAAGGTTCCCCATGGGGTGATGAATGCGGTTTTTTCTTGGTGGTCTGGGTGCATCTTGATTTGGTTATATTTGAAAAACCCATAGACGAATGACTTGAGAGCATGGCTGGATGTGTTGTCCTTGATCATGTCGATATTGGGTAGAGGATAATCATCCTTTGGAGAGGCTTTGTTTAAATCTCGGTAGTCCACACACATTCGAACCTTCCCTCCTGATTTTGGCACAGGTACTATGTTGGCTAGCCATGTGGGATATTCGATCACACGAATGAAGCCCACGTTCAACTGTTTGACCACCTCTTATTTGACTTTGAGCGACCATTCGGTGCAGAGCTTTCTCAATTTTCATTTAACCGGTTTGTAATCTGGGAGAGTGGGGATCTCGTGCTGAGCTATTTTAGGATCAATGCCGGGTATATCATCATAGGACCATGTGAAGACATCCACGAATTTCGTTAGCAATTCTTCAAGTTGTGCGCGCTCATGCTCGTCAAGGGTGGCCCCTATCCTAATCTCGCGCAGTTGGCTACTAGAATCGAGATTAATAACAACAGTCTCTTCTTCATTAACTTGAATGCGGTTATGTTGTTTATTATTAACCTTATTTAGATCAGTTAAGAATTATTCATTTGCAAAATCATCATCATCAAAAGTTTGATTAGAATCCAAGCAGTTAATGTAAGGCACAACAAGATACTCAAAATCTTCGTTTATTTCATTGATAGGAAAAACAACATTGAGAACCTTATCAAAAGAGGTCTCGATTACATTTGAATAAGGATAGACAACAAAAGAAGAAATAGGGTAAACATTGGGGTTAGGGGAGATTTCAAGAGGTAGAACTGGCACAGCCTGCCAGTTGAGGAGGGGTGTATCAGTAACTTTAATCAGATGGGATGGATCCATTGATGTAGTGCCTGAATGAACCATGCAGAGTGCCAGCCCCAGTGTCTGTAAGTTGAAGTAATCTTCGGAATCACTTTACTTAGTCTCTTCGATATCTTTGATGAGCGGTTGTACGCGGTGTTGGAAACTATCCGCCCATGGGTAACTATCTTGGAAAAAGATCCCCATTCTAGGTTTCATCTTCTTAGTTGTGTGGTTATACCATGGTTCTGGAAAATCGTAAAAGGGAAGTCTTCGCCTTCTTTGATGAATCGTCCATTCAAGGAGTCTCCTGGGATAGTTTGGATGCAGTCTAATCTTCTCTTTGGTCGAGACTGGTGGATCATTTTGAGCTCTTATTTTGATGGTTGATACCCCAAGACACAAGGAGGGAAAGCTTTCTTCAGTTCGATGGGCTCAAGTATCCCTTGCTGCCTTTGCCCTAGCCCCAGTCCGGGCATGAAGTGCATATTTCTAAACATTTGAATCACATTGACATTGCCATGAGGGTCATATTTTGGACAAACCCTTTCTTTAAAATTGTCTCCTGTCGGGAGTAGGTGTGGCTCAACTCGTAATCTTGATAGGAGCATATCATTTGACCCGTGCTGTATCTCAAGGATTGGGTTGCTGGTGCTTGCACCCTCGACACTTTCATCATCGCCAAAAATGGTGATGACTCGCCCATCGATGAAGAACTTCAATTTTTGATGGAGTGGAGAAGACACACCCTTGATACCGTGGAGCCAGGGTCATCCGAGCAACAGGTTGAAACAAGCTGGGATGTCTATGACTTGGAATTCAACGACAGGGTTTATAGGGCCAACCCCTATTACAAGTTTTATGGATCCTATCACCTCCCGGTGGGTATTATCGTAGGCACGTACAACGGCGAAGGTTGGAGCGAGGTCGCTTTCTTTCAGGCCTAAACACTTGAAGGTTCTCAGTGGACAGACATTCAAGGCGGATCCATTATCGACAAGAGAGAGTGACACAACCTTCTCCATAACTTCGACGGAGATGTTGAGTGCATGATTGTGATTTGGCCCAATTCTGGGGATTTCTTCTTCAAAAAATGATAGCATTCGGGTAGAGGTCAAGGATCCAACCAGATTTACCGTCTCTTCTGCTGTGGTAGAAAGAGGAACTATGGGTTCAGTGATCAGTTTGTGTGGGTACCCCGATTTTATCACCATAAGGCCTGGACGAGTAGCCCATCCTCAGCGGCCCAAAACCCAGGCCCATCACCTCTGGTATTCATCTATTTACTCCACGATGCCATGAAGAGAAGTTGTGGGGGTACACGATCCCATGAAAGGGAGATGGCTAATAAAGAGGAACCTATCACCCCCACTACTCCAACACATACATGTATAAATTAAACCCCAAGTCCGGGGAAAAGGACAAGTTGTATTCTCTGTACTTACTCTTCAGAATATAGAGAAATAACACTGACTGAACCACCGTGGACGTAGGCACTTCTTTGCTGAACCACGTATCTTCGTTGTTGTGTGATTGGTCTTTTATTTGTTTTTTCTTGGTTGTCACCTCTTTCATATTTATTTGTGCTGCATAATAATTGCATCTACAATTGGCACCGTCTGTGGGAAGTGTTCATCTTTCCTTGAGAAGAGCCCACACCGAAGAAAAAAATCTAAGATGTCTGGTCACAGCAGCAACGCTCCTCAAGCAGGAGACATTCAGGAGCCACCCGCTCCTCGCAGGATCAGGTCTGAAGTCCGACGTTCCGATCAAGGGGCTCGCTTAGAAAGGCCAGCCTCAGAAGAAAGTCAAGGACCAGTAAGGTCCACTCAGATATCCAGATTGATCTATGCATACGAAGCAAGGCTCCACGAGCAGAGGGAGTCTACTCGCAGGTATGAGGCTGAGAATGCTCGCCTGAAAAGAAGACTGGAAAAACTGGAAAAAGAACTACGTCCTGATACCAGGAAACGCCCCTATCGCACTCCTAGCCCTCAGGCGAGCAAATCTCGCAGCCGAGGAAGGAGCCCTAGGCGGCAACATCAAGGGTTCGAAGGTGGCGACTCAGACGACGACCTCCGCGAGCAACTGAGAAAAGCTCACCGCTATCAGAGCCCTGCTCGCAGCGACGACAACATACGGAACCTGGTCCGCAGAGAAATGGACCAACATCCAGCTCACCGCGGCACCAGGTCAACCAGAGAACTCGCCAGGAGAGCCCTCAAGACCCAGATGAAATCGCCCTTCACAAGGGAAATTGAAGAAGAAGAAGCTCCCAAAAAGTTTGCTATTCCGAGGTTCAAGATTTATGACGGGAAGACTGATCCCATTGATCATGTCAGGCAGTACCGGCAGGCTATGACCCTCTGGAATCACCGAGATGCGTTGATGTGCCGTATTTTCCCCTCGAGCCTTCATGACGTGGCCCCGAAATGGTTCGAGAAACTCCCTCACCGATCCATCAGAAATTTCAAATCCCTGGCCGAGCTCTTTACGGCCAGGTTCATCACCAGCAGCTCCCATCCCAAAAGGATGGATGCTCTATTGACGATGAAGAAAACTCCTCAGGAGACACTTCGAGACTACGCGAAAAGGTACTGGGAGTTATTCAACGAAGTCGAAGACTGCGCAGAAGAGGTGGCAGTGGCTTCATTCAAAATTGGGCTACCTAGCTCTTCCCTCCTCTACCAGTCCTTGACAAAGAAGGAAGCAACCACCATTGATGACCTGATGGCCCGGATGGAGAAATACGCAAAGGTGGAAGATGTCACCCGCCTTAACGTAGGTGAAAACGGTCGAGCCAAGCTCGCCACGAAGGGAAGTGAGAAAGTTGATAACCAGAAAAAAGGAGGAAAGAATGGGAGCAAGAATGGCCCCAAAAACGGAGGAAGCCCTGACGTTGCAAAGTCGTTCCAGGCGGTCAACACCGTCTTCAAAGAACCAATCTACAAGATTCTCGCTAAGATCAAGGATGAGCCATTCGTCAAATGGCCCCGAAAAATGGGAGGAGACCCATCGAAAAGAAACAATGCGCTGAGGTGCACCTTCCACAAAGAGGGGGGACATAAGACCGAGCACTGCAAGGCTCTTAAGTCCCACCTCGAGGAGCTGGCCCAATCCGGACATCTGAATGACTTTGTGGAAAGGAAGGTAGAGAGGGTGACTGTCCACAAGGAGGCAAAACCCGACAACGTGTTAGAAGACGACACCGGACACGAATTCGCAGTAATCCATGGAGTATCCGATGTTAAGCAAATCCAGGGCAACTCAGCTCGGATGGAGGTAAAGAAGCTGACAGCAGTAATGCAAGCTTTTCAAATTGATCCAGCGAAATCACAGGCAGGAAAACGCCGCCGAGCAGAGGACATCAACTACAACAAGCATATTGTCTTCACGGATGAAGATCTTGTGGGAGTGAGGACCCCACATCACGATGCCTTAGTCATTACACTCAGGATAGCCAACTTTGATATCGACAGACTGCTCGTCGATCAAGGAAGCTCATCCGAAGTAATGTACATCGACCTGTTCAGGAAATTGAAGTTGGACATCGCCGACCTCAAGGGAACCACTGTCCCTCTGGTCGGCTTCGCTGGAAAAATGACCATGCCTTTGGGCAAGATAGTACTACCAGTGCTCGCTGGGAGTGTTTCAAAAATGATCGAATTCTTGGTGGTCGACATCGATTCACCGTATCAAGCCATCCTCGGCAGGGGATGGCTCCATGCAATGAAGGCAGTCTCCTCCACCTACCACCAGAAACTCAAATATATCACCGAGCGGGGAGTGATGGAGATACATGGCGACCAGGCGATGGCGAGAAAGTGCTTCATAGCGGTTATCCGACCAAAGCCAGAGAAAAAATACGTTCGAACCAGCGAGAAAGTGGAGGAAGATGCAATCCCTTCCAAATAGCAATTAAAATATGGAAGGCCTGGAGTGGAAGAGACCAGGCTCCTCCCCTCCGAACGGGTTGTAGAAGACCTGGTAGAAGTCATTGCTAGGGAAGGCGACAACAGCAGAGTCTTCCTGATCGGGACTTCACTCACTAACAAAGAGTAAAAGGATTTGTTAACCTTACTCAGAAGCAACATAGATGTTTTCTCCTGGGAACCCTACGAGCTGCCAGGGATCGATCCCAATATGGTCTGCCATCAGTTGCACGTCAATCCCACATTCAAACCGATAGCACAAAAGGCACGACGAACTGCTCCCGAGAAAGCCAAAGCAATAGAGCAGGAAGTCGAAAAACTGCTGGATGCAGGATCCATACGGGAAGTGCAGTTCCCCAAATGGTTATCCAACCCAGTGGTAGTTCCAAAAAGCAACGGTAAGTGGAGAGTTTGCATAGACTTCACTGACCTCAACAAAGCCTGCCCCAAGGATAGTTTCCCTCTTCCAAAAATAGACCAACTAGTAGACGCCACTGCAGCTCACGAGCGAATGAGTTTCCTGGACGCATACTCGGGCTATCACCAGATTCCCTTATATGCCCCAGATCAGGATAAAACGGCGTTTATCACGACGGTTGGTTTATACTGTTACAAGGTCATGCCTTTCGGGCTAAAAAATGCAGGGGCAACCTATCAGCGGCTGGTTACTAAAATGTTCAAAAATCAGATGGGAAACACGATGGAGGTCTACATCGACGACATGCTCGTCAAAAGCAAGGAGAAAGAAAACCACCTTTCTGACCTGGCAAGTACCTTCGAAATCCTCAGGAAATACCGAATGAAACTCAACGCGAGCAAGTGTTCCTTCGGTGTCCAGTCAGGAAAGTTCCTTGGGTATTTGGTCAGCAAGCGTGGCATAGAAGCAAATCCGGACCAGATTGAGGCAATTAAACGGGTGCAACCTCCTCGCACAATCCGCGATGTACAGAAGCTCACTGGAATGCTCGGAGCTCTGAATCGTTTCATTTCTAAATCCTCCGAGAGATGCAAGCCCTTCTTCCAACTCTTAAAAGGCAGCAAAACGGTAGAATGGACCCCAGATTGCTCGCAAGCATTAGGCGAGCTCAAATCCTACCTAAGCTCCCCACCACTGCTCGTCATGCCACAGCAAATGGACCCTTTGTACCTCTACCTCTCTGTATCCAGCCATACTATCAGCTCAGAGCTAATGTGTGAAGTCACAGGGATCCAACATCTAGTCTATTACGCGAGCAAAACATTACTAGACGCCGAGCAGAGATACCTGCCATTGGAAAAGCTCGCATTCGCCCTAGTAATGTCATCGAGGAAACTAAAGCATTACTTCGAAGCTCACACAATCATCGTCCTTACATCACACCCCCTCAAGGCTGTCCTAAGGAAGGCGGATTTGTCAGGCAGGCTGTCTAAGTGGTCAGTCGAGCTCGACAGGTTTGACATCCAATTTCAACCAAGGACAGCTATCAAGGGTCAAGTCCTCGCTGACTTCATAGCTGAATTCACGGGCGAAGAACCTCTCGACCAGCCTAAACCAACAGAACAAAACAGCCAGGCTACAGGGGGAAGCTGGAAGCTATTCGTTGATGGAGCCTCCAACTCAAAGGGGGCAGGAGTAGGAATTGTTCTCATCACTCCAGAAAATGCAGTCCTCGAGCAAGGAATTAGGCTGGGATTTGCAGCCTCCAACAACGAAGCAGAATACGAAGCCTTAATTGCAGGTCTTCAAAGGGCGCAAACTCTAGGAGCAAAGCATTTACAGGTATTCGGAGACTCACAACTAGTTTCCAATCAGATAAGTGGAGACTACAACGCGAAGGACGAGAGGATGGCAGCCTACCTCTCGTTGGTAAGAAACTTGATGACAAACTTTGAAGAAATCAACATCCAGCAGTTTCCCAGGGGGCAGAACAGCCACGCTGACGCTTTGGCAGCCCTGAGCTCGGCAGTTGATTCCAGCCTTAAAAGGATAATCCCTATCGATTTCCTTAGCTACCCGAGCATTCACCGCGAGCTAACAAAAGTGAAACAAATACTCCAATTGGAACTAGCCCCTAGCTGGATGGATCCCTTAAGAGGCTATTTGAAGAACGGAATGCTCCCAGATGATAAAAGGACCGCCCACCAGATAAGAGTCAAAGCTGCTCGCTTTCACTTATCCACGGGAGGCGACTTGTATAAAAGATCTTTCTCCGGCCCCTACCTTAGATGCGTCCACCCAGGCGAGGTCGAGACAGTGCTTCACGAGCTTCACGAAGGAATCTGCGGAAGTCACGTCGGAGGAAGATCTCTAGCCTTCCGAGCAATGAAGGAAGGTTACTGGTGGCCGTATATGCAAAGGGACTCCGCAGTATATGTCCGCAGATGCCTAAAATGCCAGCTTCACGCCCCCATGGTCCACCAGCCTGCCAGCGAATTGAAATCCCTGACCAGCCCCTGGCCTTTTGCCCAGTGGGGAATGGACATCGTGGGACCTCTACCCACCGCTGCCGGCAATCGCAAATACCTGTTGGTCGCCACCGATTACTTTACCAAGTGGTTCGAGGCAGAACCTCTGGCGAACATCCGAGATGCTGACATGATGAAATTCATATGGAAAAATATAATCACTCGATTCGGGATCCCCAGAACCATCATCACTGATAATGGGACACAGTTCAAAAGTGGCCCCTTTCAGGACTTCTGCGACCAACACGGAATCAGGCACCACTTCAGCTCGGTAGCTTATCCTCAGAGCAACGGACAAGCTGAGGCTTCCAACAAAACAGTGATCGCTGGATTAAAAAAGCGGTTAGAACGAGCAAAAGGCGCGTGGACTACCGAGCTACCACATGTCCTATGGGCATACAGAACGACTCCCAAACGAGCCACAGGTCAGACGCCATTCTCACTAGCATATGGTATGGAAGCGGTCATCCCATTAGAAGCAGGATTGCCTACAATGAGATCCGACCTTGTCGAGCAGAATCAGAACGATCAGGCTTTGCTCGCTAAACTCGACTTGGCCGACGAGCGCAGGAACTTGCCCTAGTCAAACTAGCGAGTTATCAGCAACAGCTCGCGAAGCACTACAGCAAAAAGGTCAATCCGAGGAAGTTCGAAATTGGAGACTATGTCCTAAGAAAGGTCCTGGGCAACACAGTGAAGCCATCAGATGGTAAACTGGGCCCAAACTGGGAAGGACCTTATGAAATAATTAGAGACGACCTGCAAGGTGCCTATCATTTGAAAACGATGGAGGGCAGAGAGATACCACGAGCATGGAACGCAGCTAATCTAAAGAAATTCTACTTTTAGGAGTTCTATTGTTAGATCTTTTATTGTACTCATTTTGGGAAAAGACAGTTTATTTCTTTACTCACCAATAAAAATCTCTCAGTTGATTACTCTCTAAAAGTATAACAATTATATCTTATTGCACATCCTTTTCAAATCACAGGTATAATAGTTGACATAGCAGGGGAACACCCCTCCTCAGGTCATCGTCACGAAGCACGACAGACCTCTTAGCATTGCCCATGGCAATATATGAAGCCCTACAGAGTATTCTTAGGCATCAAACCTACTTTGGTTAAACAAAATCCTGACCGGATGAAGACATCCAAAAACAGGTGTGTCCTCGCCAATTGCCCCTCTTAGACCTAAGGGAGTGTGACGACACGACCTAAAAGGTAAAGAGAGAGCACAATGGTATTCTTAATACTGGACTGGGCGGACACTCACATGACAAGATAAAGATTGTGAAGCTGCAAAAATATAACAGAGATTGGATAAACACGTTTAGTCGGCAAAAACGCCCAAAACTCAAACTTTCCATTAATCTTATATATTTTGGTACATGTTTAGTCGGCAAAGACTCGCCCAAAGCATTTACAATTATTAAAAATATAACAGAGATTGGATAAACACGTTTAGTCGGCAAAAACACCCAAAACTCAAACTTTCCATTAATCTTTTATATTTACAAACAATAATGGTACATGTTTAGTCGGAAAAGACTCGCCCAAAGCATTTACAATTATTAAAAAACAAAATATCAAGAAGGGGGAAGCCTCCGAGCAAGGTAATCAGCAACCTTAGCTCTCCTCCCGTCATCAGAGGCAGGATCGAATTCCTCAACAACTTCATTCGTGTCCAACTCCAGTAGCCGCCGAGGAATAGCATCGATAGGAATCCATCGATCATCTCGCGTAAATGGATTGGGCATCAGAGTAGAGGGAGACATCTCATGCCGATACCACAATATCGAATTTCTCGGCACCTGCAGCTCTTTGAGAGCACTCAACCACCCCCTGATGAAGGAAAGCTCCTCGAACTCTGATAATCTTGTGGGAGCATCTAGCCATCCCTGATCATAGCCATCAGTCCACACTTGGCGAGGGCCCTTCTTAAATAAATGCCGCAGTCGGGTGACGTCCCTCTGAAGCCCAGCAGCAGTTACGTAAGCTCGCTGAACATCGCCGCACAGCTCCTCCATCTCCCTCTCACGCTGCTCTTCAGCTTCCCTACTCCTACCCCGCGTACTCCTGCCAGCTCGCGGGAGGGGTGGCCGAGCAGCTCGCGACGAGGAAGAACCTTGCAGGACTCCCGAAGCGGTGCTCGGCGAATGCTCCTTAAGCTTCAAGACCTCCCGCCTCAGGTCGTCATTCTCCCGCTGAAGAAACTCCACGACCTGATTGATCTCGGTAGCCTCCAGTAACTTTACTCTCAGCTCGCTGACTTCTTCTTGCACTGAAGCTCCGATCTCTCCCATTTCCTGGAGCCTGTCCTTCAATTTAGCCACCAGCTCGGACTGATCCTTATACTTCTGGTTCCTTGATTTAGCAAACCTACAGAGCTTAGCAAAAGCCTGGCGAACTGCAGGGCTTGCATTAGGACCCAGAGTCCTACCTAATTGGGAGGTAACAGGAATATAATCATCCACATCAACCAACTACAAAGAAAGGAAGAGAACAAAAAGAAATCAGCATAAACAAAAATGAAGCCTTTTTATTGATAATGAGCGAGGTTACATCAGAACAAAAAAAAGGAAAAAATTACAAAGAATTCCCTATCACTTAGCAACCTCGGTGGACGGACCCTTGTCCTTATCAGCATCAACATGGGCGTTACCCTCTGCAGAGGTGTGCACTGCCCCCTCGACCAAGGAAGCATCAGCAAGAGTCGCCTGAGAAGCAGGATTGACCCCTTCAGCAGTTGGGGTTGGCTCCTCATCCATAACTGGCTTGGGCCCTGGATCATGTTCGTCAAAAAGCGGGGATGCAACATCCACCCCTGCAGCCACAAGGGCCTTGTTCCACCCCTTCTTGAAGTTCAGACGGCTAATATAGCCTATCTGAACCTCGGCGTCTTCATACGCAGCAGCCCAGCCAGAATTGTATGAATCTTCTTTAACTGTGGCTGCCTGGGCCTTCTCCGCTTCCAGCTGCTCGGCAAGAACCCTGTTCTTCTCCACAAAGTCCAGATTGCTAGAGCAGACCTGTTCATACGACTTCCTCAGCTCGCCAAGCTCCCTGACAGCATTATCTCTCTCGCGAGTAGAATTGGCAAGGGCCAAGTCAGAAGAAGCTCGAGCCGCATCAGCAGCCTTCAGATCGGCCTCCAGCTGAGAACCCTTGGCCACCAGGGTAGACTTCTGTTGCTCCAGCTCGCTGTTCCTTCTCAACAGCTCGTCGCGAGAGCGATATAGCACAGCGAAGTCAGTCACAAACTGCAAAAAACAAGGTAAAGATCAGAAAGAAGAAACCATCAAAGCAGATTAGAAGAAGTTGAGAAGTAGAAAAGAAACCTTACCAAGGCGAGCCTCTGGCTAGCTTGCAAGGCCAGTTGATCAGACCCTGACGTCCTCTCGCGATCTGCAGGGAGGACTGCCCTCTCAAGCAGCGCAGGGGCAAGTTGAGGAGAGGTGGCCACCGAAGCCCCCTCAGGCAAAGCAGATACTGGGACCAAGGCTTGACCAGTCTTGGTCCTCAGTTCCATCTTCCTCCTCTCCTCCTCCTTCTCCTTCTCCCTCCTCTTTCTCTCTTCCACCTTCTTCCTCTCCTCCTCCTTTTTCTTCTCCCTCTCCCTCGCCTGCTCCTCCTCTCTCTTATTCTTCTCTTGTTCTTGAGAGGGAGGCCGAGAACCAGTAGTTATGGCTCCGGAGACAGTCTTCGATTTTTTGGACCTCTGTGCAAGAAGCACATCATCATCATCATCATCATCCCGGATTAGATTCTTCCTGGGAGGCATTTCTTCACCTGGACTGCTGGTAGTACTCGATGAACTGCTACTATCAGCACTGCCTCCACCCAAGTTACTCACAACACCTGCAGGCTCGCTCTCCGAGCTGCTCTCCTCCTCGTCCAATTGGATGGGCTCAGCTGAAATCTCTTCGGAAGAGTCAAAGTCCGGAACACTTTCCATAGGTCGGGCTATGAAGCTCGAGCCTGTGTTCTTGTATTCAAGCAGAAAAGCAGCAGACCTAGGATGCTCGCCATCACCCAAAGGTTCCCTGATGTTCCAAGCTTTCACCAGTTCCGAGATACGAACCTCGCTGAGAGCTGGCTCCAAGTTCTTTATCTTCGCTGAAAAGGAGAAAGCAAGGAGGAGTTAGAAAAGTCACAAAGTCAGCAAAGGTTGAAACAACAATACAACATCTACCTATATATTCTTCCCCATAAAAGGGAATAGTGAACCTCTCAGACCTCGACCCTTCAAATTGAGGGGAGTATTGCCAGTTCCTAACGAGAAAACCTTCTTGCCAGTAGTCCTTATGGGAATCAGGTAAATTTACTACCAATACCCTATCAGGGCTCCTAGCCTTAAGGTACAAGACACCTGAACTCGTTCGAGAAAAAGAATAACAAAAACAGACCTCGGCAAGCCCTAACCTCGTGCCGTACAACTGATTTATCCTGTGCACACCGTTCACTATTTTCCATACGTTGGGTGAACATTGTGCAGGCACAATACCAAAATAACTAAAAAAGTGCAGAAACAAACCATTAGGGGGAAAGGTGAGACCCCCCTGGGAGAGCAACAGGACGTGAATCCAATGTGCATCCTCTATGTCCCTAACGTTCCTAGGCGGCGAGGCACAACACTCAATCTCTACCCACTCAGGAATACCGTAGAATTTTCTAAACTCAGTTACCGACCTATTTCCAATCTTCGCCATTGGAAAAATACAAGAAAAACTATAAACTCAAGAAAAAGGGCACGAAAGACTTACAGGACAGAAGATCAGATCAAAAGGCGAAGAAGCGACGAGAGTGGAGACCGAAAACAGAAGGTACAAAACTCAAGAGTTCTCAGAAGATAGAAGATTGCTGGAAGAGCTGGAACGACGAAGAAAAAATGTGTCTTATTCCAACAAGCCTTCAAAACTAATCATAACGCACAGATAGCGAAGCGGGTGCCGCCAAAGCAACTTCACAGTTTTCAAAGAAATCAACCATCATTGCTGATCATTTAAATTCATTGGACCCATAAAGAACGGCCCAACAAATTCAGGGGCAATTGTGGGTACCCCGATTTTATCACCATAAGGCCTGGACGAGTAGCCCATCCTCAGCGGCCCAAAACCCAGGCCCATCACCTCTGGTATTCATCTATTTACTCCACGATGCCATGAAGAGAAGTTGTGGGGGTACACGATCCCATGAAAGGGAGATGGATAATAAAGAGGAACCTATCACCCCCACTACTCCAACACATACATGTATAAATTAAACCCCAAGTCCGGGGCAAAGGACAAGTTGTATTCTCTGTACTTACTCTTCAGAATATAGAGAAATAACACTGACTGAACCACCGTGGACGTAGGCACTTCTTTGCTGAACCACGTATCTTCGTTGTTGTGTGATTGGTCTTTTATTTATTTTTTCTTGGTTGTCACCTCTTTCATATTTATTTGTGCTGCATAATAATTGCATCTACAGTTTGATTAAAGCATTTCTGTGCAGCTGGGAAGACATGAAAAGCCCCCATAGAGTGATGTTAGCTTGAGTTTTCTTCAATTGATCGAGGATCTTACTCTCCTCTATGGTCATCTCTGGCATAGGAAGGTTTTTAACTCCCTTCCCCTTGTCATTTGCTGGTAGTGAGCTTGTAACCTAGTAATGTCTCCCTCATCTGGTCATGTGATTTACTGAAGAAGGGAAAAATATGAATCCCATTTCCTTGTCAATCTCAGGTTGTTCTATCACCTAGGGTGTGTAAAAAAACCGACCGAATCGAATCGAACCGAAACTGGCGGTTTTTTTAGCCCGATTTGGTTTGCAGTTTAAGGATTTAAAAAATTGACAATATCGGTTCGGTTGTCGATTTAGACAAAGAAAAAACCGATTCAAACTGAACCGAACCGACATCAATATTATATATTAAAAAACCCTTAAATATCTTTTATTTTTATAACCAAAAACCATTAACCAACCTCTAAAATCGAAAACCTACCTACAAAAAACCGACCAAAACTGAAAATCGGTTAAAACCGAACCGAAACCGATGTGAACCGAAACTGGCGGTTTTTTTCATCGTCGGTTCGGTTTCGATCTGATTTTTTCCAAAACTGAACCGATTGGTTCGATCTGAATTGCGGTCCAAAATCGAACCGAACCGACCCGTGCACACCCCTACTGTCACCTTGTTTATTTCTTCGAGGAGTTCTTCAAATGATATAATCCCACATATGTCAGCTACTGGGCCAGTTCTTCCTGAAGCTTATTCTTTACTCGAATCTTCGAATTATTCCCCCATCCGGTGGCAATAATTCTGTCTTTCCATGTAAATTCAATACATTTCACAACTTCAACGGCTTCTTCATACAGGTTTTCCCATTCTGTGGGGATATGTATGGTTAAAGGGACCAAGTGCCCTTGTAGCTTCAAAGTATCAAGTAATCCGGTGATACTACAAATGTTGTTGGTTTGCCCTAATAATTCTGTCATAATCTGGACAACATCATCTAGGTTGACTTCATCGGTCAGTACCACCCACTTGTCTGAATCTCGGGCCCATTTTCGTGCTTCTAAGAACAGTGTACTGAACCTTTGGTAATCGATGACCATCTATGAGGGAAATTTCATCCCGAACTCTAGGAGTTGGTTTAACACCTCTGACAATTCCATACTTCCATTTTCAGAACGGGTACGGACAGCGATGCATGCTCTGGTAAGGAGCGACAGTGCCTGATCAGCGAGGCTAGTAGGGTGTAGGAAGAAATATGGGCAAATTTGAAGAGGTTTAGGGGAGTATATGGGTGTGATTTGAGTTGAGGGATCGAAATCTGGGTTTTCTTCTAAGAAGATGGCATTGGTATGATTTGGGAGTGGATTGTGAGTAGTGTTTGACTTAGGATTGGCTGGTGGGGAGATGGTACCCCGGTCAATGAGATCTTGGATTATGTTTCGGAGGTGAAAGCATTGGTCGGTGGTATGGCCAGCAGTTTGGTGAAAGGCGCAATGAGCATTGGACTTGAAGTTTTTTGGGAGTGGATTTGGCAATGGACGGGGATCCAAGGGTTTGATGAGGTTTCGGCTTAACAGGGCTTGGTAAACTTTAGAGAGGGGAGCATGGAGCTCAGTGTATTCCCTTCGGATGGGGGCAGGGAGGCTTTCTGGTGCCCATGATGTGGTTGGTTGAGAGATGTTCTTGATGGTTGAGACTGTAGCACTGGCCGACTTGTCTTACTTTCTAGGGGTGAACTGTCCGGACCCCTTCTTCGGTTCAACCTCTATTTTAACAAGGCTTTCCTCGATTTCTACTCCTTCTTCTATGCGAGCTCGGAAGTGGGGATAGTACTGTCCTCCCATCATCGCTCGGACATGGGGAAAAAAGTTCTTCTTCACTATGTTGACCAGTTCCTCCTCAGATGGCCAATTGGTCATGGTAGATGCTTGCCCCCTCCACCGGGTTATGAAGTTACTGACTGATTCCCCAGGGTTCTATTTGAGAAGCTCTAAATCACGACAAGTGACCTCAAGCTCTTCATTGTATTTGTACTGCAACATGAATTCTCGGGCTACATCCTCCCAGCTATGGATTCTGGATTCCTCGAGAGACAAAAACCATCGAAGGGCACTATCCTTCAAAGTTTGCTGAAACAATTGGGCCATCACTTATTCAGAAGCCCCTAGTAGAGTCATGGAACGATGATAACTACGAAGATGAACAATCGGGGGTCCACTCCCTCCAAACTTCTCGATATTTGGCATCTTGAACTTCTCGGATAATCTCTCTTTAGGATAAGGAGACATGTGGGTGTAGTCTATGTAATTTCCAGAGATTCTGACTTGGTCGAACTTCTTGGTGAGCATCTTGAGATCCTCTTTGACTTTATTCAACTTGTCCTCTTTGAGATTAGCGACCATAGGCAGGTTAGCCACAGGCTAGGCAACGTTTGGCATCGGAAGCTGGGTAGGCGGCGGTCTATTGACAGGAGGGGCACGTAGAGCGTACTGATATTCTTCGGAACCCAGATAGGATCGCGCGGACTAGGGGTGTTCGCGGTCCGGTCCGGTTCGGTTTTGAAGTTTTTTTTGGACCGGACCGACTATGTCGGTCCTCTAAAAAAATGGACCAAGACCAAACCGATTATGTCGGTTAACCGACCCTATTCGGTTCGGTTTGTTTCAGGGTCGGTTCGATTTAATTTGTCGGTCTTAAGATTAATTAATTATATTATTTAAAAAAAATCTTGAACTTTTTTTTCAATTATGTCCAATGTAAACTGTCCAAAATGACTTTAATTTACTATTTACAAATTGTTCAAAATGAAATAAGTACAAATGAGCTTGTGAAAAAATAAACAACCCATAAATCTGTCCAATATTAGTACATAAACAACACAAAAACAGCACATAAATGTCATAATTTAGTACAAAAACAACGCTTAAATCTGTCATAATTTAGTACAAAACTAGCACTTAAATTTGTCATAATTTAGTTAAAAAACATCACAAAAATATGTCATAATTTAGTACAAAAACAGCACATAAATCTGTCTAAAACAGCACATAAATATGTCCAAAACATCATATAAATAACTTATAAAACAGTCCCATAAGAGCCTTAAAACGGGCTTAAAAACAGTCTCATAACAGCCTTCAAAATAGCACAAAAAGGATAAAAACGGCTTCAAAACAGCCCCCAAAACGCGTCCAAACAGACACCCTTAAATTCCTGCAAATAAGCAACATGCTAAATGTCAATCCACATGCTAAATAACAATAGCAACCAAAAGAATGGTCAATACATTCCTAAAAAAATTCATACCTACATGATTGATTTCAATCCACAATTGTTGATGAAGCTCCCAACAATTCTGAAAATAAAGAGTAATAATATTAGTTACAATAAAATTCGATTAAATAATAAATTGATAATCAATTATTAAAAAATACAAATACCTTCATCTAATTGTTCAAGTTGTTCCACCTCATCCATGGCATCTCGAAGGCTAATCGGAGTTGATGAATATTTAAGCCAATTTTGAGTGCAAACAAGAGCTTCCACTGTGTTCGGAGAGAGAGAGCTACGAAACGGGTCAAGTATACGCACCCCATGCTAAATGCGGACTCCGAAGCCACGGTAGAAACGGGAATTGCCAATACATCCCGTGCTACATGAGATAATAATCGATACCTAAACGAATTATTTTTCCACCACTCTAGGACATTAAAATTAGTATTAGTGGTATCTTCATTACTCTCCACTAAATACTTCTCAACCTCCGACTTATTGCCACATAGACCACCATTTTCAGACTCCATATGCTTTTTAAATTGCGTAGCTAAAAATGAATGCCCATCGATGTCATCCACTCCATCCCCATCCGCCACTACGTTAATAACTTCCGACAAATTAACATTTTGAGATGGTGCATTTTGCGAATTATTATCAACGTACCACTCTTACAAACGGACAATTACATTTTTCACCCTCCTTGTCATTTCTTTTGACACATTGCTTTCATACATACTCTCAAACCAAAATGAAACATACCCCAATTTGTACCGAGGGTCAAGAGTGACCGCAACAAACAACAACAAATTTATTTTTTCAATATTCCAATATTTCTCCATTTTCTTAACCATGTTATCCGCCATTGAAGCTATATAGTAATCACCGCTTCTTTTTAATTGATTCAAAGTATTTTGAATTACTACAAGCTCATTAAAAAACGAATTAGAAGTAACAAACAAAGAACCCGAAAATCTCAACATTGCGTTGTAAAATATTTTTAAAAATTTTACAAGTGCCCTCACTTTCTCCCAATCACAACAATCCGGAGGTCCTACAATCTTCCTCCCACCTTTTCCCCTCCCTCTTCCATCATCATCATTATCTAGATCCTCCACATCGCCTTCAAAGTAAGAAAAATAATTTTTATCTTCCTCCCCCAACCTATCAAAAGCTCTTTCAAACTTTTCGGTCCAACATTAAGTAAGTGGAGTTCCGCCTCGTTTGAACATCTAGGCACAACAAACCTTTGCTCTCAATTTTTTCCTTCTCTACACACATCTTAAACATCAACAATCTATATGGAGATGACCTCACATACCTCACCGCATTGCACACCTTAATAATCGATTCATCCACTTCTTTTAACCCATCACCAACAATTAAATTTAAGATATGAGCACAACACCGCATATGCAAATATTCATGTTCTAAAATGGTACCTTTCTATCTTTTGGTATTTCTTTGCAAATATTTAATGGTACCATTATTAGAACTCGCATTGTCAACGGTTACGGTGAATATGCTCCTTATCCCCCATTCAACCAACAATGACTCAATAACCTTCCCTAACATCTCCCCTTTGTGACTTCGAACTTGACAAAAGTTAAGAATTTTCTTATGTAACTTCCATTTATCATCGATGAAATGAGCCGTAAGACACATATAATTGATGTTTTGGATGGAAGTCCATGTATCCGTGGTTATACAAATTCTTTTACCTTTCAAAATACTTTGTAACTTCAATTTTTCTTCCAAATATATAGTTAAGCAATCTCGCGCAAGTGTAATACGACCCGGAATCTTCACAAATTTTGGTTGAACAACTCGCATAAATTGTCGAAACCCCTCACCCGCAACAAAACGAAAAGCAATTCATCAATAATTAACATTTTTGCAAGAGCTCGCCGACATGCTTCTACACTAAAAGTGACAGCAATAAGATTTGCACTTCCCCCACCTTCTTTTTTTGTTTCAAAGGACAAGTGTTTTTGCTTCGAATCTACAACCCTATCCGGAAATTTCTTACATTTAGTTTCTATACGAGCTAACATATTTTTTGTTCCCTTATTCTTAGGATCACAAGCATAGGTTGCAGAACAGTAGTTACATTTTGCCCTACGTTTTCTCGGATCAGCCCCTTCTATTTCAGTAAAATGGTACCATGCTTTTGATTTTCGTTTTGAAGGTTTTACCTCTGGTTTTCTAGGAGATGGATATGTACCCTTAATAATGCCATTAGTAGAAGGAAGGCCACCATCACCACCATCTATGTTAGCTTCTTTTTCAGCCATCTACAAGACAACAACAAATAACAAAGCACAAAATCATATATTTTAAAAACACTTAAAAACTGTTTTGATTATATATTTTAAAAAATAATTGTTTTTACTCTTTTTTTAACAGTTATATATATATATATATATATATATTTAAACAGTTTTATATATATATTTATAAAAAAATAGTTATAGATATATAAATATAAATATGGTATATAAAAATTGTTTTTCATATCTTTATAAAAAAATATTTATATATAAATATGGTATATATAAAAAAGACAGTAAAAAAACAGTTATAAATATATAAATATGGTATATTAAAACAGTTTAAAAAACAGTTATAAATATATAAATATGGTATATAAACACAGTTTTTCATATCTTTATAAAAAAATATTTATATTTATAAATATGGTATTTATAAAAAAAAACAGTAAAAGATAGTTATTAATATATATATATATATATATATATATATATATATGGTATATTAAAAAAACGAATGATAAAAAAAAAGTTATAAAAAACTGTTATAAAAAAAAAGGAATGATAAAAAAAAAACGAATGATAAACAAAACAGGTTATAAAACGACTTTAATAAAAACAAACAACAGTTATAAAATTAAAAACGAATGAAAAAAAAATACCCGGAGGCTGATTACGGCGGCAGTCGACAGCTGCAGTAGGCGGCAGCAAGGGGGGGCGTCGGTCGGCGGCAGCAGTCTGTCGACGGCGGCAGCAAGGGGGGAAGGGGGTTGGTTGGATGGATGGTGGAGTAGAGAATGGCTTTGGGTGTGAGAGGTGAGATGTGAGAGTTTTTTTTGGTTTTTGTTTTGAGTGATAGAGAATGACGACTGCTGATTGTAAATTGTAATGTGTAGGGTTTGGTTTGGTTTAGATATTTTACTATTTTGACTATTCTACCCCCCATCTTTTTTTTTATTTTACACCACACACTTGTAGGAGCATATGTGACACATAAAATATAAAAAAAATATATATTTAATTCATGTCGGTCCGGGTCAGTTCAGACCGACCCTGTCAAGCCCAAAACCGAGGACCGGACCGACTCAGTCGGTTTTAAAAAAAAAAAAATCGAGAACGAACCGATTATAAAAAAAACCGACAAAAATAAGGCGGTTCGGCTCGGCTCGGTCCTTCGGTTCGGTCGGTTTTCTGAACACCCCTAGCGCGGACCCATAGCATGAGGGAATAGGGCCTTGGGCTCTTGAGGAATATGAACCTGGTTTCTTTGCATCTCTCGGACCTCAGTTTGGAGGTTATCAATCTTAGACACGAGCTGAGCTAGGACTGTCGTCAGATTCGGCTGTATGACTGGTACTTGATCTGTATTCTCCATGGAAAGTGGATGGATTTCGGACTCGAAAGAAGTAGTAGAGGAACAGACGAAACTCCGGGGTGATTTGACTGAAGACCGAAGCCAATAGGGAGCCAGTCCAAGGGCTTGCGATTGACCTGAGAAGACGTAGAATGGGATTTATTTTTTTGAGAAAAAGGGAAGAAACTATTTTTGGATTTTTGGTAAAGAAGGGATAAATGTTTTTGGAGACGGAACTCAGCATGATTATTACGATTATTATGTTCTCACTTGTATTTAATTCTCCTAAATGCAATGCCGGACGAGACCCGAGCCTGGAAAAGTGGAGTTTTTCATATATGCAAAGCTACGTCTGGAACTTGTAACCATGCTCACGAATAAGGTCCTATTTTTAAAAATGCACGAAAATTTGGGCGGCAGGCCGACCCAGAATTTCGGCAGAGTTTCGGGTTAAAACTAACAATCTAAAGTGCGTGTCCTAGGTTTGACACCTATATGTGGGTATGCAGCTGGTTGGGTGAATCAGAATGGGTTCCCCCATTTGGCGTGACTTCCACGATATACGTCTTGCTCTTGCAGGCAATTAGTACGTGTGGACAAGCCATTTGATATACCTGAGTGTACATGAATTTTCTCACTATATACCTTGTGGGGATGGTACGTGTGAGAGCGAATTCGATATACTCTGCGTACGTGAATGAATTCCCTACGATATACCTCCCGTCATGACTTCGGTGAAGCGGTACGATGCGGGGAAACCGTTCGATAAACGTCGAAGGTACTTGGCCAATGGAAGGTGAGAGTCATATCGCTTAGGCTAACTGCGACCTGCCGGACCAGCGCCCATCACGAAGTGACCCTCCAGTTACTGGGTAAAATTTGGTCAATAACAATGCTCTTTGGTAATGTCGTGTGAATCATGCATGATTCTCTTATTAATATCTTATGATGAGAATGCTTTTCTTGATTATGCCAAACAGGGAGAAAAGTATAAGTACCAAAGTTACACCAAGTATGGATGGGTGATGCGTGCAACATGTAGATATATGTGATCCTAGGTGCACGTGGTGCGAAGTGTACATGAAGAATTTTCTACAAGTGTGTGAACATAAGCATGGGATACACATGGAAAAAGGGGGAACGTGCAGATATGGGGGGAAACATAAACAAATATAACATCCATGTAAATAGAGTCAAGCCCTAAAAATATACATATCCCCAGCAGAGTCGCCACTGTGGCCATCCTCGATCCTCGCTTGCGGGTGGGCGCGTGAAGGGAGGATCCTCGGGTCCCGCGCATCCCTCTCGGGAGCGCTTTGCCCAGCGTCGTTTGAGATGAGGTGTAAAAATATAGAGAGATTTAGAGTCGCCAGTCTATTTTACTCAAAATAGACAAAAGAAAAAGGGGAAACCATCCCGAAGTATGGCATTCAAAGACATACTGGTGCATACGAAACCAAAATGATTCGAGAAGGGTTCGGAGGCTAAGTTACGAAATGGAAAGGTGTTAGGCACCCATTCTGCCCTTTCGATCTCTCATGGATATTTTATATTTTCCTTTATTTTCCCCGTGATATGTGTGCATGTGTATATATATATAGTGGAGATGGGAATCCTCGACTTGTATCATGGAAGAGATAAAGCGAGTCATCCGTAGGAAGGTACAAAAGATAATATTAGAAAATAAAATTTACGCGATTACCCTTATATTGATCGTTATAACGGAACGATAACGCATACGGGGTAATACCTCACTAAGAACAAGTATATAGAATATAAGAAAATTGGATTTAGAGAAGATGGAAAACGAGAGAGAAAGTGAGAATAGGACTCGAGTCTCGGGTTTTACCCCGAGACGCCTACGTAGCCTATAAATGCATCAAAGTTCACGTAGTTCGCATACAAAATGAGGGGTGGGGTTTATCCCATAAATCCAAATGGGGGATCTCTTATTTCTGAGTGTGTGTATGTGTAGAAAAAGTGTTTTAGTTGTGAGAAAAGTGTGAGAAAAGTATAAGAATCCCTATTTGGAATTTATGAGCAAACCCTATTTTTCTTATTTTTTAGGTTTTTTATTTATATGAAAATAAGAGATGTGCAATAATACTAAAATAAAAAGTATATTAGGATGTGTGAGATGAGATAATAAAAGTGCTAAGTAATAAAACAAGTTATTGCGAACTTAAGAGAATTTAAGAGAAAGTTGGACCTTCTTGAAGATCTTGAGCTTGATCTTGAATGTTGGAGAGCAGCCCTTGCACTTGGATGATGATGGAGAGTGGCTAATTCACCAAGTTTGATGAAAAGGATGATGAAAAGTGGAAGTTAGAAAGGGATTTGGATGTTGAAATCGCGCTGTCTTCGAGAGAGGTTTTTGGGATTCGCTAAGGGCGATTCTTATCAGATCTGGGCTCCCTTTGCAAATGAGGTGAAGGCCTCCTTTTATAGGACCAGGTCACTGACAATCGGCATAGACCTGGTCCTGCCTATCGGCAGGTGCCGATAGGCAGGGCCTTGAACTTGTCATTTGGCAGTGTGTTTTAGGCCTTTTTCGGAAAATTAGCCATCGAGGGCAAACCGTTGGTCCAAATCGCACACGGGGAAGACCATTAGAAAGGTAATTCAGATACCATTGAAAGTCCTTTGGACTTCTCCCGAGTTCGAGAGTTATTTGGGTCAAATATGGCTCGAAAGCGTTTGTCGGTCCATTGGATGGGGAATTGCTCGGACGCAAATGGATCGTTCGTCCGCCTGGTAACTCCGAATCATGCACGGGGAAGACTGTTGGAAAGGTTAGGAGATGTACTTCGATATTCCAAAGAGTTTGACCCAGTTTGGGGAGTTAACTTTGGTCAACTGGTCCCTGGAAGCATTCGGTGACCTCTTGGAATCAAATGGATCGTTCGTCCGCATGGTAAGTCAGAATCACGCACGGAGCGGACCATTGGAAAGGGGTTTTAGTTCCCTTCAAAGATTCATTCAACCTCGGTCGAGCTGAAGAGTTGACTTAGGTCAAATAGAGCCCGGAGCGCCTGGTGGCCTTTGGATCAAGTTTCGAATGCAAACGGATCGTTCGTCCGCATGGTAAGTCAGAATTGTGCACGGGATGGACCGTTGGAAAAGGATTTCAGTGCCCTTTGAAGATTCATTCAGCCTTAGTCGAGCTGAAGAATTTGACTTTTTGGTCAAACGGAGCCTGGGAGTGCCCAATGGCTTCTAGGTCAGTACTCGGGACATGACCTGGGTTTGTAGTGATGAAGGGAGGTACTAGGGACCTAAGGAGAGTTAGGGGGTAACAAAATGGGGTGTCTTCAGTCATTGTCTCCCTTTGCTTGGCTTTGGTAACAGACTCCCACTGCTATAAAGCATCATTAGTAAAATGGAATGCAACCAACATCCGATGCTAAACTGAAATGCTAAAATGCCCCATAATAATCTCTCATAAATGATAATTCAGAAATATAAATAAGAGGGATGAAGTCCCTAAACCTACATAGATGATTGGAAGTCTGACTCTGAGAAGGAACTGATTCATCGAATAGCTCAACCCTAGAACTTCTACTGGCAATGTCATGACATGTTATCAACTAAAAAGGATCACACCCTAGAAATAATTTCTTACATAATCCCAAAAAGAGGATTTACATAATAATAATATAATTATGTTATCCTATGGAAAATTAATTAGGTGATTACCCCAACCTTTTAATAAGACATTTTTTTTCGTCAAACGTTCTCGATCTATTCATTATTTTGTTCCTTCATAGTATATACCAAGGATAATCCATCTCTCCCATAATAATCACAAGTATGAATCCAAGTCATATAATATCACCTGGGTAATCCAACCCACCTCAAGAAAATAAGGCATCCTCACATGCCCCACATAAAAGATCTCACGAAGGCCTATTCCTACACCTCTAGAGATCTCTTGTGCCTCTATAGTCCCAACAATTAGAAGGTCACAAGTCATGATGTCTTTAAAAAGATATAGGAGAAATCACTATGTGACACCCCGCCTAATAAAATACCGGGTGATCAGTCCTATATAAAATTAAATAGGAATCTCAAATGGTTTCATTCTCAGCATCACTGATGAAAACCAATTAATTAATAATAACCTATTCGGCCCGACATCAAATTTTAAAATTTCTAATCTTTTTAACCTAAGCGCACAAGTAAAATCCATTCATACAAAGATATGAACAACAACTGAAATAAATGAATAATAATCGATAGCTATCGGTAAAACAATTTATATAACCACATCGAATGGGCGAAAAGTAAAGATGCACGAAATAAAATAAAAGGCAACAGTTGGGCAATATGCCCGAATATCATAATTATACCTCCTATCCAGATCACAGGGATAGAAACGTCTAAACAATTTCATGCCAACATCCACAGCTGCGGAAGAAACGTCTAACTCGAAAGAATAGTCATCCAGGCGTCCATGTGTCTGGACACCTAAAAAGTATACAAAGGAGGAGAAAAAGAAAAATAGATACGGGTCAGAGACCGAATTTTGAAAAACATTATAGCAAGTGCTTAACATACTTTAATATTTAAAATATGATATTATTCATATTTAAACTGGTGTTGCACTCACATGAGATACCCCTCACCTCTCATCTAATAGTGCGCACCTAACGCATGTATTTTTAAACACCCTAGTTACGCTACCCAGCCTAACTTGCATCACAACGAACTTCTAAATCCCCATACACTATATCATGTCCCGCGTATTTTATTCCAAGCTTTCGCCCGAGCTTATACCTTATAATTTCTCGCTTATATATATTCCTTCATTTTTAATAACTTTCACTAGTTATACACTATTCACATTTTAGTGTTATATCACGTTTATAATATTCTCATCTTTATATACGTATATCACATATTTTATTTCGGATTTTATACTCCCGGATGATCCAGAATTTATCTCACATTCCATTCTTTATTTTGTCCGTATATATATGTTTCACATCTCATATATATATATATATATATATATATATATATATATATATATATATATATATATATATATATATATATATATATATATATGTATATGTATATGTATATGTATATGTATATGTATATGTATATATAATATACACATCAAATATATCCATACTTATATATCACACACAATATAAGTATAATAACCATCCCTCAGAGCTATAACTCAATGGATGCAGTCTCTCAATCCTATCATCTTCCAGGGAATTACTCACATACCATCCTGGGTTACTAGCGGTCGGACTCTCACACCGATTTGGTATAAACCAAATCACAACGTATGGGAAGCGGTCATAGTTCCTCACCGAAAATAAGAACGAAACATACCCACCACGTCTCACCCCGGATAAAAATCACACAATATAAAAATGGATGCTATGACTAGCGGACTATACGTTCCCTGCTCCTCAAGCCAGAGGCCTCACCCACATCGCGCAACTTCCCATGATAGCACTAGAGGGGTATGATTCACATAAATATATCATTAACACACAGATATATTCATAATCATATCATATATATACTGTCTCTATACTTGTATATATATATATATATATATATATATATATATATATCATAAAGTCCGACTATCATGTCTATCTCTCATGGCATTAACCTATAATCCCGAATATACCAATTCGTATTTAGTTTATAAGTATGCACTCAACTTATTTTAATTCCATAAGTAGTCAATCACTTATGATAGAATATCACCTTTATTTCTTCCGAATATTATATATATATATATATATATATATATATATATATATATATATATATCCTCCTAATTAAACTCATCCCAAACACTCTTTCAAATCATCTCCCGGATTTTATTCCCACAAATCCCAGGGCTCACACATCCTTCATTTAATCATCTAGAGGCCCTCACACTCTATTTAGGATCCTCTATTATTCATCTCCAAAAGGAATTCTTCTCCAATCCTTTTTAGTCCAAGAAAATCTCACAAAATTTTCTGTTAAAACCGAACCGAACCCATGACCCTAAAACGAACCGATCAGGTGTCCCAAAAATGAACCGAATCGATGACCAATAAAATGAACCGATCCGACGATCTGATCAGTTCGGGAGTTCATCTTCTTCTACACCTCCGAAAATCATTACAACACTAATCCAACCCAATTTTTATGGATTCTAATGTCATCCAACGTCTATATAAGCATCTACACACTTAGATATACTCAATACACCAATTAATTTAATGGTATTCATCAAATTTCTCAAGAATTTAAACCCTAATTCCATTAAACCCACCATTTTCATTTTTTCCAATTTCTCACAAAAAATTACACCATTAATATTGATTTTAACTTAGATTTCATATAGGATTATTATCACATCAAAATCATATGAAATCATCTCCCCAAAATCCATTTTTGTGCAATAATCTCAAACCCAAAATATTATATTTTTCACACCAACTATAATATGAACAATAAACACACTTAAATCATTAAAATAAGTTAAACACTTGCCTGGTTGGATAAATCTGACGACCTCGTGCCGGAATCCACCGAAGCTTGGAAAAAAATCTCCTCTTCTTTTCCCTATCTTCCTTCCTTTCTCTTCTTCCTTTCTTTCTTTCCTTTTCTTTCTCTCTTTCTCTCGTGCCCTTATAAGAGATAAATAAGGGTTATTTCCTTATTAAACCCAAAATTGACTCGTATATTCAAATGCGAGTCCCTACTGATCCAAAAAGCCCTCGGAACCCAAACACTACCCCGGGTACTCTATTCTGATTACCTCGGCCCTTCCGAGACCAACCGTGCACTCAAAATTCTCATCCGAGTCACTTATAAAAAATTCACGTCTTAAACCCAACACATCTCCACACGTGTTTTCCGCATAAATAACATCACCTATTGCTTTTATTCACCCGCGATATGAAATATAATCAATCCCTCTCATTTATTTTAAATTCTTAAATTATTAAATTACACCCACTCATGTAATTTAAATATCCATAAAAGTATGGGGTATTGCACACTACTCCATCACACCTACTGCAAAACCACATACTATTGTTTACATAGAAGGATCCAACCCCATAATTCCAACCCAGGAGATGATGACCTTAACACCTAAGATCAGGATATTAAACCTATACACAACCGTTGCCAATAGCACGGTGTATAGTACTCGATCTTGCACTTGTTCTGATTAAATCCCCGATAAGTAGATTCATCACTAGCTTACGCACGCACCCATGGTATGTTTATGCATAAAAGGAATCCAAATACTTAATTGAATTAAGCATGCAAAGTCTTTGCACATTCACGATCCATATTAATCACACAAACTTATAAATTATTGCCAAAAAATGTACATTAATTCCTAATTACAGATTCATATCCAAAATAGATTATATTATCACTTATAATTTTAAAGTGTACATTATAACCAATGAAAATCTATCGTCATAAATAATACAAGACAAATATCTCACAATCTATCAACTCAAGTTATAAAACTCCAGATACTAGAATTTCTAAATTAATAAGGGGGGAAATATTTTTTATCACAATTTATTGGACTCATTTGATACCGCTAAATAGAGGATGAAGATATTAAAAATCTCAACAATTTCATCATAACATTTCAAATTACCATTTTTAGCCAATATTTGGGATCAAACCTCTTATGAATAAAATATATACAAAGATCACATAAATATCACAATGAATTCAGAAAAAATTCTATTGGTTTCATATTTAAATCAATATTATTTAAGGCACACTGATTTTTGTTAGTAACAAGAGATGAAACTGTTAAAAATAGGGATGTTTTGGAAATTAAACTTGTAAGATTTTAATCATAATATAAAAAATTCTAAAACTATGAATGCAAATACCTTATCTTCCTTATTCAATGAAATTAACAATATGAGTTTTTTCAGAATTTATAGAATAAATTTTTGAGAACTAATATGAGGATCAAGGTCATGTATTTCAGTTTGACAACATACTTTTACATTCTTACATTCCCATTCACTCAATTTATGGATTTAATCCAACTACACATAAATCATATAAAAATTCACAAACAAATAAAGATGAATAAAGAAATAATTCCTGTTCATTTCATATAAAAATAATTTTATTGAAGGTGCAATAATGTTTTTATTAACATGATGAAAAATTGTTACGAAATAGGGGTGTTTGGACATCAATCTTGTAAGATTTTTCTCTTAATGTAGAAAAGTCCAAAAATTATGAATTAAAATCCCCTATCTTACTTATTAAATAAAATTAACAAATATAATTTTCTAGGATTTATAAAATTAGTTTTGAGTACGAATCTAAAACTCAAAGTAACAAATTTCAGTTTTGACAACATACTTTTACATTTTTACATTCTCAACTTAAATTTCAAGAACATGTATTATATAATTTAACTAAATAAAATAGTATTTAAGAATTATCTAAACACAGTTCTATTAATATCATAAAGATTCAAAGGGTAAAGTATGACATAATTCTTTTCTTAAATTAACAGATTCGATGAATTGTATAGGCCTGATTATGATTCATCCCCTTGATCTTAATTTTCCTTCTCCGAGTCTTTTTTTTCTTAATTAGTTTTCCCGTATCTCTTTGACTTTTACTCTTGCCTATCTATCACCCTATGGTTTAGTGTAGGATTAGGATTGTAAAATGATATTAGGATTAGTCATTAGTTTCTATTTATTTTATAATTCTCGTCACTTAAGTAAATTCTATTTTTACATGGGATTTAAAGTCTCCAAATCCATTCTATATGAGCTTTAATGGTGTATATAACCTATGGATACATTTTCCCATCATTTTAATCTACTTGGGCTCCTCAAAGACCTCAAAAGTCCATACAAAAATATAGTTTCACACTAGTCCTATTAAATAAAATAGTATTATTTAATAAAATAAAATGGCATAAACAATTAAAATGAAAATGACATATTGACATAATAAAGTTACACTTGTAAGTTAAATATCCCAATCGATAAATTTTCCAAATAATTAATTAATTAATTAAATTATTTCCAATTATCATTTTTTTATTTTCCTAATTTTTATTTATTTAAAAATTTGGGATATAAAAAATATGATAAATAAATATAATGTAAAAAAATCGTATGTAAAAACATGATATAAAAAATGGACGAAAAAAATTATGATATAAAAATGGAGCTTGGCAAATAAATCCTATTTTCACAAGAAAATTTTCAATTGGTCACATTAAAATAAAATTTTCCCAACAAGTCCTATTACATGTTTTTATAAAGATTATAAATATTACTAAATTTAATATGAACTGTAGGTACGAAATATTCACTATATTATTTTGCACAAATTGCATTAGTAGTAAATATTTACTACCTATTTTTTGATGAGACCTATTGAAGCAAATACAATTTTAATGGGACTAAATGGGAAAAAATATGTAGGACCGATTTGACTACAAATTTAGAAAATGGTACCCTCTGGTAAAAATCATAGAAAAATGATATAAAGAAGAATATGATAGTTAAAAAAAATTGCTAAAAAATTAGAAGTAAACAAAATTTCAGATTTAAAAAAATGTGATATGAAGAAGAACATGATATTAGCAGAACGTGATTAAAAGGATCAAATTAAAAAAAAATATATAAAAAATTTGATATTAAAATTGCGCAAAGAAATTCCGAAACAAAAAAATGATATAAAATAAACCAATATAAAAACAAACCTTTGATTATAACAAAGAGGGAAAAAAACACTATTTAACAAACAAAATGTGGGAAATCGTGGGTGGCCATATTTTTTGGATATAACCAAGGAAAAGTTTTCCACAAAAAGTGAAAAATTCCTGGCAAATGACATGTATAATGGAAAAAATTTACATGAAAAAATTAGGTATCAAACTGTCATAAAAACAGCTGAAAGCCTCATTTAGCATGGTAAATTATGCCCACTAATTAGGGTGTATAGAAACAAGTAAAATGTTAAATGTAAGAGATCTATAGAAAAATGAAAAGAAAAAAGACAAATAGAATGCCAACTTCACATATATCCTATAAACGAAGTGAATATGTGTTTGTTCTCCTTCAACCGAAGGTTACCCCATAGTTATTATTGTTGGACACCAATACATCATTCATTTGTGTACTCTCTAGGGTTTGTATTATTCACGTATAAGAGACATAATCCTGAATTATTGAGTTGTGACAGAATCAAAGAGGTTTAATGGCAATGGTTGTGGGTCTTAGGCTTCCTCCGCCTCGATTATGTGATTACGATGAAATATGAAATTCTTTTTACCTATCGATTAAAATCCTCATTTTTTAATTTTAGTTTAAACAAAAAAATCTTTGAGTTCAGTTCCCATTTTTTTTAATATTGGTTTAAAATAATTATTTTTGTTTGAAACTTGTGATATGTTTGATGCCATATCCGAAAGTTATCATAGAGTTGAGGTATCGTGAACTTCAATCCATTTATATCTACTGTATTATAAAAAAATATCGTTTATAGTATGGGACTTTGTTGGCATGTTTGTGAATTGCGAGTATATTACAATTAATTAATTGCAACCATGAGTTAACTTCACCGCCTTCCATGATAGTACTAAAAATTAAAAATCAGAGTTATAAATGAGGTTTCATAATCATTGCTCCTTCATTGACTAGACATAAAAAAACATTTGTTTTTATTCTAAAATAATTTAACTTTTAAAATAGGGTGGTTTAAATGAAATACAATTGTCACTTAACGAATTTAAATATTTAAACTTTTAAAACTTTAATAGAGGTGTATAAAAATAAAAGTTGGATTGAAATAAAAACACCCTTATAATAGGTTGTTGTTTTTCTTTTTTACTTTACCCTTATAATTAGAAAGTCTCCTCTTAAATAAAATAAAATAAGAGATACCCCTTATCGAACACATCTTTAACATCATAAACTATAATTTGTAATTTAATTGATAAGGTCATTTTATTAGTAAGAATGTTTGGACTAATTATAACCAACTTTATATATATACTAACCAACTTATATTTTACAAATTATATTTGGGATAAGTAAAACCTAATAAAAATCCAATTTTCCCCACCTACCCTTAATATATATTTTCAACGATCAATAACTTTTTCTCAAAGTAACCATCACCATTATTCTAATCAACAATACAACTAAAGCATCTCTCTCTCTCTCTCTCTCTCTCTCTCTCTCTCTCTCTCTCTCTCATCACAAACCTTAAAATTCCATTATTCATATTGTAAATTTTCTCAAATATATATATATATATATATATATATTTGATATTGTGTGGTTAATCAGGTGTATATCTGATAATAAAGTCACCAGAATATCTTTAGGACCAGAAAGCTTTGTAACTAAAAATTTGATTTGTAAGTTTTAACCAAATGAAAGGTTTAAAATGTGCACTTGGTTCGTGACAATTATGATAAAAAAATTATAAATTTTATGAATTTACGTCTAACAATTGCGATTCGACAGTGGAGGGAAAAAGTTGAATATGTTACTAACATTTTTAATCCCATTGTGGACACCTCGATTTGCAATCGATGTGTAAATTATTTTTCAGCAATCGGTGAGAAACTCTAAATCGAAACTCATGAAAAATTACAAAGGCAAAAGTAGAAAAACCAGCCCAAAAACAAGGGGTCAAAAATCCCCGTTTATAAAACTTTCAATGGATTAAAGTGAAAATATTACAAAAAACCCCAAACCTTCCCAGGGGTCCTTTGACTGAACTGTTTTAGACATGTCAAATGATCGAATGGTTAACCATGACATTTAACCAAACGGTTATCCCCTACACGCAATCATTATCAAATCTCGCCCTAGCTATACACGTGTCTCCCCCACCCTTATCCACCATACATGTGGTGATGTGGATGATCTAATGGTTAAATGACATATATGATCGAACGGTCAAAGAAGGCCAATCGATCCCTACAAAAGGGGGTCCCCACCAACCTTGAAAAGTACCCCTAAACCCCGTATTGATTCGAGTTCTAACTTTATTCATTACTGAGCGCCCGAGGTGCTCGAGATCATTCTAAAAAGTTTTGAGTGAAGATTGTACTTCAGATTGTCGCTTTTCTCTAAACAAAGTTCGTACTTTCGAAACGTCTCTTCGAGTTCGTATTTTTGAAAACTTGCTGAAGCACCTTATACTATTGACTCACTTGAGTCTACATTGTATAAGTGCTCATCTAGTTTGGAAATAGTGACAAAATTGAGTCCATTCCCTAGATTCCAAAAAGCCTGAGACTCTACTCTTCATTGCTCTTAATTGATTGTTTAAAGGTATATTCTCAATCACCTACACACACATTAGGATTGCGTTCATATCATATATTGCATAAAATGATTGTGTAAGAGTTGTGTGTGTTTAATCTCATTTAAAATTGGCTTTATTAATTTTTTGGGAATTTTTAATAATTTTTAAATGATTTTTTGGAAATTAAAATGTGGATTAAAAAGCTTTTGAGGTTATTTTGTAATTACAATCATTATTCTTTCATCCCTGAAAGTTGGTTTGGGTAGGATCCAAAAGCGCTTGAGATTTCGAGGGAGCCGTGTAATTATTTTTAGACGCGCGTGTGTAAGCCAATCTTGTCCCTACACCTGTCAACCTGATATCGGTTCGATTTGTGTTTGTTGGTAGACTCAGTTGCTTAGTTACATCTCAGCCCTTGGATTGTTTTTATCAACGCTCTGCATTCATCCAATTCCAATCTATGTGAACCTCTCTAATCCAATCAGAAAGTGTTTAACTCACCGCCTCTTCTAAACTGTTGGATGGAAGTCAATAGGCCAAGACTAAATCTCATCCTTTAGATTCACCTCAACCTTCTCGATCCTTCCTTCCTCCCTATAA
This sequence comes from Sambucus nigra, assembly GCA_949130495.1. Classification (NCBI taxonomy): domain Eukaryota; kingdom Viridiplantae; phylum Streptophyta; class Magnoliopsida; order Dipsacales; family Adoxaceae; genus Sambucus; species Sambucus nigra. The sequence continues at coordinate 77,015,905 of OX422212.1, read as the reverse complement.
AAGGAGTCTTACCCTCATCCTTTAGAAGACTTTTGGCATTTCATCTAGAGAGAGAGAAGAGAGAGAAGAAAGAAGAGATAAAAGAGAGAAGAGAGAGAAATTAAAGAGAGAGAAAACCAAACTCGTTTAAACCCTAACTCCGATTCAAAACCTAAGTCATATTTTCTTAAATAATTTACACCAAACACCAACCCTGAGTGTTTGAGAGTGACGCTTGTAGTAGTTTGAAAGTTGTTCAAAGTTCGAATCCTCTTGAGTTTGAGATCTTGTGTCCAACTTAAACATTTAGGTTAACTCTGTATTTTTTTTATAGAAATTATAGATCTAGTCTTTTATGTTATATTACACTTAGATTTGCATATTTAGTTTCTCATCTTGAAAAATCATTTTTGTTGATTAAAGTTTTTCTGTAATTGTTCTTATCTACTCTAGAATCAACAAAATTATTTTCTGTTACTAGTTCTTTTGAAACAAGACTCCTGACCTTGTTGGAATTGCAATTGGTGGTTTCCAATCTCAAAATTATTTTCAAAACCCTATGAAATTAGATATGACCTTGGCAGTCTTACGAGCAAGGTAACCTTGGATTTCGGGATTAATTAAAAGGTCAAACAAAGTTCTTTTGTTTCCTAAGAAGAGAAAAATTGAAAATCACAGCATATAGATCTGATTTGTAATTTGATAGGACTGTTTGTATAAAATAAGTGTGTGTGTGTGCATGAATATATTAGAGCACCATCACAAACACTTGACACACTACAACACAGAAGTGTTGGTTATAAGATCTTGAATCTTTAAAGAGTCGACGTAAAGACTGGAACAAAGTGGAGAAGTTAGCAAACTGGGAAAGCCTATCAACATTAGAACTGCAGAGAAGTTAGAATCAAACCAGTGGGTACATTTCTAAACTTGTATAGGTCTGATTTGTGTGCATGTGTGTTAAATATTTGTAACTTGTATATTTTGTTTTAGTGGATTTTTGTTTTGTGACTTAGAAGTCATCGTGGATGTTTCCTCAGTTGGGTGAGGTTTTACCACGTTAAAAACGCCTTGTCCTTAATCTTTCTACATATCCTCATCTCATTCTTATTGGTGTGCTGATTTAAACATTTTAGTTTTGTTTTTCAAAACTAGTTAACTAATCTTGAATAAATCTCGTGCGTATTTTATTAAACACATATTGTGTTAATCTGTTTTGTTTTCAAGAAAAGAGTTTCCTCAAAAAACAGTTCAGAGTTACTTCAATAGTTTAATCTTGTATTAAATGGCCTAAGTAACAGTTTTTTTCACTTGATTCCTCCAAGAAATAGAGACAAACCTCTGGGCGCATCCTGCGAAAGTCGTCCTTTCTAAACGAAGTTCAACCCGACTGAATGGTGCCACCTTATAGGGTACACTCCCCCGAGAAAATTTAGCTCTTACAACAAGGGTAAAGAAACTTAGCGAAATTCAGGTATATACCCCATATATATTGCGATAAACTTCCCATATCCATTTATCTCATTTAGCCCGACCCCCGTTTAAGGGACCAAATATGCACTTTATAATGTTTATCTTTTAAAGATTGGTTTTTAACCTAATATCTCTGTTAATTGAAATGACATACTCACATGTTAAATAAACGCTAAGAAAATGCCACGAGTAAATACAAACATGAAAACATACTTTTCAAAACCATTCTTAGGAAAGTGTGAGTGAGTCGAATCAGCACGAAACTTTACAAGGACAAAGTCAAAAATTAAACTACTCCAACTGCTTCTTCGAGCGAACAAAGCCCATCTCAATGACGGAACCTCTGAATATGTGTTTTCCTATAAATACTTGTCAAGCATCAATGTTTAATTAATGTGTTTTTAACGTATAAACATATCAATCCAACAAAACTAAAATGCTATATTAAGAACTGAACTCCATAAATACCATAGTGATATATATTATAAACCCGATTTCCCATCTCCCACACTCATAAATATGTCCTATTTGTTAGAACTACATTGGCTTTGATCCCAAGTCTCCTTGGGTATGTAGGAGCTATACCGAGTCAAACTCGTGAAGCCCAAGTCTTATATTACGTCTCTTGGCATATTATTTCTTAAGGATGACTCCATCTCTAGTCCAAACTCCCTTTTCTCCATTGAAAAAATGTCTAGAACATTACATCCTCAACACTACACCTCCAAACTAGCCCTAAAGACAATACATTCCTCCTAGTTATCTCCCAACAATCATAACAAATTATGCCTTTGTCAAGGCATTCGGTTCCACTCTCATTCTTAACCTCCACCAAAGATACTCTCTGTCCTACCCATAACTTCTCCCTCTCTTAGACACATCACATTAGAACACGTGAATAAACAAACTACGTATGCTTTAATTTTGTGGCTACACAGCTACGTAGGCACAATACCGAGTCCTTCTCGTGAGCACAAGCCTGAACAATATGCCTTATGATACATTGTCCCCATCTTATCTCTCACCTATTATATTCCCCCTAACGAGATATCAGAATATCACAAATTAGTGATCACTCATGAACATGCATACAATCATTCAAATACGCACACATTCATCAACCTAACTATATAGGCTTTGATGTTATAGCTACATGATTACGTAGGCGTAAATACTGAGTCCTTCTCGTGAGCATAAGCCTCGTAATATGTTTTATGATATATTATCTCCACAAAGATGTATCCATCTCTCACCTTTTATTCATTATCCCTTTAAAACTTAAACGAGATATTCGAATATCTCAAAGTCGTGAACTTTAGCATACCTCCATACAAATGTTCAAACACATACACACTAAACGTTCGGACAAGATATCAAACTATCTCAAGCTGTGAGTTCTCGCACATGAACACACATGATATTGACAGCCACCTGTTACACAAACCGAGTTGTCTCGCACACTTTTATACATTCTCACGACCACCCATCAACCCAAATACAAAATCATGCAAAAGAACCCTTGTGTACCCATAGCGGTTTAGGGGATGGTTATACACCTCTCACCAATACCGTTTTCACTCATAAGCATTTATCCATGTTATAAAGGGATTTTCAAACTAAGGTCTCTAAGCATATGTTCTAAAACAATATAAAAAGTAATCACATAATGTTAAGAGCGATAGAAAGCATGTAATTAAGGAAGCATAAAGAATAAGTGGGGCTCTAACACCTTCCCCGCTAGTCTCGGTTCTCGAACCCTACAACAAGAATCTCGAGATAATTTTAATAACTAAAACCGCCTTAGGATTAACCTGAAAAGGATAAAGTGAATCTTTTGTTTGTTTTGATATAAAACAAAGTTGAGAATTTGAACTACCGATAACCCCTCGTATGGAAATTCTAGGCTTAGACCTAAACTAGGGGCATGCAATAAAAATTGGATATAGTGTCGAACAACTTCCGGGGGAAAATCATTGGACCAAACTAAATGGTAACCTGACCTCGGGGAAAAGCTATGGACCCAATTGCGCCCCCGTAGGGAACATGAGCCTTACACTGCAATGCTTGCCCGCTGCCCCAACCACAATAAACATCCCGCTCCCAGGAGTCGCTATCCAGGGCTCATAACACCACATTGGAGACTCGACTGGTCATAAATCAAAAGAACCGAACTATCATTATGATTCCTTCCTATTATGATTAGTATGCTCCACCGCATGACTACTTTATGCAAATCTTAAGACTATTAGCGACCTTAGTTTTAGAGTCGCTCAAGACATGGATACATGCTCAGGTCCCCATGTACAACATTGTACATCTTTCCAAACATATAGGTACGCGCGAAGGACCTAGCGATAAAATAAACATTAAATTTTATAAAAATAAATATTACATGTTTTACATCACACATTGCATAGTCTTGACTTTCATACCATTTAAACCCTATACCCTCGAGGCAAAAAAGGTCAGCCAAAAGGATAATTGTCGATGAATATTCTCATTATTGTTCCTCCTTACGTCTGGTATATTAGGAAGCTTTTCTCTTAATCCCAAACTCTCAATGACAAGGAATATTTGAAGTTTATTCTGTACGGGTATCTAATCGGCTTTGACAGTTATTCACTACTAGTGTAAAGTAATTTCACAAGAGCCTTAAAGGTTGTTCAGTTCAGATAACTTGGTATATCGTGATCCATAGCAATTAAAAGAGATACACCGATCACTGAGTAGCCTCGCCTTTTTGTATATAAAGAAAAACTCTAGGTACACATCCTAATATATAATTAGAACACATACTTACGGGCCAATTTCGTTGACAAATTTTTTTAAAAATTTTCAAACAGTCGGAGGTTTGTCCAAACCCCCTCATATTCTAGGCTAAATATATTCCCTTTTTTTATGGAAGATAAAACAATATAGATCTGCAAGTCATTGCCGAAACAAATTTCCTTTACGTTGGATTCCCTTACCCACATTTTATTTTGAGAAAATAATAAACAACAGTCTATTACGTCCTCGCTTCTCGCATAAAAAATGAGAGCTCAAGCCTGTTTACCCAAATCCAACTGGACTCTATTCAGTTCTTCCCCATAGAAGATACTACGAAAAAAAAATACAAAAAACAAAATACAGTCCATATACGATAAAATATAGATAAAAGAATTGCATCAAAAAAATCAGACATATGTGAGTCCTTCTCCCCTATGTATTGTCCTTCTATCGGTCTTTCTATCTAATAAATCCTATATGAAGTGCCTCGACTTTTTTCGCAGTTATCAATATTAGCATAGAATTTACACTAATTTCTTACCCTGAAAATTCGAGTTCACACTTCGTGTTGCCATTTAGTTTTCATCAATGAGTTCCCCACCCACGATTGTCAAGTTTTCAATGCCGTACACTCTATGTCTACTGAAGAAGATTATGATCCATTCGCAATGGACCAAGTTTTAAGATAACTGGAGAACATCACCGCCTCTCAGAACACCATTTAGTCATAATTTAGGTCACTAGGTCGAGCACAAGCCTGCCTACAAGATGTAACTGCTACAACTGGAGCAGGAGAAAACATACTCCCTCCCCCATCCCCAATATGGGTACACTACTTGCAGCGTTTGTCGAAGAAGTGCTGACTATCCCCCAGAATCCACCCATACTACTCCCAGCATTAGCTCCCCTTGCTAATAGTGGTTCCCCCCACTTACAAGTACTATTTTCCCCATATAAATTCTTTGAACCATACCATTAGTACCCCAAGTACCCACACACCGCCTTCCATGGCTCCTCTCGAGCTGAGTCTGTGGATCCTCCACCAGCTAATGAGGTTGTCCGTAACCTCCGAACCAAGACATAACGCAGGTTCAATTTGAATTATGTCTCCTTCAGGAATCCATCAACAAGATGAAAATTACAAATGAACTTACAAACATCAATAAGATGGATATCTATCCTGAAACTCGGTTGTCGGATAAATTGAAGATATCGATCTTCCAAATCTACAAAGCACTGGGATCCTTATCCACCCATTTATACAGCTACCACCTTAAAATGCAGGTCCAAAACATAGAGCTCAGTATGTTAGAGAGGATGTTCTCCTTCACTATGTCCGAAGGGGCCCTTACTTGTTATATGGTCCTGAAGCATAAGGGAACCACCAAAACATGGATTATGTATGTTGTGCTTTCCTCAAACAGTACACATACAACAAAGAACTTAACATCATGCGCAAATATTTGGAAATGATAAAGCAAGAGAAGGGAGATGCAATTGGCACTTTTATTACCTGTCAAAGAGAAAAAGCCGGTCAGATGATCAATATCCCATTGGAAAATGACTAAATAGAGATCGTGATCAAGCACCTCCAGAAGGAGGTAGTGAATGAAAAAGAGCTCATCTGGATCCTAGATTTTAAGGATCTCAACCACATACAGTGTAAGATCGAGGAAAGTTTATCCGCCAAAGCTACTAAATCTATCGAGGAATGCCACCGAGCTGCAACCCATAATAACTTGTCGGGAGATTACACATCTCACATCATTAATCTCATGGTCAGTTCACAATCGAAACCATTCCCGATTACCAGCACATCCCAAGCTATGGTAGCCACTATTGCACCCTTTCAATCGGGACCCCCTCTAAGAAACTATCAAGTCATTGTGACACCCGCTTCATTAAACATCGGGTGATCAGGCCTTTATTAAATTAAAACAGGTTTCTCATATGGTTCATTCTTAGCATCACCGTCAAAAACTTTTTAATTACTAACCACCTAAGTGAAATTAGACCGGTGCTAAATTTTATCTTTCGTTAACATAATAAAATGTACCATGCAGAAAAACTAAATAAAACATTCACAATATACTGGAGTTCAATCCAAAATAATATATATGAATGAAAGACTTGTCGATAAAACATCGACTAAAAGTTCAAAACCACAATCCATAATACTTAAAAGAACCGAATAACTGTAAATCGTAATAGAAAATAAGATCCTACACTAGATCAGAAAGGTAGAATCATCTAATCAAGATCCTATCAGTATCCACAGTGCTACAGCTCCGAATCCCTGGAATGAAATCCTTAAGTCTGGCGTCCCTGTGGCTGGACACCTAAAAGGTTTTGAAAATATTTTATACAAGAGTTAGTACTCAAAACATTTTGAAAATATTTAGCAAGCATTTATCACAATAAAATTCAGTTATTGATTACACATGTTCGCGCACACTCTCTCTTGAGTTCTCCTCACCTCTCATCTATAGTTCACTCTTAACGATCTATACTTAGCCCACCTAGATATACTACCCAAGCTAATTAAAGTAGAGTATTCAACCGAACGTATCTACACGTCTAAGTTCCCGTACTGCCCATATAGTACATTAATTTATTAACATCCCTCATTTGTCAATTAACACAATAGTAACACTCTTCACATGCTATCTTTCCATCTCTACGATTAAGTCTCACCACTTAATTTTATCCTTTAGATATCCACTATCTAACATTAAATCTTTAAAATTAAGTTTCTCTACTCAACTTACTTTTAGATGTCTACACGTCGTCTAACTATCTACTATTCCACGCAAGCAGATTATTTATACGGTATACAAAATATACTATAAGGATCATTGGTCCGGATAATCATCGACCCCAATTATCCTATCATTGTTTAACCTCCATAATTAAGTTTCTCTACTTAATTTACTATAGCCTAGTCCCAGTCTATTTTAAATTTCGTGATTAAGTTTCTCTCTAATTAATTTACGATTTAGATGTACATATCTGTATATATCATCTACAAGTCTACTATCACATAAGTAGAAAATCTTAAGCTATATATTTCACACACAATATATACTATAAGGATTTATTGGTCCAAAAAATCATCGACCCCAATGTAAAGGTCATACGTATGTATATTGGTTCGGCATTATCATCGACCCCAATATACCTACCATTTACGTTGGTTCGTAAATCCCTCGACCCCAGTGTAAAGGACATACGTATGTATATTGGTCCGGCATTATCATCGACCCCAATATTATTCATCTTCGATTTGGTTCGGATAATCATCGACCCCAAATCGAGCTTTCGTGTATTGGTCTGGAAAATCATCGACCCCAATACAAGAGTAAGCATACTTTAAGTATTCACCCAACCTAATAATCAATATAATAGGTATTCACACAACCAAATTATTCATACTTGTACGTAATATATTTCTCTTTAATATTCATCGTACTTGTTTGCTTTACTAATTTATTTCACTTTCGTATTTATTCGAGTATTCTCTCTACTCTTTATTAGCTCGGACTCATACTTCGATCACCAATATTTATTTAGTATACTATAGGTATTCACACAACCTATATATTACTATGCATCAATAGGTGTTCACTCAACCTGATAATACGCATTATTACATAGTATATCTCTCTCACATATTTGTTGTACTATTTACTTTACGATTTATCTCACTATCGTATATATATGAGTGTTCACATAACTCTAAGGGTCCTAGTTACCCTGTGATATATAAATTTAGTAGTTACCATCTTTCACCTGCTGGTTTACAAGTGTAATTGATGTTTTCTCTCTCTCCGTATCTCAATTCTCAATTTTCTTGACCTATCTCTCCCTCGGTTATCCCGGTCGATCCATGCTTTAAGTCCTACACTCAATAACCTTAGTGGATCCTAACTATACACCTACTGGTCTTTATCAAGTCCCCACATAGGTATAAAATCATCCCCAAGGTTCCCCTCCATCAATGGTAATCCCAAGAAATTCAACTAAGAAAAGAATCCAAAAATCAGCTTTGGCCGATCTATCAACCCCTGGGTTGACAGTTTCGTCCCAACTTCGTTTTTCACCATTGTTAACCCATAACCAAACATCAAATATATGTATAGAGACTATTTCTAATATAAAAACATTATCAAATCTTTAGAGAATCAACCCAAGAATCATCAAAATCTAAATATCATCTTCAACCTTAGGTTTTCATGTTCTTCATGTTTGATTATCACAAACTCAGATTTTAATACTTAGAAACCATTATATCCCTTCTGATTTTTAATCCTCTACATATGTAATAATAAACTACATGCAATCCTACCCAAATATGTAATTAATTGATACTTTTCATCAAAGATTTTTCAATAAAATCACTCAAGTCATAAAATTCCTACACATGGGTATTATAACATTAATTGTATTTGCAATAAACACTTGCCTTTGTTTGTTTGATCTGATCTCATGGTTCTTGGTTTAGGATCGATTGTTTTCCTTCACCAATCTTTCATTCCAATTTCCTTGAGGTGTAAGATTCCTTCCCATCTTCAAAACCCCTCGTTAAGCTTTGAAAATTAGTTCTCTCTTATCTCTAATGGCCTCTCAAAGTTTTGTGAGTTATGAGACCTAACCCCTAATTCTAATTACTAGATATAGGGTGCTAATTTTCGTAGGTCCTTTAATCCTTATTTTTAAAAGGACCAAATTACCCTCAATAGGTGCCGATTGGTCTAAAATTGACCCGGGACCCAAACTATATCCCCGGGTATACTATTTTGACTATTTCGACCCATTCAGAATCATCCGTGACCTCGAAATCATCATACGAGTCATTAAAAATATAATTTCTATCTCAACCTCCATACTTGTCTACACGCGACTCTCGGTTGAGATGAAATAAAATATGCATATATCACTCACTATGTTGTATATAAAAAAATCCACCATTATTTACTATTCACACACATAGTAAATCTCATAACATAATATTAATCAGTTTCTATCTCTCGATTAATATTTAATAATCACTTTTATTATTTAATAACATTAAATTACGTCACACATGTAATTTAACTAAAATGTATTTTTCCAATTAATTTCTGAAATAATTGAATCATAAATACGTAGAAATATGGGGTTACAGTCATGCTCCCTCCCAAAGAATTTTAGTCTCGACAAAGGCACCTCACCGATCTTAAGTCCACCCTCATTGGGTTTTCACCGCCTTGAAGTTGGATGGTAGCCTGAAGCCTCTCAACCCCAGACCTCCCCCTGCCTTCCCAGATAAGAATTGACACGCCGACTCATCTTGCGAGTTCCACTAGGGAACGAGTCATATTAGGGATAAATGTTGGGCCTTGAGGTATTCCATCCAAGAGATTATTGATTCCAGAAGACTCATCCCATCGAAACCCAATGTTATTAACAACCCTTACCATATCATCCCAAGCCCCACAAGAAGGCCTTACTAGAAACTGCCGTCCCAAAATCGACCATCCACCCTGATAGTCCCCATTCATTACAATCCAAGGATGACGACACTCACACTTCCAAATAGACACACCTTTGGGCATGCCACCACCTTCCCTTAAGATTAATACCGAAACCAACCCACCATTGAGCATATGACATTATTAATCATGGGCATACACTTCCTATAAACTAACCACTGTAACTCGAGCTTGCTCATGTTTATTGAATTCATCCCCTCAAAAGAGCCAGGGATCCTTACTCATTAATTAGAGAAAATAGATAACTTGTTCGAATGGGAGGATATGTATGAAGAGGCCTTCCACTCAATAAGACATGTCACATTAATATTACATATGTAATCCACCGGATGAGGAGGATCCACCTTTAAAGCAAATCTATTTTCCCTCATGGATTCAGGAACCAACAATGGTACCTGCTTGCCCACTACTTCAAACACGTTCTCGTCCAAATCTTTGGGAAACAGTGGGAGTGACAAATCTACTTGTCATGAGACAGAAGAACTCATGGTTCGTACACTTTAAAATTTGAGCCCCTAATAAAGATGAGTGATAGAAATCGAAAACTTAGGGTTGATTATCATATTACTTGGAAGTACCGAGATCATCACCAACAACTGTACAAAGAGGACGAAACATTCAGCCCCACATAACTCAAAGGGACGCTGTCTGGAAGGCCTAACCGAGGGAAAATCCTGGCCCAAACACATGATCCTCTAATAGAGAAATTAAATATACTTTGTGAAGACTAGAGGGTCATAGTAGCCCAAATATTACTCCGTACCATACACGATGGAGATCAATGAATGCCAAACCAAGTTACTCCTACGAAAAACATACCACGAGTCCTTCCCTTACTCCCATTCACATGATATAAAAAGACTCCAGGGACAGTGTCAGTCCTTCTCGACTAATCGACCTAAAATCTAGGCTAAATCTCACTTTAAAACATATCGCCTTCGACAAAATGGAGCCTACTCCAGCACCTTCATCCCCCGAGATCGAATTAATATACTATACCCATATGCTAGTATAGGGTATCATATATTGTTTTGACCATCTCTTGATCACCAAGGGAACACATCCCTAGGGCATGGAGATAATTTTTCCCCAACCCCTAGGTCTGGGCTATAATGACACAATGGGACTACTACCAGGGGAAAGGACTAAGCCCACATCCTTCGAGGCAACCATCACTTGGTATTATAAATTTGAGATCGAACACAGAGCTACCCCTACAGAGGTTGGCCAACTTGAACAACATGAACACTGGATTGACAGTATGAAAAAGCAAGTCTATACAGTAGACATTTTATAACCAAGTCTCTCATACGGAAGGCCACCCCTTCAGTTCTTCAATAGCAAGGGTGAGCTCAGTCACCCTAATGTCAATATATAATTAAGTATCTGACCTACCAGATATGAGGATTACCCATGTAATACATGATAAGATTTACAGTACTATAGAAGTCAACCATTATCCTCTCGAGGTCATTTTACCCAGAGAAGATCCCATCTATCCCTGTTGAGAACTTGACCTGCTCATTATACAGCTAACATTTGACCTTTTCATGCTTGGGGTATCTCCCTCGACCCACCATTACACTGATGTTGGACACATATATGAGAAAACTTATCAGGATGCAACCCACATAGCTGGCGTAATCGAACTTCAAGACGAAATGACCAAGGCCATCCCCTGCCAGAGGTCCCTCTAGAGGTACTCATATACCGTCGAGATGGAACTAGTCAACCCTGTTCCATATAACCACACCCATGGAAAGTTGACACCCTGCAATACATAGTGTCGACGCTAACTCACGCCAAATTTATCAATAAGATCTAACCTCGAGAGACATGATACGCCGAATATCGATACTATTACAAGAATATTTCTTATGAAGCCACCAACACCATAAGAAAAATGAACCAAGAAGAACACAAAATCTCTTCGATGATGAAGAACACCAAGAAATCGCTTTCGATAGTGAAGTTTGGTCAGGATTGTCCCTGTATACATAATCATTTCCAGATACACTTGGCCAGATAAATGAATAAGTCCTGTCTACAGTGGTAGAATTTCCCACCTATACCTCGATATCTGACGTGGACATACGATGGATTGATAATACAATGTGCCGAACTCTGAAGAAGGCCCTTAAAAGAATGAAACTAGTCCTCTCTTTGGATTAGACCGAAGTTATGGACCCAAAACCAACACCTCCCGCATCCTTAATTGACCTCTTGCTCTGTCTAGATAAGTTAAACAAGAAGACCGAGTATAACTTCTACTCTTTCCTGATGAAGAGGTCGACTTCCTCACCAGACCAGGTCGACACTCCACTCCTCCAAACCCCGTTAGTAAGGAGAAAGGCCCCCCTAAATTTTTTTATCACACCTCATCTTGGGGAAAATAATAAAATCCAGGAACAACTTCATAGGAAATCGATAAACATCACCATATGGGAGTTGATAGTTACGTCCCGAGAACACTGAGTTACCCTCGTTCATCTGTTGTCTCAATCTTTTGTGCTAAAAGACCTAAGTCTGATAACGATATTAGTCACTATGGAGTCCATTACCATGAAACAACACATTAGCTTCTGTGATGAGGACCTCCCTATACGAGGCCGTAATATCTGGTTCACACTGCACATCACCACAGAGGCATGTGTATAGATCATGGCCATAGTATTGATATATAATGGGTCCACCATTAATGTGTGCCGTCTTCACACTACCACCGGTAGAGGATACACGCCTTGGAGTTTACACCATCTTCTATGACCATCATGGCCTATAATAACACTCGCTGAGAGGTCCTAGGATTCATCACCATCACTCTTATAATAGGGTGTTTAAGTACTCGATGTTTGAGCCAGTTTCAGCCTCTTACTCAAAAGGCTTGGATACACCCCATGGAGGTATTACCCTTATCATTACATATGAAATTCAAATTCCCATTTGATAAGGAGGTCAGCACAATCCAAGGAGATGTCGATTGGGACATGTTGCCAGCACTAGTACTATTACCCTCTTGGATTCCCATCATGACAATAACTACATCTGCCTCAGTGGATTCTGAGTCATCCCCTCGCTCATATGATAGAAGAAGAGCCTATTATTCACATTGTAGTCGCCTGTTTATGAGATACCTTCCAGTACTCGAATTTGGACAAAAACATCAGGGAAACTTCAAGGTTGTCATCACCATGGAATAAAATGGAAATACCTATCTTGGGTATACCCCTAGCAGCAAATCCCCAACTTCAGGCCTAAGTCCTCAAAACCCCACATGAAGGGTGGAATGGGAATTTTTATCTCTAAGGATAGGGCTTCCCCTATCACGAACTTCCCGAATTATGGTGGGCTGAAGCAAATAAATTCTTATAACTAGAGATATAGATCCTCTATAAAGAAGGATTGTATGTGGATTAGGAGAAAATCCACAAGATCATCAACAACGAGATCAACGTATCATGGGTTACTAAGGAAGATAAAAAACTCCCTGAGCCAGAACTTGAATGGGGGTTACTCGTACTATTTCCTGATAAGCTTTCTTTGGTAGCTATGTTGGGTTCCTTAGACTTCATCCCTGTACAATGCTTCCATGATTGGTACACTACCTCCTCTACCTACGATATGAATGCTGAGAAAGGACGATTATTTAACATCCCCAAATTTAACCTCTACTTCCGTGTAACGAATTCAATGAACCCACCCCCTAAGTCACCACTTTTGGTAGAGCCTCACGATGCGACCTACTAGCCTTCGTGGGACTATCATTGGGATGAAGAAAGGCACCAAGTCTTATTACAATCCCTCTCTAAGTCACTCCCCTACACTTACCCCATAGTAGGCCTAAAGAAGGATCCCTCAATAAAATTTTAGGGAAAAATAACCTATCTCAAAGAACACTGATTGACTGGAATTTACCGAGGTGTCCTGTCACCGATGCCGATCATTTGTTAAATTCGACTCATCAATTATATACAAAAACCTAAACTATGACCACACTCTTTTAAGGGAGTATAACGTCCAGTCCGAGTATCAAATATCCACATAGAAAAGTTTCTACAATTTAATCGGTTTAATACTTCTAAAATAAAAGTGTAAAAGGTATTACTAACAAAAAGGAAAAGATAACAAAGAGAAAAGATTATACTAGGCGAGGGTATTTAAACTAAGATTAACAAAGCAAATAAAAACTATAGGTTGCGCTAGATATCCCTCACCCCGAGTTAATTGGTATAAATGGTTGCATGTGTTCACGAGTTATTAAGATTGAATATTGTTTCATCAATTAATTAAATAAAGAGTTGTCACACCCCTAAATTTGCATAAAAGACTACAATGATTTTGGCGTTAACAAATACCTCGGAAATTACACGCGCAAGGTCGTAAATACAGGGCATACGTGATATACCCCGTTAAATCTCCAAGGCATAACAACTAGGAAAACCCTATCGAAATAAACTCGTAAACTCCATCACCAAAGCAAAGCAACCAATCAACCCTAGGTGAGTTCAATCCAATACAACCTAGATTAAACTAGCTACAAAGCATAGTAAAAGACATGGAAATAAATGCAAGAAATTATACCTAATTAATCAAATCAAGTAAACTAATTAGAAAGCAAGTGAAGAAAGAATGTAAATAAAGCAATAAATAAAAGAAATACAACTTACATAAATTGGGAAGAAAGAGAAAAAGTGTTCTTACACAACCATAAATGGGTATACCCACTATATGAGCAAACCCTAGGAGGGAGAAAATGGCACACTCTCGATAATTCCCCAAACCCTAACCTAAGAGAAACAAACCCTAAAACTAAGTAAAATGAATTATATTTTTACAAATAAAACAAATCTCCCCTTATATACTAAGTTACAATAAAAGAAAAGGAAAACAAAAAGAAAAGAAAACAGGTGGTCGAAATCTACTTCAACCGGTCGATCGGTCCTTCGGGTAAAATTCCTTGTAAAGATCCCAAGTCAAAATCGCAAACACCAGTCGACCGGTGACCAGGGGCCGATCGACCGGTACTCTATTTTCAGCCAAGTCTGCTCAAGAATGGGGAGAAAAGGTGCAAATGGAATCGGTCATATCTTTTTCATTCGGACTTCAAACGATGTTCCATTCATGGCCACGCGAAGCCAAATTGACGAACTATGCTTTCGTAGAATTCCGCTGAGCCGGAGATGAAGAGTGAAATGTCTAAAATTCCCTTGAAGTAGCGTCCGACGATGGAACTTATCTGAAATGCAACATAACCTCACTTTAAGCGTTCTAATACCTACAATATCACAATTAACCACTATAAAGCATATAAGCATACATAATAGAGGTTATTTGGTTAACGAGCATAAACATAGGCATAAAGAGCACAAAAAGCGCTAGAATGTGTAAGGTAATGGGTGCGCATATGCAATATTCGTGACGTATCACACCCCCTAACTTAGACATTGCTAGTCCCTAGTGATGAAACAAACAAAACCAGTCCATAGAAGGTGACACAAAATGCATATATGCATCATAATATAAATGCCAATTTTTTAGGGAACACGATTGTATTTAGCGTATGCAATAAGCG
This sequence comes from Sambucus nigra, assembly GCA_949130495.1. Taxonomy (NCBI): domain Eukaryota; kingdom Viridiplantae; phylum Streptophyta; class Magnoliopsida; order Dipsacales; family Adoxaceae; genus Sambucus; species Sambucus nigra. The sequence continues at coordinate 77,000,581 of OX422212.1, read as the reverse complement.
GTTAAACCCCTAGGTTACCCTAGTGGACAAGTGTCGTCTCGTGAGGGTTTTCAGGGATGAAACCCACAAACATCATATGGTTTCCTCAAAATATGCCCAATCACACGCGACAAACTCAACAACACGAACAAGATTTCAACATGTTATTAGAAAGTGAATGAATTCACACACAAAGTCCGTATTATTAACATTATAGAAAGTAGAATTGAAAACTTAAAATGTGGGAGGGGAGTGAACACATGCAAAGGTTGATTTGGAAAAAACTTAAATAAATCGGATAATAAACATTAAAGCGTGCATACAAGTCAATCCTCACCGAGAATTACGCTCAAAAAATGAAATCACTATGAAATGGAGGTAATACGTGGGACATACGGGCATAAAGAGTAAATGTAAATGGAAACTATACCGCACACATGTCATTACATGAAGAACGCTATATAGGAAATAAAAATTTGTAATCTCAATGAAAGATACCGCTCATTAAAGGAGGTGAAATTCATTTTCACAGATTATCAAAACAATTCAATTTTTGAATTAAAATCACCCTAAGATCATATATGACTTGTATAGTGTTGTAATGTAGGTTTGGGGTTAAGGTATGAAATGAAAGAAATATATACGGATTCAAAGTGTTCGGGGATAAAAACTCGGGATAATGGGAGATTGCGGGCAATCCCAAAATTGGAAAACAAGTTCCCTAACAAGCATTAAATATGACAATAGGAGAGTAATCAAAGCTTATTTAACACAATATACATAAACTTTCTCTTTTCTTTTCTTTTTTTTTTTCTCATTTTTTCTTTTTCTTTTTCACTTTTTTTTTCAACGCACTTTTTTCTTCACTTTTCTCACTCTTTTCATGCTTAATTTCAACCACAAAGTAAGAACATCACTCAATCCCGAGTAACATTCCAAATAAAGATATGGAAGGTAATATGGTTTATAACTCCAATGTGGAGTTGGTTATATGATTTTGGGGTTATGAAACAAAAGGATAATTTATGGATCAAAGGGTTAAATAGGGAAATATATAAGGTGAGGTCAAAGCCAATATGGGTGATATAACAAAGATGACCTATGATCATTTCCCAAAGTTTACGCAATTCTCGAGTCAATTTTTTTTGAAAATCATGCTCAAGTAACACATTTCAAGATATAAACTTTAGGAAATGATCATAGGTCATCTTTGTTATATCACCCATATTGGCTTTGACCTCACCTTATATATTTCCCTATTTAACCCTTACGCAATTCTCGAGTCAATTTTTTTTGAAAATCATGCTCAAGTAACACATTTCAAGATATAAACTCAAATAATGAAAGATCAATGAAAGTATAGAGAGATTACTGACGAATTCAATGTTTTCAAAGAGGAAAGAATAGTGTATAATACTCACAAATGAAGGAAATCCCAAAGTTCACACGATGTAAGTATATACAAAGCAACAAAAGATTATCGAGTTATAAAAATCATAAACCAAATCAATATAACAAGAAAAGCGCATGTGCTCATGGGATAAAGTTTAATTCATGAAGTTATTCGTAATATCAATGATTTGAGGACTAAAGTCTAATAACTTATAAAATCGAGAACATGCATCATTGAGTTCTCTATTATATTGGACAATTATTGAAATTTCTCATCGGAAACAACGCAAAATGCCCAATAAAAGAGAAAAAGAAAGAAAATCTTTTTGAAATTTTTATTTTTTTACAAGAAAAGCATGCTTGGGAATAACATATAATCAAATAATGGAAACTACCAATGAATGGATAGAATATCCCACACCCCGTAACTTCAAACCTGACATTGTCCTCAATGTGAATTAAGAACCAAGTTAAAGAGAGGGAAATAATGATATTACCCAAAATGGAGCGATTTCGTGAAAGTACAAGTCCAATGATTCAACAAAACATATTTGTACCAAACATAACAAAAAATAAATAATAAAAACTTATCTAACTACACTAGACAATAAGTAAGAATAAAGAAAAATAAAACAAACTAAATATTTACAACCTACAATTTTAACTTCTAACTAACTATACACTAGAAGTTGAAATTTTTGAGGGTCCACCCAAAATACAATTTGACTTTGGAGGATCAACGGGGGACCCTATCTTTCATGTATACCTTTCAAAAAATAGGAATTCCATTTGAACAACTGAAGGCATGTGTAAGGCAGAAGAAATGAACCATCGCCAATCAAAAGTTTTTGGGGGACAACAGGGGATTTGGATAAAATGGGTGACAAAAGCATGAAGGGGCAAAAAAATAGAATTTTCTCCCAAATATTTTGAAATTGGAATGGGAGGTGGCGCACATGAAGGCAAAGATGCCTTCATGGAAAGCAACTCGAGCAAGTACTCCTCATTGGTGAAGGGTTCAACGTTTTAAAGTTTGGCATCGATTCATCGGGTACTTATAACGGTTCGATAATAAAGAATGAAAAGGGGGAGGAAAAAATTCAAACTCAAGAGATGAGCCATCATCGCTTGAAGGTTGAGTTTCGAAGAAAATAAGATCAATTTTAATGAAATATTCTTCTTTGGGGGGCAGAGAAGAAATCATTTCATTGCAAATGGATACTACATCCATTTCATCCTTAACTTTTATCCTCTACTATACTATGGTCCAAGTGAAGGATGATTTATTCCAAACTAGGCATCGATTCCTCATTTGGTTCAAAACATTCTTTAAAAGTCTCGGAAGAAAAATCATCGTCGGATTTAAATAATAAATCCAATTCTAGCTCCCAACAATGATTTTCTTCCAGATAACGGTTTTTAAATTTGTCATCTTCAAGCATCTTCAAGCCCTCACCGAAAGTCATAGGCCGAGGTGCAATTTCTTGATAATGAAAAGTTTGGAAACTATCGTCGGAACTACAATCAAAATCATCATTATAAGAATTTTGAAAGCTATTTCAAATCTTTTAAACATTCTTATAATAAGGATTTTGAGGCCTAACATCGGAATAATTATTCCCAAAATTTCCATAACCCATAATTTGACTTTCGTTATACTCGCCCAAAGACATTTTAGGTGTTAAAATTGTTTGGATTTGTAAGTATTGACCAAAAGTCATAGGGGTAGGGAGATTTTGAGAATTATGATTACAATTACCGAAATAATTGGAATAAGACATGCTTACCCCAACAGAGGCTCGAGATGGAAAATTCCATAAAGTGATTTGCGGAGAAAAAATTCAAGCGGTTCTTGGTGCTCAAATGTATAAGTCCTACAAAAACGTTAACAAAAAATAAAAATAGAAATAAAATACTAAGAAATACTAAATCAAATAAATTCTAAAACAGCAAGTCCTTGGCAACGACGCCATTTGATTGACTGGGTTTTTTCGAGGTGTCGCATCATCGACACCGGTTATTTGTTATATTCGACTCACAAATTCTATAAAAAAACCTAAACTATGACTACATTCTTTTAAGGGAATATATCGGCCAGTCCGGGTATCAAAAATCCACAGAGACAAGTTGCTAAAAGTGTAAAAGGTATTGCTAACAAAAAGGAAAAGATAACAAAGAGAAAAGATTATAATAGGCGAGGGTATTTAAACTACGATTAAAAAAGCGAATAAAAACTATAGGTTGGGGTAGATATCCCTAACCCCGAGTTAATTGGTATAAATGGTAACATGGGTTCACGAGTTATTAAAATTGAATATCATTTCATCACTTAATTAAATCAAGAGTTGTCACAACCCTAAATTCGCATAAAAGACTATTATGTTTTTGGCATCAACAAATACCTCAAAAATTACGCATGCAAGGTCGTAAATACGAGGCATGCATGATATACCTCGTTAAATCTCCTGGCGTAATAACTAGAAAAACCCAATCGAAATAAACTTGTAAACTCCATCACCAAAACAAAGCAACCAATCAACCTAGGCGAGTTCAATGTAACACAACCTAGATTAAACTAGCTACAAAGCATAGTAAAAGACATGGAAATAAATGCAATAAATTATACCTAATTAATCAAAGCAAGTAAACTAATTAGAAAGAAAGTAAAGAAAGCATGTAAATAAAAAAATAAATAAAAGAAATACAACTTACATAAATGGAGAAGAAAGAGGCATAGTGTTCTTACACAACCATAAATGGGTAAACCCATAATATGAGCAAACCCCAGGAGGTAGAAAATGGCACACTATGCATCCTTCCCCAAACCCTAACCTAAGAGAAATAAACCTTAAAACTAAGTAAAATGAATTATATTTTTACAAATAAAAAAAGTCTCCCCTTATACATTAAGTTACAATAAAAGAAAAGGAAAAAGAAAAGAAAAGAAAACAAGTGGCGAAATCTGCTTCAACCCGTCGACCGCGAGGTCATGACCGACCGTCTGGTCCTTCAAGTAAAAGCCCCTATAAATATCCCAAGGCAAAATAACAAACACCGATCAACCGGTGGCCAGGGGATCATCGATCGGTTAGGGCTGGCAATTTTTGACACGATAACCCGTTTATGGTAATAACCCGAAATGACTCGAACTTGACACGATTAGCTTGTATAGATTTAAGAGTACCAAAAACTTATGCTTTAATAAAAATCAACGCGACCCAAAAATGACATGACTAACCCGAATTGCCACCCCTACGATCGGTACTCTGTTTTCTAGTCAAGTCTGCTCAAGAATGGGGAGAAAAGGCGCGAACAGAATCGGACATATCTTCTTCGTTTGGACTCCAAATGACGTTCCGTTCACTACCCCGCAAAGCAAACTTGATGAACTATGCTTCCATGGAATCTCTCTGAGCCTAAGATGAAGAGTGAAATGATTAAAATACCCTTGAATTAGCGTTCGACGATGAAATTTCTCTAAAATGTAACATAACCGCACTTTAAGTATTCCCATACCTACAAAAGTATAATTAACCCATGCAAAGCATATAAACGTACATAATATAAGTTATTTGGTGAACGAGCATAAATATAGGCATAAAGAGCACAAAAAGTGCTAGAATGCGTAAGGTAAAGGGTGTGCATATGCAATATTTGTGACGTATCAAACACCGTCTGCCCAAGCCTACAGTTCATCCTAAGGTTCCCCAACATAATCCAACCCACATCATTACCAACATACTAGGAACTACGACACTAGATAACTGGACTTCTATCAGATGTATCCTGACACCCGTCATTCAGAAGCCCTTTGAGTTTGGCCTGTTAGCAAAAAAGTACCCCCATCCCCTCCCCTAATGTATCCCTTTATAAAGAAATTTTTTATGTTATTATTATCAATGTTGTCCTTCCTCCCTTTGATGGCATAATAAATAATAATTTCTAGTATTTTCCTGCATGTGTTTCTTGTGATGATTATGAATCCAATGATGTATTAGAACTCAAACCTAATAATGATGACTCTGAGGATCTAAAATACTTAGAACACTTACAAAAATTTGACCAAATTCAAAATAGATGTATATCTCCCAATGAGGATGGCACAATAACCATAAACTTGGGTACACCCCCAAAGACTAAACATTTATAAATAGGGTCATCCCTAGATGAGAACGAATAAAAGGATCTCATAGGGCTCTTTGACAACTTTATAAATATATTTACTTGGTCTTACATCGACATGCCCAATATTGACCAAACTATTATCATGCATGAGATACATACTCTCCCTAATGCAATACCCCAAAAGTAGAGACTCCGTAAATCGATACTAGAATGGTCCTTGAAGTCAAAGGAGGAAATGAAGAAATAACTCAATGTCGATTTCATCCGAGCAGTGGAGTATCCCACTTAGTTAGCCAACATCATACCAATACCCGAGGCCAACATAAAAAAATTGAATGTCTATAGATTATAGGGATATCAATCGGGCCTGATCCAAGGATGATATCCTTTTATCGCACATCGAATCATTGGTATATTGCATGGATAAAAAGCACTTAAGTCCTTTGTAGAAAGGTTCTCCGATTATAACCAGATAAAAATGCACCCTGATCACCAAGAGAAAATTGGATAAATTACCCCATAGGGGACGTACTATTATACAATTATGACCTTTGATCTCAAGAATGATGAGGATACTTACCAAAGACTAGCCACGGCCATCCTAAATGACCTCATATATAAGGAAGTATAAGTCTAAGTGGAAGACATGATCATCAAGTCCAAAGATCGTAAATGGCACATTCTGGCACTCCGGAGATTATTCCAAAGGTTACACCTCTTCAAAATGAGGCTAAATCCCCAAAAGTGTGTCTTATGAGTCACTAAAAGTAAAGTGATTGGGTTCATCATCAATAAATAAGGAATCGAGGTAAACCCCGCTAAGACCAAAGCCAAACGGGAGATGCCACCACCAAAAATAGTGAAAGAGGTCAGAAGGTTCCTAGGCCATATACAATTCATAAGTCGATTTATCAACCAGCTTACCACCACTTACGAACCCATCTTCTAAATACTCAAGAAAGACTCACCCAAAGAGTGGAACTGAAGGCCCCTATGTAGACACTTATAGGTTTATGGTTTACTTGCATAATAGTTTATAGCTACATAAGTCTTCATCTAGTTGAATCAAGGTTTGAAAATATATTTGTATAATTAGTGTCTAGGTTAGTTGCTAGACCTTCAATCTCAATGTCCCATTTTGGTTTGCTCAAGTCAATTCTTCAAAGCTCAAGGCTCAAGAAAGGTAGTCCCTCAAGTTTTTAGTATTCTCAAAGAAAAGCTCAAATAGGATCACACACCATATTACACAAACACATTACACACACACTAATTTGTCGCATATTATGGTTATGTGTATGTATTGGTATTTAAATCTAATTAAAATTGAATTAATTTATAATTAGATTAATTAATTCATTTGCTCATTTTAATATGAAAAAAATGAAAATATAATTATTATGATCAATTCTGATGTAAATATTTTTCTATAATTTTTCCTGAATTTTCTTGAATTTTTAGACATAAAATTCAATTTGTTTAGAATTAAAAATTACATTTAAAATCTCTTTTAAATAAATCTAGATTATTTAAAAAATAATACACGGATTATACTTGGTTCTATACATGGTATTATATATCGGGCATACTGTATATATACACTCAAATGGTCATATTGTGTAGAGAGACCAAGAATATTCTATTGCATCACACCTGGCACACACGTGTCATTAATCTAGCCTATCTACTTGTGTTTCTTTATGAACCAATGGGTCCAAACGTTATCAATAGCCTATATATTTTTTGCAATCCGTTTGTTGATCTCACTACTCAATCAGACCACTCTTGTGACTCTATAAACTAGACGTGTTGGCTTTCATTTTTTAACACACAAGAGGAGTAACAAAATTCTGCCAAAATTGTTTCTAGAGAGAAAAACAGAGAGAGAGAGAGAGAGAGAGATAGAGAGAGAGAACACACACAAACATACACCCAATACGTTTGTGTTGATAAAGATCTAACTAAATCCATATTTTGTTTCTTCAACAAATACACAAAAACCTTCATATTTGTTTAATATGTGTTGCATTTGTTTTTGAAAAAATTGTTTCATCTTGAAACAAAACTTTGTTTGTGTTAACTCTAACTTAGGGAAGTTCTCTGATGTTTAGAAAATTTTAAAAACCCTAATTTTCTGATTCACATGTAACACCCCGTATTTTTGGTGCATTAAATACGTAATTAATTCGAAAATTCTAAATTACTAATGTGTCGTAATTTAAAAGGAATTAATTATGGCAAAATATATTTAAATATTAATCGGGGAGTAAATGGTTAATATTTAGGGGAATTTATTTACTAAGTGAATAGTAATTATTTATTTAAGTCATTTCGAGTATTAATGACAGGGTATGCACTTATCTCAACCGGGAGTCGGTATAGACTAAAGGGGTGGGGGGATAAGTAATTTTTATAAATTAATTCGGATGCCAATTCTGAGTGTTTGGTTGAGTCCGAATGGGCCGAGATAGTCGAAAAAGTGTACCCGGGGGTAGTAACCAGGTCACGGGACATTTTTAGACATAGCCGGGCCCACACGGGAGCATTTGGGTCACTTGGGCTTGGCCCATTAGGCAAAAAACGGGACTTAGGTAAATTGTTAAATTAGAAGAAATAAGAAAACGGCTGATGTGAGTTTAGAAAAAGGCTAAGTGTGTTAAGGAACCCTAATAGCAGTTAAAGGCAGTTTTGGGATCACTAGAGGGCCAACAAGGGTCATCTTCAACCTTGGAATTCATCTCCAAATCAGACACTACGAAACCTAAGGCAAGTGGATAACTTGCAATAATATTGAATCTGTTTTTCAATTCATATTCATGTGATGTGATTGATTTAAAATTCGTTTTGGGTGTTCATGGCATAAACATGGGAATTTGAAAGACAATAATCTGATCTACGAATTTGAATGAGGATTTATATAAAATCTGATAGTTATAAGTTGATGCATATCTGGTAAGATGATATCTGGACAATTAAAAACGGATTTGATGATGGAACTTGGTTTGTAAATGGGTTAAGGGATAAAGATGAACTTTTTCCCAAATTTAGAAATTATAGTTAATGGACGAATTAATAATGTTGGTGGACATTTTGGAGATCCCAAATAAGTTTTCTAACATGTATTAAGGTTAAGAGGGCTTGAGGTTGCTGGTAGAAGAAACTAGGGTTTGAGAAATTTTGTCCATGGCTGATTCTGTCTTCGCGAAGAAGACGAAGACCTGCTCGATAGATCGATCGAAGGTCTGTGGTCGATCGATCGAAGGTCGGCAGAATCTGGGAAATTCGCCCAGTTATGTATATAAGAGGAAAATTATATAAAAATTCTTATGTAATTAACTATTGAGAGATTAATACATGAGTTTAAATCTAATTAATCATGAGTAAAGTTAATTAGACTTTGAGGGAATTTTTGTGTGACACGCCTGGATTATAAATTTGGGAGTCGGGAATTTAGACTCGGGGGAGGTTATTTCGGGCTACGAGAGTAAGTCCAAATTTATGGTGGGGGCGACACCAAAGGTGACTAAATTAATTAATGTGAAAATTAATTAATAATTAGGGTTGGACCATAAACTCTTAATAAATTAAATAGGCTTGTGTTACGGATTTAGTACATGGTGTAGCCGGGACATTTTATATTTGTGTATATATATATATATATATATATACGGTGTGTGATGGTATATATTTATAGTATGTGCATTAATATCAGAGATTGAATATTATTAGTATATACTCTAGTGCTATAGGGGAGGTTGAGCATAGTGGATGAATACCCTAGCTTGAGGAGTAGGGTGCGTATATTCCCAGGTCATAGCGTCCGTTATATGGGGTGAGGGGCATCTAACTTCCAGGGAAGGAATATGCCGCCTCCAATCGTATGCCAAACTAAGTTAGTGAGCGAATCTGACTTGGTTAACTAGGTTATGTGAATACACCTAGTGGGATAACACTTTAGAGAAATTATATTTTTGAGTATTTTTACTCGGTGGGATATTAGTATTAAATGTTGTTTCAAGTATGGTTTTGAATACTGCAATATGATTAAATATATAATTAGTTAAATAATTATATATGGGATAATTAATACGTAGTGTTAAATGTATTATGTGCATAACAGGTGTGAATGTTATATGAAATTAAAAAGGATAATGATTTAATAAAGTTGACGTTTATAATAACTTAAAAGTCATGATTAAGGCATACACGGTTAAAGTAGGTTAATTGTAAGGATTAACGTAAGTATTGGTTCAGGAGCGTAGGACCTAGGTAAATTAAATGGAAGCGTTAGTAGTGCACATTAGAGGAGGAGTAAGGAAGTCCTCAAGAGAGTGAGGCACTAACTAAAATATGAAGAGCATGCATATTTACTTATTACTGCAAGTTAATCATTTGTTAAATGTTTTCAAATATTTTTGGGTACTAACCCTTGCTATAAATTTTTTTAAAAACCTTTTAGGTGTCCAGCCACAGGGACGCCAGGCTTGACTCCATTCCAGGCATCCGTTGCTGCAGCATATGTGGATGTTGTGGGGTTTTTGATAGACGCCTCCTTCTGTAATTCGTGTAGAGACTCTCTAGTAGTTATTTGAGCATGTCGCTCACAGTTTACTTATTAGTTTTAGACTTATTGAGATTGTCTTCTTGTCTTTACTTGTATTGGATATTTGGACCGATGGTTTATTCGGTTAGGTATTTTATTTGTGGATGGTTATTTTAGTTAACTATGATTGTGTATTATTTTATGTTCCGCATGAGTTTTATTTAATTAATTGAAAGATAAAAATTGGCACCCGTATACTTTTCTCACTTAGGTGGTTAGTAATTAAAAAGACGATAGTGATGCTAAGAATGAACTAACTGAGAAACCTGTTCTAACTTGATTTAGGACTGATCACCCGGGATTAATTAGGCGGGGTGTCACAGATGGTATCAGAGCGTCAGGTTCTAGCGTCCTTAGGATCTTCGCAGCTTTCTACATTTCAGCGTAGCACTCGGTTATTATAGAGCCCTATTATTAGGACTGTTGATTCATTTTTCGAATATGAGATATCATATTTCTGCTGTGAGTATTTTTGTGTAAACTGTGTACTTATGTGATTCAATCTATTTCAGATTCCACCGAGGAGACTGAGAGTAGAGAGGGATGAGGCTAGGGATGAGATCAGGGAGGCTCACCAGGAGCCACAAGTACCGCCACCACCCCCCCCACCCGAGTTGATTTCCACTACTCAGGTGGCAGTGATAGTGGCCCAGGCTGTCGAGACTGTAATGCGAGATATGGCAGCTCACTTTCCACAGCCCCAGGCACCACCTCCAGTGGCACCAGCAGTTCAGGCTCCAGTGGGGCCACCGTCTTGGCAGAGAGTTAGGGAGACCTTCCAGAAGGGTCACCCACCTGAGTTTCAGGGTAGCACAGATGTAGTAGAGGCTTGTGACTGGAAGAAGAACATTCAGTGCCATCTGCGCATGCTGGAGTGTATCGAGGTACAGAAGCAGATGCTTGCTACCTTTCATCTGTCGGGGGGAAGCCTTACAGTGGTGGGAGTCAGTTACCACCGCTGAGGAGCGAGACTTGATGCCGATAGCAGAGTTCTGGGTGCGGTTTGACCGTAAATACTTTCCACCAGCAGTAGAGGCTGAGATGAGAAAGAAATTCAGTGATTTAGTATAGGGTGACCGATCAGTGACAGACTATGAGGAAGAGTTCACCCGTTTGGCAAACTTTATGCCAAATGAGGTGAGCGATGAGGATTGAAAGAAATCGAGGTTTATGGATGGTTTAGCCTGGTGGATCAGGTAACATTTGATTGGGAATACGACGTTAGTGACGTATACAGATGTCATTAACGCCTCACTTGTACACTGCCAGGATCATCGCTTCCATACGAAGGGAAGCAAGAGAACAGGGGAGCCGAGCCAACAGGGCTAGGCAGTTACTAGTGGTGACACAAGTGGTGCTCAGCAGCAGACGGTCAGTCAGCAAGGGAATCAGGCTAAGAAGTTTAAGCCTGGTGGGTTCCGACCGGGAGGACAAGGGTTCAGGAAGGGACAGTCGGGCCCAAATCAGCAGCAACAGGTTACGCAGGGCCGTTAGGGCCAAGGGAACAATGGGGGAGGCTAACAGGGCCAAGACCAGCCACGCCAGGGCCAACGACAGGGGGATGGTCAGAGACGCTATTTTGTCTGTGGCCAGCCAGGACATTTCAAGAGGGAGTGCCCACAGAGGGGCAGAGGTCAACAGCAGGAGGCCCAACAGGGGAAACAAGAGCAGATGCCGCCAGTAGCAGCAGCAGCACCCACTCCACCATAGCAGGGACAGATGCACTGATGCGTGTATAACGTCCGGGATGTTCCCAATCCTCCAGCGCAGTAAGCACCGCCAGCAGTGGATGGTATGTTTCTCATTCATGGTTATGAGGGTAGTATTCTTTTCGACACGGGAGCATCACATTCATTCATTAAAAATAACTTTGCTAAACGGGTCGGACTACTAGAGACCGCGGGTAGTCTTCGGATGTGTGTAGAGTCGCCAGTAGGCAGCGGGGCTACGATCCACTCGATTTGTCGGGGTGTGGACATTGGGATTGGGAGACTTAGTTTAGCAGCGGACCTCTTGGTGTTAGATATGTACGGATACAATGTCATCTTGGGTATGGATTGGTTGGCAGGTTATCGGGCGACGGTGGATTGCTACGAGAGGACCATCGTGTTCTCCATTCCAGGGCAGGAGATATTTTTGATAGCAATGCCACTACCTGAGTGAGGGTCACACACACACTTTTATTGTATTGAGGAGGAAACCTCACAGGAGGTGGCTATTCCGTTGGACTCAATACCAGTGGTGAGAGACTTTGAGGATGTGTTTCAGGAGATACCAGGGTTGCCACCTAGTAGGGAAATTGAATTTGTAATCGATTTAGCCTCGGGGATGAGGCCAATTGCTCGGGCCCCATACCGTTTGGCCCCTTCAAAAATGCATGAGTTGAGAGAGCAGATTCAGCAGCTTCTGGGTCAAGGCTTCATTCGACGGAGTACATCGCCGTGGGGTGCACCGATATTATTTGTAAAGAAGCGAGATGGCTCACTACGGTTATGCGTGGACTATAGAGAGCTGAATAAGGCCATGATACGGAATAAGTATCCGTTGCCTAGGATTGATGATCTATTTGACCAGTTGAGAGGGGTGTCTTACTTCTCTAAGGTCGACTTGAGGTCAGGGTATAATCAACTACGTATCCGAGAGGAGGATGTTCCTAAGACCGCTTTCTTATCGCAGTATGGATCTTATGAGTTCAGGGTTATGCCATTCAGGCTCACCAATGCACCAACAGTGTTCATGGACATCATGAACAGGGTTTTCCGGGAGTTTCTCGATCAGTTTGTCATCGTGTTCATTGATGACATACTGATCTACTCGCGCACAGAGGAGGAGCACGCAGAGCACCTGCGTTTAGTATTGCAGACATTGCGGGAGCACCAGCTCTATGCCAAATTTGTTAAGTGTGGATTTTGGCTACGGGAGGTTCAGTTTCTTGGCCACGTGGTGTCAGACCGGGGTATTGCGGTAGATCCGAGTAAAGTATCGGTGGTGAGGGAGTGGGAACAGCCCACGACACCGAATGAAGTGCACAGTTTTCTAGGATTTGCCGGTTATTACAGGCGGTTCATCAAAGGATTCTCAAATATTGCAGGCCCTTTGACGAATTTGACCCTAAAAGGGGTACCTTTCACGTGGAGTGATCATTGTCAATTAGCTTTCGATGAGTTAAAGGACAAGTTGACATCTGCACCCATGCTTGCATTACCGAAAGGAGGATTAGAGTATCGGGTTTACACTGATGCATCCTTACAGGGACATGGGGGTGTGCTTCAGCAGGAGGAAAGGGCTATAGCTTATGCGTACAGGAAGCTAAAGCCCCACGAGAAGAATTACCCCACTCATGACCTGGAGTTAGCAGCGGTCGTTTTTGCTTTGAGGATATGGAGACATTATCTTCTGGGGGAGCAGTTCACGTTATTCACGGATCACAAGTCACTTCAGTATCTCTTCACTCAGAAGGATCTGAATATGAGGCAGAGGCGATGGCTAGAATTTGTGAAAGACTACCAGTTTGATATTCAGTATCATCGTGGTAAGGCTAATGTGGTAGCAGACGCATTAAGTCAGAGATCGACTGGGGAAATATCAGAAGTCTGGAAAGCGAAGTGGAGAGAACTTCGATATGAGGATGATATAGCCAGGGCTTGTATGTCAGCATTGTCCATCACACCTGAGATTATTATTCGGGTTATGAGGGCTCAGGCAGAGGATCAGACCTTCCGGGATACGGTGAGCCAGTTGCTAGCTGAGGGAGCAGAGGGTTACTCGGTCAGCTCGGAAGGAGGCTTACGCCTTAATGGGAGGTTGATTGTGCCAGAGGATGAGGAGTTGAGGCACGCTGTTATGACGGAGTCTCATGGGTCGAGATTCGCAGTACATCCCGGTGGGGATACGATGTATCAGGATATGAGGAGACAGTATTGGTGGGCAGGAATGAAACTAGACATAACAGAGTTTGTTTCGAAATGTGCTAGATGTCAGCTCGTGAAAGTTGACCATCAGAGACCATCAGGAATGTTACAACCACTTGAAATTCCCGTGTGGAAGTGGGAGAGCATCTCCATGGACTTCATTACAGGGTTACCGACATCGCAGAAGGGACACGATTCCATATAAGTCATTGTGGATCGGTTGACCAAAGTGGCCCACTTCCTGCCGGTTCGCACAGACTTTGAGAAAATGCGTTATGCGCAGCTATTCATAGTAGAGATTGTGAAGCTGCACTGGGTACCGATAAATATTGTGTCGGATAGGGACAAGATCTTAGTGGCCCACTTTTGGCAGAGTTTTCAGGAAGCCATGGGCACGGAGTTACGTTTGAGTACAAACTATCACCCATAGACTGACGGACAGACTGAGAGAGTCAATCAGATGTTGGAAGATATGCTCAGAATGTGCATATTAGACTTTGGTGGAGGTTGGGAGAAATATCTTTCTCTGGTAGAGTTTGCATATAACAACTCTTACCAATTCACGATCGGCATGGCACCATTCGAGGCGCTATACGGGAGACCTTGTCGTTCAACCGCTTATTGGTTAGAGGTGGGGGATAACAAACTATTGGGGCCGGAGATTGTTCAGGATACATCTCCCAAGATAGAGCTGATACGAGGGAGGATTCGAATAGCTCAAGATAGGGAGAAATGTTACGCTGATTCTTCATGGAAACATGTAGAGTTAGAGATTGGGGATTAGGTATTGGTTTGGGTGTCCCCTATGAAAGGGGTGATGAGGTTCGGCAAGAAGGGTAAGTTAGCACTCAGGTACGTGGGACCTTTCCCTATTATCGAGAGGGTGGGGCCTGTAGCCTACAGGCTAGGATTACCGGAGCATCTTCAGTGGATACACGACGTGTTCCATGTGGCATCGCTGAAGAAATATCGCAGGATCGAGAGGGCCTTCTGGCACATTCCACTCGAGGAAATTGATTTACAGCCAGACATCTCATATGAGGAGAGACCGGTGGATATTCTGGACCCTAGCGAGCGGAAGTTACGATCCAAGGTTGTTCCATTAGTTAGAGTACAGTGGGGTCATCACAACGTTGACGAGTCTACCTGGAAGCGGGAGGAGGATATGCGGGAACAATATCCTGAGCTTTTCATCACATGTATGACCTAATTTCGGGGGAGAAATTCCTTTGTAAGGGGGGGAGTATGTAACACCCCGTATTTTAGGTGCATTAAATACGTAATTAATTCGAAAATTCTAAATTACTAATGTGTCGTAATTTAAAAGGAATTAATTATGGCAAAATATATTTAAATATTAATTGGGGAGTAAATGATTAAATATTTAGGGGAATTTATTTACTAAGCGAATAGTAATTATTTATTTAAGTCATTTCGAGTATTAATGACAGGGTATGCACTTATCTCAACCGGGAGTCGATATAGACTAAAGGGGTGGGGGGATAAGTAATTTTTATAAATTAATTCGGATTCCAATTCTGAGTGTACGGTTGAGTCCGAATGGTCCGAGATAGTCGGAAAAGTGTACCTGGGGGTAGTAAACGGGTCACGGGGCGTTTTTAGACATAGCTGGGCCCACACGGGGGCATTTGGGTCACTTGGGCTTGGCCCATTAGGCAAAAAACGGGATTTCGGTAAATTGTTAAATTAGAAGAAATAAGAAAATGGCTGATGTGAGTTTAGAAAAAGGCTAAGTGTGTTAAGGAACCCTAATAGCAGTTAAAGGCAGTTTTGGGATCACTAGAGGGCCAACAAGGGTCATCTTCAACCTTGGAATTCATCTCCAAATCAGACACTACGAAACCTAAGGCAAGTGGATAACTTGCAATAGTATTGAATCTGTTTTTCAATTCATATTCATGTGATGTGATTGATTTAAAATTCGTTTTGGGTGTTCATGGCATAAACATGGGAATTTGAAAGACAATAATCTGATCTACGAATTTGAATTAGGATTTATATAAAATCTGATAGTTATAAGTTGATGAATATCTGGTAAGATGATATCTGGATAATTAAAAACGGATTTGATGATGGAACTTGGGTTGTAAATGGGTTAAGGGATAAAGATGAACTTTTCCCAAAATTTAGAAATTATAGTTAATGGACGAATTAATAATGTTGGTGGACATTTTGGAGATCCCTAATAAGTTTTCTAACATGTATTAAGGTTAAGAGGGCTTGAGGTTGCTGGTAGAAGAAACTAGGGTTTGAGAAATTTCGTCCATGGCTGATTCTGTCTTCGAGAAGAAGACGAAGACCTGCTCGATCGATCGATCGAAGGTCTGTGGTCGATCGATCGAAGGTCGACAGAATCTGGCAAATTCGCCCAGTTATGTATATAAGAGGAAAATTATATAGAAATTCTTATGTAATTAACTATTGAGAGATTAATACATGAGTTTAAATCTAATTAATCGTGAGTAAAGTTAATTAGACTTTGAGGGAATTTTTTGTGTGACACGCCTGGATTATAAATTTGGGAGTCGGGAATTTAGACTCGGGGGAGGTTATTTCGGGCTACGAGAGTAAGTCCAAATTTATGGTGGGGGCGACACCAAAGGTGACTAAATTAATTAATGTGCAAATTAATTAATAATTAGGGTTGGACCATAAACTCTTAATAAATTAAATAGGCTTGTGTTACGGATTTAGTACATGGTGTAGCCGGGACATTTTATATTTGTATATGTATATATATATATATATATATACGGTGTGTGATGGTATATATATATATATATAGTATGTGCATTAATATCAGAGATTGAATATTATTAGTATATACTCTAGTGATTTAGGGGGAGGTTGCGCATAGTGGATGAATCCCCTAGCTTGAGGAGTAGGGCGCGTATATTCCCAGGTCATAGCGTCCGTTATATGGGGTGAGGGGCATCTCACTTTCAGGGAAGGAATATGACCGCCTCCAATTGTATGCCAAACTAAGTTAGTGAGTGAATCTGACTTGGGTAACTAGGTTATGTGAATACACCTAGTGGGATAGCACTTTAGAGAAATTATATTTTTGAGTATTTTTACTCGGTGGGATATTAGTATTAAATGTTGTTTCAAGTATAGTTTTGAATACTGCAATATGATTAAATATATAATTAGGTAAATAATTATATATGGGATAATTAATACATAGTGTGAAATGTATTATGTGCATAACAGGTGTGAATGTTATATGAAATTAAAAAGGATAATGATTTAATTAAGTTGACGTTTATAATAACTTAAAAGTCATGATTAAGGCATACTCGGTTAGAGTAGGTTAATTGTAAGGGTTAACGTAAGTATTGGGTCAGTAGCGTAGGACCTAGGTAAATTAAATGGAAGCGTTAGTAGTTCACATTAGAGGAGGGGTAAGGAAGTCCTCAAGAGAGTGCGGCACTAACTAAAATATAAAGAGCATGCATATTTACTTATTACTGTAAGTTAATCATTTGTTAAATGTTTTCAAATGTTTTTGGGTACTAACCCTTGCTATAAATTTTTTTAAAAACCTTTTAGGTGTCCAGCCACAGGGACGCTAGACTTGACTCTATTCCAGGTATCCGTTGCTGCAGCATATGTGGATGTTGCGGGGTTTTTGATAGACGCTTCCTTCTGTCATTCGTGTAGAGACTCTCTAGTAGTTATTTGAGCATGTCGCTCACAGTTTATTTATTAGTATTAGACTTGTTGAGATTGTCTTCTTGTCTTTACTTGATTGGATATTTGGACCGATTGTTTATTCGGTTAGGTATTTTATTTGTGGATGGTTATTTTAGTTAACTGTGATTGTGTATTATTTTATGTTCCGCATGAGTTTTATTTAATTAATTGAAAGATAAAAATTGGCACCCGTCTACTTTTCTCACTTAGGTGGTTAGTAATTAAAAAGACGACAGTGATGCTAAGAATGAACCAACTGAGAAACCTGTTCTAACTTGATTTAAGACTGATCACCCGGGATTAATTAGGCAGGGTGTCACATCACAACTATTTATACCCAATTTATGCTTCTGTTTATGAGAAAGAAAATCTCTCTACAAATTTTTTTAGTTTATGCTTGATCTATTACCTCTATAGTTATAAACTCCTACCGTGTAAAGTTTTTTTAAGATGTCTTGACTTTGTACACTCAATATTGACATTCGAAGGTTGATCTTTTTGATCACGACTCTTTTCCCTATTTTAAGCCTAATAGTACGATTTTATTTGTTGCAAGAGATCCTCTTGTTTATTTGTTCATGTTTTATAAATCTCACATGCAACACGTGTATGCATCTGAGTTAGTTTCGTGTTAACTAAAAATTGATATATCTTTTGATGATAATAAAAATGTGCTATTACTTTGTTCTTGAACTTGAACTTTAATACCTATTGAGAACCTTGCATGTAGACCAGGACAAAACCAAATTTAGACCTGACCTATATTTCAATTGGACCTAAAATCGAGGCCTGATTGAGACTTTTGTCCCATAACATACATGTTTACGTTTTATGTTAAAGCCTTATATAATAACTAAACTAAAACTGGTTAGAGTTTGAACTAAAAAAATATATCGTTTTGCTAAAAACAATCATGTATATATTGTTAATAAAGTGTATTTTAAAAATCTGTACTTAAAAGATTGTTTATTTGCCTTGATTGTATTGTTTGAACAACTGATATACACACTTTTACATATTTTTCTTAAAAATTTTACACACTGCATAAAGTATTTTTCATAAAAGGAAAATTAGTTATGTTTGATTGTTTATTCACAATACACACACACATCATATTGATCATGTATTGTATGTTAATTAAGTCACACTATTACATTCAAGCACTGAGCGATTCTGAGAGAGTGAGAGGAATCTGCAAGAAGTAAAGAGGAGACATTTCAACAAAGCTGAGAACGAAGCAGAAGTGAGTCATACCAAGAAGAGGGTTTTGGTATAGATAACTTGGCTAAATTTTGCTAGTTTTAGTTTGTTACTTGTAATCTCATTATGTTTTTTATTTTAGTGGAATTTAGTAGTTTAGGTGATCCTCAGAAGGGTCCGTGACTTTTCCCAGGGGAAGGGTTTTTGCCACGTTAAATAAATCCCGCGTGCTATAAATTTTTGTCATATAATATCATATGAAAAAGTAGGGTAACAAGATTAGAAACGCACCTAACTAAACTGGTATCTATATTGTCTCTTTGATATCATGTTTAATCAAGATAATATAAGTTGGACTGAAACTAACTAACTCAACCCAATTAGGTTGTTAATAATGTTAGCAGATTAAGTAAAAAGTTTAAACTGGTTCCTCTGCGATCCTTGGTTGCAACTTGTAAGTATTTGGGTGCTTAATAAACACTAGTCGCTTCTGTAAAATATTTTAAAGTGCATTTACCCCCGCTCAGGAACCCCCAGTTCCATGAAGCATTTGAGAAAATATAGGAATATCTTGTCACCCCCTTTTAGTACCTACCTAATTAGGATAACCTCGCTTACTCTTCATGACCACAAATGACATGGCCGCGAGAGCCGTCTGGCTTAATAAATAGAGAGTTCCATAAAGTAATGTAGCCTCTACTACGTCAATAAGAAACTAGTATCCTACGAGCTCAGATATGCTGTCTTGGAAAGGGCATACGTATATTTTGTATGGATAACTCGCAAGCTTTGATAATAATATATGTGTTTCAACATAAGACTCATCTCATGGATAGATTTCCAAAAATACCTGTTCAAAAAATCTTCTCTCTCTAGACAGATGGCCAAATGGTTGCTAATCTATCCGAGTTTGAAATCACTTATGTCATGTAAAAATCCACAAAAGGACGAGCCATTTATGACCTTCTTATAGGACAACCCCTATCAGACGAGGAATAAGGGAACTTGGAAAAATTTCCCAACGAGGATCTCTTCACTTGAAATGATAGAGAAACTTCAGAACTTTACTTCGATAGTGCCTGCAATAAAAGAGGATTGAACATCATAATATTCCTTATATCTCTCGACTCCTCATTGCTATCAAACTCACGTACGAGTGCACATACAACATGGATGAGTATGGGGCTTGCATTATGGTTACCAAATTGCCTTAGAAATGGGAATCTCCCACCTAAAAGCCTATGAAGACTTAATCCTAGTCGTGGGCCATATATTAGGAAAATGGAATATTCGAGACAATAAGCTGCAACCTTACCATGCATATTTCATAAAAGTATCGAATTAAATTTCCTCCCTAGGACCAAAAAAAACTTCAGAGACACACTTGCCACTCCAGCCTCTATGATAGACATGCCAAAAAAATAACATAAATCATATTTATTTTAACTATCCAGAGAACCCCTTCTTACTGATTTGAGATTCATTCCATCGGAGAAGAAATAGTAGGACCTATGGTATGGTACTATGAGATACGGAACTTGCTCAAATAGAACCACTACCCTCCCAAGACCTCTTTGAACGACTGACTTACCTTAAGGTGACGGTTGATCCAATTCATCATCTGTGGGGGAAACTATAGAAAAGAAGGTTAGATGGAATACACTTATGGTGCATCACATAATATAAAAACCTTGAGATCATGGACAAAATCCATAGCGATTAATGTGGCCCTCACATAAGTGGGCATACCCTATCCTGAAAAATCTCAGACAATTCTACTATTCGACTACCATGTAGAAAGATTGCAGGGATTACGTCAGGAGGTGACTCAAATGTCAACTTTATGCCCACAAAAACATCTATCACCCCGAGAGATCTACTACATGACCTCGCCCCGTCCTTTCTCCACCCAGGGGATGGACATCATAGGGAAGGTAACTCCTAAGGCCTTCACTGAACACGAATTCATCCTAATCTCCTTCAACCATTTCACCAAGTGGGTCGAAGATGAATCTTACGTAGTTTTAAACACTAATAAGGTTGCCAAATTCATGCTTCAAAATATCATCTATCGCTTCGACGTACGCCATGAATTGGCTTCAGATAACATATCTCACTTTGAGAAAGAGGTCTCAAACCTTCTATAAGAATATATCATTACTCGACATAAGTAATCTCCATGCATACCTCAAACTAATCTAGCAATTAAAGCTTCTAACAAATATGTCAAGAACGTCATCAACAAGATGAACGAGACTTTCAATGATAGGTAAAAAAACTCACATATGACTTCTGGTTTATCGCACTGTAGATAAAAACTCAATATGGGCCATCCCCTACTCACTGGTGTATGTCATGGAAGTAACCCTACCTATAGAACTGAAGATACCTTTATTTAGGGGTCATACTCGAAAGCTAAGTGGCTAAAACTGAGTGGGCCCAAGCCCGTTATGACGAACTATCCCTCTCAGACGAGAGAAGGCTAAGGCCTCTTATCATAATTAGGGCTACCAGCAGTGTATCCCTTGAGAATTCAATAATAGGGTCAAGAATTGAAATATACAAGAGGGAGACCTATTCCTAAAAGAGAGTCTAAAACCTACCAGGACTCTTGAAGGGAAATTTATACCGAACTGGGGATAACCCTACCTCGTCACCAAAATAAACTCCGATGGATCGAATACCTTAGCTGATCTCAACAGAGTCACGTTTTCCCAACCCTTGAATCCCAATCGATTGAAGAGATTCTTTCCTTGAACCTAGCTATGGTGAAAAATAAAAAAATGATTTAACACAAAGACAATCGATTGCAATGGGAATGGAAGACTATGTAAGCCCATACACATTCCTAGCTCTACATCAAAAAGCCCACTTGAGCCGCCAACCTTTCGCTTGAAGTCAACTAAAATAATTTGAGCCCCTAACTCTTTCGCTTAAGAGAACTGCGTATACCTGATTCTCTATTATATTTTTATCACAAACATTAAAATACATCTACCCATTTATGTTTTAATCGGATAGACGTAGGCATCTAAAGATATCATTTCGGTTACAATCAAAACAAACACAAAAAAACATATGTTATGGGAAAAATCCTGATTATGACCACTTTGCCTTCTCTCCGAGAGAGTCACTGCGGTCTGAACAAACTAAGTGTCAAGTAATAAAATAGTGCCCTAAGGAATTTTTATACTCTACTGTGTCATCATTAGCTAAGAAATAACATATGAAGGCTAATTCTATGAATGCAACAGTCAAAAGAAGCCTAATAAGAAGGTACACTACCACCATACCCTCTTTCCCAAGAAATAAACACCAAATAATAATCCCTTTCGAAACACCCTGCATCTTGGGATGAATCACCCCAAAACAGACTCACTAAGGAATAAAGTTCAAAAATTAATTAATATCTATGTTCTTGATAAAAATCTTGGATAACGATATCAATAGTGAATGATTAGAGCTATGATTTTCTCAAAAGTCTGTATATCTCTTTCTCTAGTGTGCATTGACTATCTTGTCATCTTTTATCTCTCAATAGAATAACTTAGTCTATTTATATGATCTGTCTCAATCTCGTGGAACCTCAAATCCCTTAAACTAGGTTAGCACGTCCATGCCGGTCCCCTGCCTATCTTTTAGTAGGGGATAAGCTGCCCAACGTGGCCTAAAGCTGTCTTCCAATATGGAAGGAAATATTATTCTAATGGAAAGGTATCTATCATACATTATATAAATTCTCTCAGCATAGAACCAAGTGAAAACAAAATATTCCTTTGTGCTAGGTAATGTTTCTCTAGGTTAGCACCTCCCGCGCTACTCATGAACACTTTTGGCCGAGGGGACTTAGTTGATCGCAACTTATTTCTTTGGTTTATGCTCTCTCGACTAACTGGTGTTTTACCCGAGTTTAAGTCATGCCTTAACATTGCCTTTCTCCTCAATCGTCTAAACCAGTTCCCTTAAATGTTCCCTAAGTTAGGTTATTCGATAGAGCATGTAAGCTCTCCCAAGTCCTGCCAGACCTGGTCCCTCAAGGATATCGATAAACCTCACCAATATTACAATACCTCTCATCATTACAATATATCTCATAAATACACATAACTTAAGTCAAAACCAAATACAAATCTTCCACGAAAATTCTTTTTGGGAAGGCTTCCTTGGTGCCTTCTTCAAATTCTTGGACCGGATTACTTGCTTCCAGCTTCCTTGCTCTTACTCCAGCTTCCTTTACCTTTTTATTGAACTAACTTGACTCTTTACACTCCTTTGTAGTCTTGTTTGAACTTTGTTGAATCCTCCTCCAGTTTCCTTTAATGCGAGGAATTATCTCTAATTACAGTTTTATCTTTAAGCTCCTCTTAATGTGAAGTACATATATATTTACAAACTTGCTAGGAATGAACTTGTTTGTGACTTACATCGCTTTGAATTGACTTCTTCAGGCATATGTGGTATTTTCCAAATTGTAAAACAAATTCAAAATCCATGTAAGAAGTTGAATGTGATGTTTACCTATTATGTGTTAGAAATTCTATACATAGACCTCATGGGGTCCAATGCATATGAAGAGAATAGGTGGTAAGCATTACGTCCTTGTGATCCTAGATTATTTTTTTAGTTTTACTTTTGTATGATTTTTATGTATTAAGTTCGACGTGAAGGAATTTTTTCATTCCCAAGTGCAAACAACTCCAAAATGAAAATGGGGTTCACTATTGTTAGAGGCCTAGATTTAAATGAATTGAAATTTGAGTGGTGTAGTGATGTTGGAATACACCTTGAATTTTCGGAAGCTAGAACACCTCAATAAAATGGGATTGTAGAATGAAATAATCCTATAAACCAAAAGATGTCAAGGGCGTGCCTTAAATGTTTTTGGCGGAGGTGGTAAATACGACATGTCATACCGTGAATTAAGCCTATAGGAGGCACGGTACAACCAAGATCCCCTATGAGATTTGGAAAGGAAAAAATCCCACACTCAAACATTTATAGTTTTTGGAAGTAAGTGTTATATACACAAGGATAAATTGTTTGACCAAGATTGACTATAGGAGTGGTTTTGGGATTTTTCTTGACTATTTCCTTTATTATCGTGCCTACTGCGTTTACAGTTGTGGAACTCATAAAGTGATAGAGTCGATGAATGTTGTCATTAATGATACGGAATCCTTTCCATTTAATGAAGACTATTGTGATCACTCTCTCCGTATTCCTTATAACCGAAGAGGGAAATAAATATAACACTAGTGATTGTATTGAGGTGCCACAACCTACACCACCCTAAGTGGATGTTGATTTTGATGACCCACCTCCTTGGGTTACAAATGACCATGATGTCTCCAAGATCATTCTTGGTCCTAATGTTGCGTTACAAATGTTGGAGTTAAGACCATAACGAAGTTATTTTTTTTTCGTTACACTTCTACACTTGAATCCAAGAATGTATGGGGTGCATTGTTATTCGAATATTTGGTCAATGCCAGACAAGATGAAATAGACCAATTTGCCAATAAGAAGTTTGGAGCTTAGTTCATTTTCTTATAGATATCCACGTAGTCGGTACTAAATGGATATTCATGAAAAATGTGGTGAGGAGGGTATGATGTTATGTAATAAATCAAGGCTAGTGGATCAAGGTTACACCCAAGTGAAAGGAGTTGACTTTGATAAATCATTTGTTTCGGTTTCTTTACTAGAGTCGGATTTCCTTCTCTTAGCTACAACATGTGCCTTGTGTTTTAAGCTCCATTAAATGGATGTCAAGAGTGCATTTCTAAATGGCATTAAGAGTGTGTGCTATTGAAATTGAGATGGAGGAATAATACCCAATTAAAATCTCTTCTCAATAAAGTGGCAAGGTTTTCCTTTAAGTCAAGTTTTAGGGTAACAAAGACAAATCCTAAGGTCTATATGATAAAATATGTACCAAGTAGATTGCATAAAAATTTATCTTCAATGATTATGTGACTTAGTCTAAGTGTAAAAAATAAACAATGTAGTACAACACCAAGGCGCATGAGGAAAAACCCATAAAATGAATAAATCTACGACCGACAGAACAACAAATGAACTATGGTAGGACTTACAGAGGGTAACTACGTCTTAACAATCCTAATGTATAACTTCTGCCTAATGCTCTTTCACACCATATCTTCCACCGACAGGAAGGCATTATTAGTCAGATCACTCTTCACATCCACCACCAGTTTTGGTAGTAACTAATGTATTATTCCAACCGCAATCATCAAACTTCCTTTTGAAGTGGAAGAGGAACTTTGTGTTCCAAATCTTAGAACAAAGTTCAGAAACCTCCAATGAGTGTAGTACCACTATCTAGGTGTGTGAAGAACCTAAAGTGAAATTGTATTTGAAAACATTGGCTTGAGTCATGAATATATTTTTTAGATAAGTAAAATCTAACAAATAACATAGGAACAAATTAAAAAGAGATCTATTCAATGTTTAAAAAGTTTTTAAATAAAATAAATTAACTTCAAAATAATTTTTTAGATTTCACAAGTATTAAAACTAAAATATCTCAAGAATATGAAGAGGAGAAAAATAAGATTAAAATTGGAAGAATATAAGATTCAACACATAAGTTTTCATCTCATAAATATTTTTCTCTATTAAAAATGATTTTTTGGGATAAGATTCATAAAATAATATTCTGCCTCACAAACAAATCACAAATCACACTTCTCTTACATTTGTTAAAAATGAAGTTTAAACTTACACACACACACACACACACACACACACACACACACACACACACACACACATATATATATATATATATATATATATATATATATATATATATATATACATTCAAGCTTTCACGAGAATCTTGAGGGGATAAGTAAGTAAGTTATAGGCTTACATGGAAGTGACATGATGCAAAAGGTAAAAAATTACGACATATGTTAGTATTGCGCGAGTA
The DNA here is from genome assembly GCA_949130495.1 of Sambucus nigra. NCBI lineage: Eukaryota > Viridiplantae > Streptophyta > Magnoliopsida > Dipsacales > Adoxaceae > Sambucus > Sambucus nigra. The sequence continues at coordinate 76,974,702 of OX422212.1, read as the reverse complement.
CCAAGGATGAAGTTCTCAATCTAATACTAGAAGTATAGTTTTTCCTCCAGACTGACACCTATCACTGACGCTTCACTGTAGCAAAGATAATGCTATCTTCAATGATGCCTCGACGAAGTAAGTTGAGAAAATACCTATAAAGTTGCGCAGACAGTGACAAGCCATCGCTACAATAAAGGAACTCTTTTTGTGGTGAGGTTGAAACAACAAACAAAATTTGGAAACTACACAAACATTTTTTAAGTTGGATTTGTCACAAGTTTAAATACAACTCAAAACACATATAGAATCAAATTAGAGAGTTTTCAAAATAAGTTTTATTGCATTCCATATATCGCTACTTTAAGGAAAACATATCAAGGCATACACACACTCATATAATTTTTTTTATTAACAGTATAACTAGTGTGATAAGGCGTGCATATAAAGTCTCTATGTCCTTTTTTCCTTTCTAAGAGTGGTACAAAAGAATACGTACCTTCAACGATGTTCGTTTGAATAATTTGCATGAAAAATTGCCAAAACGATCTCAAGGACAAGACTCAAAGTATATTTGGTCAACATAATGAGACAATCTAGTCCAATGGGGAACATGAGTATAATACATACTCTTATAGGCACTCTTCAAAAGGAAGTTTATTTGTCACAACCGAAAGGTTTTGAGTACTCCAAATTTCCAACACACATTTTTCACCAAAAAAAAAGGCTTTATACGGACTTAGACAAGCACCTAGATCTTGGTAAGATAGACTTTCCTCAAATATTATGGAAAAATATTTAGAAAGAACTGCTGTATACAAGACTTTATTTTTAAATCTTGTGGGAAAAACATAGTGGTTGCCCAAGTCTATGTATATGATATTATTTTTAGCTCACACTTGTGAAAACCTTGCTCACAACTTTGGGTTATAAATGAAAAATGAATTTGAGATGAGCATGGTTGGGAAACTCATTTTTTTCCTTGGTATTCAAGTGCGATAATTGGAAAGTGGAACATTTATTTCACAATCCAAATACGTAAAGGAACTTTTGAAGAAACTTGATCTCGACTCATACAACTATAAATTCACTTCCAGGATTTGAAAAGGTTTTAAAGGACGTGAATGAAACTTTATACCGTAGCATGATAGGTTATTTATTGTACCTTATGACTAGTTTTCTCGACGTTTCCTTTAGTGTAGGAGTTTTAGCCTGCTACTAATAGTGTCCCAAGGAATCTGTTTTAAAAGTAATTAAGCATATCATATGGTACATAAATGGTACACCCTGCTTTGGTATTTGGTAACCTCGGAGAACTAATACATCTTTATTAATGTATTCCAATGTTGATGGGGTGAGAGATGCGGAGGTTCAAAAGAGTATCTCTGGTGGTTGCTTCCATTTGGGAAGTTATTTGGTTTCTTGGCATGCTAAGAAATAAAATTGTGTTTCTCTATCCACCATCGAAGCGGAATATATTACAACGGGTAGTTTTGTGCCCAATTACTTTGGATGAAACAAATCTTGAAGGATTATTATACTGAATAAGATTTCATGACTATTTATTATGATAATACTATTGCTATAGACATTGACAACATGGGAAAACCGTGGTGCAAGGGTATAAAGATATACCCCGATCATTATTCTCGGCTCCTATCGCAATGCACAAACCTAAACAATTGAATACACTCTTTTAAGGGAGTACAACGGCTAGTCCGGGTATCGAAATTCTGAAAGACTAGTTGTTAGAATTATATTGATTTAATACTTTAGGATAAAGGTGTAAAGTATAATTTGTTAACAAAAAGAAAAGATAATTAGGTATGGAAGTTAAACTAAAATTAACAAAGGGAATAAAAACTACATGTTGCGACAAATATCCCTCACCTCGGTTTAATGCGTATAAATGGTTACACGGGACTACGAATTTATTAAGACTCTAGAGTTGTCACCCCTGAAATTCGCATAAAAGCGTAATATAATTTTGACGTTAACAAATATCTCAGAAATTACTCACGTAAGGTCGTAAATACGGAGCATACATGATATACCCAGTTAAATCTCCTAGTCATTATAACAAGAACAACCCAATCGAATTAATTGCTAAACTCCATTACCAAAGCAAAGCAACCCATTAACCCAATGTGAGTTCCATCAATCACAACCTATGCTAAATTAGCTACTAAACATAATGAAAGGCATGTATTTAAAATGCCAGAAAGTAAATGAAAGCAAGTAATAAAGCAATAAATCTACACTACAAAGAAAGGAAATAAACAAAGCTAAGCTTCAGAACAAAAATGTAACTTACAGTAATCGAGAAGTGGGAGGAATAGTAAACTTAGAAACCTAAAAATGGGAAGAAAAACCTAGGAGAGAGAAGATCTCAAACCTTAACCCTAAAAGTAATCTTGTTCACATGCTCATTGCCAAATTAATACAAGTTTATATACATGGGAAGAGGGATTTTAAATCAAAAAATTCAATAAAATGAGTCTAACACATGATTTATTTCAAGAAATTTCATAGTACTTGCAAAAATATGTTTTTCAAGACTAAAAGACATTTTTGTTCTACAACACTTGAATAAATGTCTAACATCATAAAAAATTCATTTTTAGAAGAAAACATAAGGACTTTGTTCATAAAATATGTCAACAAGATAAATATTATTTCAAAACATTTTATTTCATAAAATGTTTAACACTAAGTTTTCTTGAAAATATATCATTTTCTCAAAACCTTTGAATATGACTTGTAAACCATTTTACGAAGAACATGAGAAAATAACTATCTTAAAACATGAATACATTATACTCTTATAAACTCTAAACACAAGACCAAAACTAAGGAAAGAGAGTTCTTAAACTTAAAGAGTATAGTTTTCCACCTCAAAGATGATTTAATAATGGTTGGATGAAGAAGAAGGTGATGACAACCTCCCACATCCTAAGGTGGCCTTAAAGAGGTTGTCAAGCTCAACTAGATTGCTCCTTGAAAGCTCCATGAAACTCCCATCCAAACTCCATAATTTCTTCTTCATTTCTTCTCAAAGAATCCCCCTAAACTTATCTATAAAATTATATCTTACTTAACATGTGGTGCGTATGGGTCTTATAATCTTAAATATGGTAGAATAAATGGTAAATATGGTGGTTTAGGGTGAAGGAGTGGTGGTTTTAGGGTATTGGATAGTGGTGAAGGAGCTCTTAAGAGCTAGAGAAAAATAACATTTGATTGTTAAAATGGATGAAATGGCCCCAAACACCCTTTAAATACCCCAAAGTTTCTTAGGTTCTTACCCCTTGGTCCACCAAATGTCCTCCCACGATTTGATTTTCTCCATTGAGAGGTTGACATCTCAAATGATCTAAGGGTCTAGATTTTGACAGAATTTTTTGAATCTAAAAATTCTAATTTTTGCAGGCTCATTCGAACGAGACTAGACCTTGTTCCAATAACATTACATCTTGTTCGAAAGGGGTTCCAACGAATATCTAACGAGGCTAGTAAATACGAACATGCATTTTTCGTTCGATGGACGTTTGAAGAGCTGTTGGAACGAGATTTGAATCTTGTTCGAATGACTCTACATTTCGTTCGAATGGCCCAAAGATTTTCTCCAAATTAGTTATAAGGCCATTTTAAATACAATTAGTTGTGCCAAGGCCATGATATTACCCAAATTTAACTCATAATTCATCTTATAAAGCCTAAAGCCGAATTGGGTCACGTCAAGTCACTAATTTACATGAGTATAGTTAAAACCATGGGGACAGGTGTTACAACCATGATAGGAAGAAATGGGATGGTCCTAAAAAGGCGGATGACCAAGACAAGTGTTTTGAATGCCAATGGTTTGGACATTACGCTCGTGAGTGTCCTAATAAACTAAGGAGACAAGGAAAAAATCTTAAGGCATGTAATTCTACACTTAGTGATAGTGAGTTGGAAGAGGAACTGAGCGTAACTACATCACTTTCACAGCCAGTCATGTGGGCTTGGATGAAAAATCTTCCGTCGTTGAAGATGATAATTTACATGATGATTTTGAGGTTTAGTTTTTTGACTCCCAAGTGAGTGGGGAAGAATAAGAAGAAGAGGAGGAGGAGAGTGAACTTGAGTTCGCATTTCATGAGTTATACATGGAGTCAATAAAGTTAAAAAAAGTCAAGCTAAAGTTATAAGCTAAGTTGATGGAACGTGCCACAAGTAACGATAATGATAAATTGATTGAGGATATTAGGGCACATGAGAAGACTCTTAGGGAGAAGCTCGAGTATATTGATGGAAAGAGAGATAAATTTTGTTGATTAATGGAAAAATTGAAAAATGAGTCCTTTATGTTTGAAGAGTATAAGACTTTTCTTGATTATAGGTTTGTGGAGTTTGAGGAGGTATTGAGACACTCAAGTTGTGTCAAATTTGATTTGAAATCTAGGTAGGAGAAATTATATAAGAGTTTAGGCACAATCCATATAAAAAATGATAATTTTTAAATTAAATTCGATGACATCATTGATTCTGCTACTAAAGCCAATACCAATGTTTTGAGAGAGTCAACCATTGCTAGGGACGTTAGAAAAGCTCAACCCAAAGGTAACATTCCCGTGTCTACACTTGCACATTTTTGTTATGATATTAAAAAAGGTCCTAAGAAGTTTAAGACTAGTGTCACGAAGGTCAACTAAACCCAAGTCCACCACATTACGCCTGTGGGTTAGGAGATCCGATTTGGAGGGGCTTAATGTTAGGCTTGTTGATTCTTGCATGCATACACATGATTCTTCTCATTCTATATATAATGGTTGATTGTACTTGCATGCTTTCATACACTAGATTTTGTGCTTTGTGATATATGTTATTTTTAGTTGTATGATGTGTCTTTTGTCTTTTGAATATTCTTATATTAGGTCTTATTGAGAAAAATATTTTTTTTTCTTTTGAGTCATTTTTTGAAAAATGTTTAAAAATTGAAAAATATTTTGGTTTGTTTTGTGTATTTTAGTTTTAAAAATTTTGTGTGGCATATTGGTATGTTTGAATCCCATTCGTTCCATGTTTCCATGTGGCTATAACTTTTTATTATGTTTTTAAAATGGTTTGGATCATTTTAATCATGATTGCATGGAGTTATTCGAACTTGATTTGCTTAAAGGGTTCAATTTGTATATGCCTCTACACACATTTTGCATGGAGTCTTTTGGATCATAACTACTTATGTTGCGTGAAAGGTCACGTTGGTAAGAGCTTAAAAGAAAATAATGCAAAGAAAAGAAAATATTCCCAAGGCCAAAGTTTTGCATTGATGCCTTAAAATTGATATCTTCAAAATGAATGAGAAAAAAAACTGAATATCTATATTTTTTAGTGTGTTATAAGTCGAAGATCAATGAGTTTCCACAATGAGTCCTATTTAAGCTAAATTATTTGACCTTATTGATTTGAGAAACATCAAGATTACTAGGCTAGTGTGCATTGTGTATGTTTGTCCATTATGAGTTCAATTTTTTTTGTCAATGTGAGGTTAAATCTAAGTTTGATAAATTGATGCGATAAAATAGAATTCCTTGGAGTATCTTGAGTGTTTGGGAGATATTTATTTTATATTCTAGTTCACTCCCCTTTACCCAGTACTATAATTTATGTAGGTACAACAATGCCATACGAGTATGGAAAGCTTAGTTGTTTTGTGCCTTTTATGGCTATTATACTTATATATCCTTGTGCATTCTCTCTCTCTCTCTCTCTCTCTCTCTCTCTCTCTCTCTCTCTCTCTCTCTCTATCTATCTATCTATCTATCTATCTATCTATCTATCTATCTATCTATCTATCTATCTATCTATCTATCTATCTATCTATCTATCTATCTATCTATCTATCTATCTATCTATCTATCTATCTATCTATCTATCTATCTATCTATCTATCTATCTATCTATCTATCTATCTATCTATCTATCTATCTATCGATCTATCGATCTATCTATCTATCTATCCATCTATCTATCTATCTATCTATCCATCTATCTATCTATCTATCTATCTATCTATCTATCTATCTATCTATCTATCTATCCATCTATCTATCTATCTATCTATCTATCTATCTATCTATCTATCTATCTATCTATCTATCTATCTATCTATCTATCTATCTATCTATCTATCTATCTATCTATCTATCTATCTATCTATCTATCTATCTATCTATCTATCTATCTATCTATCTACATATGATATGTTTTGTTTTGAGCCTTTGGGTTTCATTTAATCCATGTTTGCGTTGTGCTTTATATTTGTATCAAATTGGCATGACATTGCTTGTTTCCCTTTATGTTCACATGTGTTACATTTAGGGGGTAACTATTTTATATTGTGCTACTTTGCCTTTGTCTATTCCAGAACAAAAAAGGGGAGAAATATTTTCATGTGGATAAAATCCTAAACTAAGGGGAATATGTACTCTAAGGGGAAGATATTTAACAAATGGGGAGTTTTTATTTTCTTATGTGGTTTAAATCTTGTTATATTCCCTTTGCACTTGAAATGTGTTTTAAGTGTGCAGGTTTGCAACGATGTGACAAAGTTTAACAAGAGCAAAGCTATTCAAGTTTGTGTCGATCAAGCATTTGTACTTTTTTCCTTTTGGGGTTGGATTTAAGTCTTATTGAGATTAACTATTCAATAGGTTTTTATTTTTTAGTTTTATCTAGGAATAAGTAAAGAAGGAGATTTGTGAGGAATAATTTTTTCGAATTGAGTCAATTTTTACTGGCTTTATTCTGTTTGGACAAAACTTGTTTGAGTTATAGGTTAGGATTTGAGATGTTTGTCCTTAAAGCCTATGATGTGTGATTGAAGACTCTAGTGGATAAGTTAAAGCGACATCGAGTATACACTGAGTTTTGTGTCGAGTTTTATCTTCAACATTTGAGGGATTTTAAGAGGTATGAATGCATATTTATGTTTGATTCCTGGATACATTTGGGTGTTAATTTTAAAACATATGAGGCCATTTTTCGTAAAAAGAATTTTAAAGAATGTTTTGTTAAAATCATTTGAACGAGTTTCTTAAAGTTATTCAAATAAGTTTCATAAAGTTGTTCAAACGAAAATCCAACGAGATTGTTCTACTTCATAGGGAATTTTCATTCAAAGCTCATTCAAACGAGTTTATTTATTTCGTTTGAATGATATTTATTTCGTTCAAACGAGATTGCATAACTCGTTCAAATGACCCTAGTGTTTTTGTTCGAACGAGTTTGCCTCAATTTTTATGCCACCTTGATTTTTCTATTTTCTATAAATAGGAGTGTTGTCATCGATTTTTCAAGTGAGGTTTTACGAAAAATGTTTTCCTTCAATAAATCCAAGAGCTTCCAAACCCTAGTTGATACCTAAAGTTTGAGATCTAAGATTCACATATAGATATTTATTTGATCTCTCTTGAATGCTGCACCAAAGTTGTTTGCTCTTCATATTAAGAGTATTTAAGGGTAGTGAAGACCGTGTTTGTAATGTGTGACGGGTCGACGTGTCTTGTGGAAAGTCAGATCAATGGGATATCGAGACATGGGAACGCGCCTGCATTATGGTGGCTGTTAGAAGGTGTCCAATAGTGACTGCGAAAAAGGAACAACAAAGAGCATCAATCCTTGAATATGTCGAGTCATTGTGTGAGTCTAAGTTGTTCTTGTATCAAGGCATATTTCGTAGTGGACTTATGTGGCTAGGTCTTCTGAGGTTTTTCCCGTTGTGGGTTTTCTTCTCACATCGCTATGTTGTGGTTTGCCTTTATTTTATTCTTGTTATATCACATTAATGCGTGCTTAAGTAAGATAAAATTGGTAAAATGTTTAGACAACACTTGGCTTAATTGGTGCATGTTTAAAAATTGATTTAATTAATTTGAGAAAAAATAAAATCGGTGTGTTTTCGTATAACCTTAGGGCACTAGCATTTTTCAACATGTGTTGATGTTGTTGCGGCAACACATTAGTCATAAAGTCCAAAATGTAGCGGCGAGACAAGACAAACTTAAACTCCTCAGCAGTTAGGACAATGTCTAGGCTTTTTTTCCAATCAACATAGTTCATTCCAATTAACTTGTTGTCCTTTAATATTGAAGTAAGTGGGTTGAATGATGATCCCATTTTGAAAAGAGAATTAATTTCAAAATATATATATGATAATCTAACTTCGTTTTAATTTTAAACTGACATCCCTCACCACCAATTTAAAATAAAACTCCATAGATATCCTAATTCCCTTATGGAATGAGATTTATCAATGGGAGCTTAAATCACCACAACTTGAACCTGACAAACTTTCATCTTTTAATCATATATATGAAGAGTTGATGATCCTCTATCCAACATAATTGAATAGACAATGAGTTTTATTTCCATAATTAATGACAGTGACTCCGTTAGGGAAGATACATTTAATTACATCTCAGTGTATACCATCGGTTAATTCTTCTAAATAGAACCCACTCGTGATGAACTTTCTTGTTGGGGGGATCGAACTCACTAACATTCTAAATCATGAAATTATCACTTAAGATTTTTAATGAAAACCTGATGCCTTGATTAATTTCATCCATTGGGGGCCCAGACTAGCTGACGTGAGGAATCAATCACGTATAATTTATTAAAACACCGATGAAGACCGTGGGGTTTATGTTGAAACCTCGCACCCACTTAGTAATTAAAAAAACTTGAAAGTTTTGAAAAATAATTTATTCAATTCCAAAAGATTGAATTTAAATCCTTGGTAATTTCCAAATTTACTTGTATGAATTATATATCTTGCTCTTACATTTTAATTTTATTAAAATAAAAAATAATAATTTAATTTTCCAAAATTAAATAAAATCCACAAATCTCAATTTAATCGTGACATTTTAATTTAATTCAATTTGAAAAGAAATAAAGGCAACATAAATTTTCAAAAAAATATCAGTGATTTAGGCCGGTCTCAAAATTAAAGTCCATTTTGTCCATAAAAACGAATGTTCCTAATTATCCAATTAATTTGCACATGAATTATGAAGCATAATAAAATAATAAAACATTGCAAATAAATAAATAAATGTAGCAAAAAACAAAAGGACAAAATTTTCCCTTCCCATCATGGCCTAAACTTCTTCTTGAAGTAAAACTCTTCATATCCAAGAAGCCTTGTTGTAGAAGACTTCCCTTTAACATATAATCTAACTTGAAGTAGACTTCATCACAAACATGAGTTCTTGTTGTTCTTTACTTCTGGAAACTAATCCAAATTGGCCTGGAGGGAGATGGGGAAGAATCGCCATGAGAAGCCACCAGAAAACACAAAAGAAACCATGCCACCATTCTTTTTGCGCTTGATTGGATCCATCTAGGCCCTAATTTGGATCAATCCTATTTTCCTTTTTGATCGATCTGAAAGACTTGTGTTGAAAACTTTCTTCTTCTCTCGGGATTGTTAAGAAAAACGTCCATAACTCATACAAATCTTCATGAAACTTCATTAAACGCTTAAACCCATACAAATACATGATTATATGTGTAAAAGAACATTACACCACCTCATAATTTTCTCCAAATATATTGATGATGAAATAATTACAAAACTTAATTATCACAATTATATCGAATCAAGAAGCGAAAAATAACTACGAATGAACCACCGCAGGATTCAATCACATAGAAATATAATGCGTGACTTGGACAAAAGGGATATAAACAAATAATCTCTACAAAACCATATCAGTACAGAATCATACATAAAGATACACCACCCCACAACATGAAAACTAGTGTTTTCTTGTTTGGACAACATGGACCTTTCCAATGGATGATTAATTGGAACCAAAGGCTATGATACCAATTATTGCGGATCGATATATGAGGAATAAAAAATTTCAGCTATGGAACTTCGATTAATCAAATATTAGAAAGAGGTAAAATAAAAAACTAGGCTTTAAGAACAAACCCAAGGTTTAAACCCAATACCTTTGAGAATCCAGTTGCAATCCGAAGGGAAGAAAAATATTTGTTGATGATGTTGGGTTGCTTTATTTTGGATAAAATTTTCTAGTGTATGATGCTTCCCAAAGTTAGGTATGTGGGTGGACACATTTTTTCAATGAAAACCCTTTATTATGATTGAGATATGGTGGTGTCTCTCTAGACCTCTTGATAAAAATATTAATAGTGTTTATCTCACCCCTCTCAAACCCTAATTATAGACAATTAATGATTAAAACCCCTTCCTACACCTTTTATATTCCCTTCGTTCCAAATTAATAGTCCTACTTTCCTTTTTGAGTTGTCCTAAATTAATAACCGCTTTCTTTTTTTGGACTTAATCAACGAAACCAAATTTCATGATAGTGAACAAGTCTTGATCTTGACCATTAATCGGACACATCCTTAAAAACCATTATTTTCAAATAGTGACTATTAATTTAGGACAAAGGTAGTATACAAATACAAAATGTGAGCTTCGACTAAACTGGGTTACTAGAGAGTCTGGGCCTAACTACTTAGGTATAAGGACTACACTAGGTATCCAAGACAAATAATTAAATTGGTTTCAAAATAAATACTCCAAAATTCCAAATTATAATTACCACAATTTATTTCCTTTCTTTATTTAATCATAATTAATTTCACAAAGTAATTATGATTGCACTCCAATTTAATTATCTCATAGAAAACTCGGATATAAGGAGGTCTTATTTGCAAAGTCGATAATGATATATAATATGATTCCCCGTGATAAACTTCCAATACCCACTTGATCAAATCAATTTGGTATTAATTGACTTTAACCAACATCTAATCAATTCTTTAATTCTAAGACATAACTTATTTTGCTACTCCACCTGATCATAAATGATCTATTGATTAGGTTTACTGGTGGAAACGATTCTTATAAGTCTATTAAGGGGGTATCACTATCTAAGGTATCCCCGGATGAAAATTCCTACGAATTAAGATCTCAGACCTACTTACATAATCGTCACCCAATATGTAGTGATAATTTGATTCCATCTAAGATTGAATCGCACCCATAGAAATCAAATCGACAATCATATAAGCATTCCAATCCTCATAATTCTAAGGGTTAAAAATATATGCACATTTTGCAAATGGTGTGAGATTGCCTAAATCTAATCAACACAACCCTTAGATTCAAATCTCATGGGTGGTCTTATTCAATACATTCTTGGAATGTACATATGACAATCCTTTGTTGAACTATCACATAAGTTCTTAAACCATTAATTAGGCACCTATAGTTTGAGATAAACTATGAGGATTGAATCACAACCATTACAATAGGAAATCAACTACCTATCTAGGTTGTAAACTTCTCAACAGTTCCAGAACCAAAATTCTAATCTCCTTGTGATCAACCCGAAATCAACTCACTAAAATTCCTCAAGGTACCTATATAGAGCACTCCTAAGGTTTATTTTTTGTGCTGTAGATGTCCAAACCTTCAGCTAGTTGGAATTAAAATTTGATAAGATGTTTTATATAATTATGTCGTATCTAGATGCCTAGGCCAAGCTCTCTACTCATGCCTACATCAAATTCAGAATCCATAATTCAGCCATACTCAGGTAGTTTCACACTTATTCTATTGGCTCATAGGATTTTACTACACATCACATAGGACACCACACGACACTGCATTTTATCATGACTAATGATTGTCTGTGGGTTTTATTAAAAATCATTTTTAAAACTATTTAAAATTTAATTTAGAATTTATGTCACTAAACATTTTCATAAAAATAAATTTTCAGAATTAAATTTTGGATGTTATAATATTGGTTTAAAATTTATACATTTATATGTTAACTTATATCTTATTATTAGAATAATAAATATCCTATGCGTGTCTTATTTGCTTGTAATAGATATAGCCTTAATTTTTGGCATGCAACCCTTACACACATTGGCCTTTAGTTATTGCCTTTTTTTATTTGTATAATATTTTTATATATTATAATTAATTGCATATATAAAGATATGTTGTACGCTCTGGTCGATTTGACCCTAGTACCTTAGCTGGTAGTCTAGAATCATAACTATCGGCGTGTTCCTTTGTGTTAAGATAATTTAGCCAATTGATTTTTATTTTATTGTTCACTCTTGGTTTCTAATTATTTTTGGAATCAATTTATTGGAGTTGGTTCCCTTATTTTCAAAATAGCACCGTTTCAATCTTTTCAACAACGGTTATTTGATAACTGGTTTTGGCAGCCCACTGTTTTAGACATTACCAGCAAATGCTTTTGGCATTTTCTAAAAAAATGGTTTATGTTTTTTTCAAAAACGACATCGCTTCTATATTCTCTTTCAACGGTAACATTTGTAGTTGGTTACAGTTGGCTTCCAATATTGATGAAACGACACAGTTTCATAAAACGATATATCACGTTTTAGTTAGTTGGTAACAATTGTTAGAGCTACGTGTCTTATTATTAGATGGGTCTTTTGTGTTTATTTAAGAGACACATGATCTCTTTTAATCTACATGGCATAGTCTTTGTGTGGCTTATTTCACCCAATCACCACATACCAACTAAGTTTATAGATACAGACTTTGGGTCTCCATTTTTGAGGAACCTAGAAAATCATTTTCATACCAAAACTCTGCCAAATTTGAGAGAGAGAGAGTAAACAAATTTAAATTTACATGTGGTTTCTTCAAAACATTGATTTTTTTGTAAATCAAATTCACAAATGATGAATGGACCACTCTCATTCTGAATCTGAACTTCGATTTTCAAGAATATAAATTTTTTTAAGTTCTCATCTCTTGTAAATATTTTGTCAGGTCTATTTTACAAAGTTGGCTGATCCGTGTGGTAGATAAAACTCACTGGTTTTTAAAAAAGGCTTACACAAAGTTTTTACAAAACCACACACTCACTTGTTGTAATTGTTTGCAGAATTTTTGCACTTGCTCTTGTGTTCATATATTCTGGTTATTTCGCGTTAGATCTATCTTTTTAGATCTTGAAAAAATTCTAGGTTGATATAGATTTTTGTTCACATCCTAACACACACGAAATAATTTGCTTTGTGTTATTTTGTGCGAGACTTGTTGACAAAACTGTTGCATGCTAAATCTGACCTAGATCTTGTTATTTACGAAAACTAATTCACACACAAATCTGTTTTGAGTATTCTTGTTGTCTTGATTAGTTCTAAATCCGTGTTTATTTAAAACATTTTGTATTAAATATAAGCTAAGGACTTGGTTCATTATATTCACATATGTTTGGTTTTAGAGAATTAAACCTGTAGAGGACTTATTTTTATAAACTTTAAAATCTTGAGTGTTCTTATTCTATTTTTGGAACCATATATTTAACTTGCTCTACTTGTGAACTTAGATCTGATTTTGGACTAAAACTAGAATATTGAACTATTGAGTTGTTGGACTATTTGAACCTGATTTAATAGGTTGTTAGATTTAAATCTGATTTAGTCTAAACTTTCATTCAAAACAGTCTGTGTATATTTGACTTTGTACTTTTATTGTATATATTTTTGAAGTCATATTATTTGTGTATTATTAAACTGTTCATGAGTACTTGATCTTAAGTGGTTTTTCAGGATATTTGATACATCATTTGCATATCACTTTTAGATCATGCACATAGTACACCACTATTCACAAAGGCACTGAATATTGTGTACATATTAGATCAAATCTGATTGTCCTAATTTTGGAAAAGAAAGTTTGCTGAAAGTAGTTTTAAATCAGGATAGCTTAAATTAAACAAGAAAGAAAGAACATATGATTTCGTACTGATATTTAGGATATCAAGAACTTGTTGCATTATCATTCGGGTTGTAACATTAACAGGTGTGTCATATAGAATAGGACACATCACAAGAGCACTGCATTACCAGTAGTCACTATTAGAATCAATAGGCACTGAGCCAACCTGCACTGAGGAAGCTAGAGGGAAGGCCGAGACTTGAAGAAAGAAAAGTGGACAAGAGCTGCTTAGTGAGGGTAATTGCGAAAGACCAATGAGAGCAAAGAGAGGCTTGGTCGAGATAGGTAATAACTTGTTCTGATTTATCTTGCTTTGAGTTTTGTTGCATATTTGTGAATCGTTCCTTATTGATTTCGTTTTAGTGGACTTGGTAGACTAGGTGGCTATTTTTCCCGGGGAAGGGTTTTTGTGATGTAAAATAAGCACCGCGTGTTTTAATTTCTGCATTAATCACCCCACTCGAAAAAGTAGAATTAAATTCTAGAAACACGCCTAAATAAACTAAATTAATTATTATCTTTTTAATCACCTAGTTTAATCGAGATAATAATTAGGACTTTTAATAACTTGCCAAATTGTTTTCAGTTTGGTGTTTAGTTATCAATTTAAGTAAATTTTAAATTGGTCCCCTCTTGATAATCTATAAAACTCGTAGGTAATTTGGGTTTATTCAACACTAGTTTACTTCCGCACATTAGTCTATTCTACCATAGTCGCCCGCTCAAGTGGTATTAGAGCTAGACTTTACAAAAGATATGTTTTATAAACTTTTGCTAAAATCTTTTCACCTTGTTTTCATGGACGATTGAAGTCAGTTACTTAGGCTAGGAAACTTTAGTAGACATCCTATTTTCGATAGCAAAAATTTTCCATACTGGAAAATTAGAATGATTGCATTTATTTCAGGCACATTAAACGATGAAATTTGGGATTTAATTGAAAATGGTTATAGGAACCCCACTACTCCTATAGTGGAAGGTAACACTATTTTTAGAAAACTTAGAACATCTGAATTAAGTGTTGAACAGAAAAAGATAAGCAATTCTAATAATAAGGGCAAAAATACGATTTTGATAAGTGTGAGTGAAACTGAATTAAAACGTATATGTCATTGCACTAATAGTAAAGATGCTTGGGATACTTTAGCAATAGTACACGAGGGTTATGGTAGGGTAACGAAATGGAAAATGCAAATGTTGGTTCAACAATACAATATGTTAGTAATGAAAGACAACGAAACATTGATGATTTTTATATGCGTTTGGCTAATAAAATTACCCAGCTACATGAGAATGGTATAGAATATTCTGATAAAGAAGTGTGTGCTAAAATTTTAAGGTCCCTTGCCCCTAGATTTGACCATAAACGTTACATCATAGAAGATATTAATGATCCATCTCTGACAACAAAGTTGCTAAGCTCAAAATTGAGAACTATAGAATTTGAATCAAAAATTTAGGAAGACTCTCACATCTTATGCTAAGAATGAGTTAACCAATTCTTTTAAAGTTTCTTTTAAAATTTCCCGTCCTGATAAAAATAAGTATAAGGTAGTCAAACAATAATCTAAGTCGGACAATGAATCTGATGTGGAGTCGAATGAAATTGACAAGATTGACAATCAATTTGTTGTTATGACTTCACAATTTAAGAAACCTTTAAAGCACATAAATGCTATTGCTAAAAGACGTATGCAAGCGAATAATCAGTCTAGTCAGTCTACCTGAGCCCATAACATAAGTTCAAGACAAACTCCTAATTATGACTAGTAAAAGTAGTAAAACTGATAAATCTAAATTGCTTTGTCACAGTTGTGGAAACTTGATCACTTCATTGTTGATTGTAGGTCTAAGACACGGACCAAGCATTCTAAGAAATAAAAGGCTCACATAACTAAAAATTGGGATGAATCTTCTGATTCTGAATTAGAAAATGACCAAGGAGATTCTGAATAAAATTGCCTTGAATTTTTAAGAGAATTTTATGATTGTTGCGGAGACATGTACTTAACGAGAATGACTGATTCTGAAGATGAATGTGAATCTGATGAAGTACTTGATTTGATTGATGCTTCTAAATCTTTATTAGCTAGATAAACTTCTATGTTTGAATTGACTGCTCCATTTGATGCAAAGCATGATGTGTGTGTGTAGGATACTAAACCTGATGACAACAAGACTTCTCACACAAACACCGAGGATAATGAAAATTTATTGGATATGATGATTACTCGGAAATATATGTCAGAAGATTGAAAAATAGATAAGAATTATCTAATCTGGTTAAATTTCTTATTGAGTCCTTAGAAAATCAATATGGGATAGTTAAGCAAACTGAACAGGAGATAACTGGCATCAAATTAAATTTTGAAAAAGAAAGAAGTGATTCTGAAAAGCAAAAATCTGATTTTGAAAATGAAATCTACGATATTAACGAAAAGGTTACTATTTGTGAACAAAAATATAAGGCCACATTGGTTAGTCTTGAAAAATCTAAAGAAATGTGTGTCGATGCTTTCACAAGGATTAGAGAAATAGACTTAGAAAAACTAAAAGAAGATTTTGATTTGGATAAACTTTTGGACTCTCAGAAATATGATTATAATACGAATGGACTTGGTTATGAAGAAAAATTTCAAAACAGTCCATGTATTAGACCTACTATATTTATTAGGGATAGTACCCAAGTCAAACCAATATGAGTAGTTCCACAGTTGATAAAGGAAAACTAATTTTTAATGAAATTACTAAAAATGGACTTGATCACAATTATCCTCTCGTAATGTATGCTGATTCTCCTAAATATATTCCCCCCCCCCCCCCCCCCAAGAGGGAAAACGTCACTACTAAACAGGACTTAGGTGGCTTTTAAGTTTAGAAAGTCCGTTCCTTATGTTAAATCGCCTGTTGTTAATTGCTATTGCAGTTTTTGTGATGTTTTTGGTCACCAAAACTAGAATGCTCGCAAGAAAGGTTGTCATTTTAAAGGCCTTAACACGAAAGTGAAGTGATTTACAAATTTTCCTAGGCAGCACTAATAATAATTGGAATCATTTCTTCAATAAGTCTAGGCCTCATATCGATAAGAAAATCTTTGCTAAAGAATTTTTTATCCTAGATTTCGAAAGGCATATAAATCTTTGAAAACTTTGTCTATTTGGATCAGGACTTGTGATTTGATACCTCAAGTGGATTTTTTTTAAATCTAAGAAATTCCCAAGTAATGTTTGTGATGCATGAAAAATTGAGGAAATCACTAAGTCTCCTCAAGAGAAGGTTAAGGACTTAAACACCACCAAACCCTTAAATTTATTCAATGATGGGGGGAGGTGAGTCTAATAAAACTGGAGTTATTGAGTATTGTGAGACTAATGGATATTTTTACCAGTATAATGCTCCCAAAACTCCCAAACGAAATGTGAAAGTTCCTAATTTTATTAGTGATCTTTAACTTGCTGATATACTTTCTATGTCTTTCTATAATTATTATTTAGAAATAACTTCCACATATGATTGGAGAGATTGCACTCGAAAAACGGATTGTGTTTATTCTGCATCTTTATTACTAGATCTCTGAGGTTTTAGGATAAATATATCTACTAATAACAGTGTCTATTAAGATCATGTTTAATGTAGGAGATGTTTATTTTTCACTTTATAAACATTTATTATTTTCTCTTACCATTGCAAAATATAGTTAAAATGGGGGAGAGTTGAGTACATATTTATGTTTAATGTGTTTATATTATTTCATGCATAGTATTTTGTCTTATTCTTTCCCGCACATTTAATTATGTCTCTTAATAATTTAGTAGAGCAAATGATACTAACTTGATTTCTCGGCAGAAAGGTATTGATTTGTTTTACAGGTTTTCTCGTCGATCGTCATCAATTGTTGAGTCTTTTCTTTTCTAGGATGGGTGGGTAGTTAGAAATTTTTTTGTATAGGACATTCTAGGATTTTTTTTTACCTTAGTATATTATTTAGTGCACTCAAGGATTTTGTCGATATTAGCCCAATGGGGGAGTTTGAAGAAACCTATATAGATCAATCCTAGGGTTTGTTTTTTGTGTTGTACCTATGTAGACCTTCAGCTAGTTGGACTTAAATTTTGACAAGATTTTTATGTAATTATGTCGTGTGTAGATGCCTATGCCAATCTCTTTACTCATGCTTACATCAAATTCAGAATCCAGAATCCAGCCATACTGAGGTAGTCTCACACCTATTCTATTAACTCATAGGATTTTCTTACACATCACATAGGACACCACATGACACTATATTTTATCATGACTGATGATTGTGTGTAGGTTCTATTAAAAATCATTTTTAAAACTGTTTAAAATTTAATTTGGCATTTATGTCACTAAACATTTTTGTAAAAAAAAAATTCAGAATTAAATTTTGGATGTTATAATATTGGTTTAAAATTTGTGCATTTATGTGTTAACATATAACTTACTATTTTCATAATAAATGCCCTATGCATATCTTATTTGCTTGTAATAGATATAGCCTTAATTTTTGGCATTCATACCTGTACACGCTTTGGCCTTTAGCTATTTCTTTGTTTAATTCGTATAATATTTGTTATATATTATACTTTATTGCATATATAAAGATATGTTGTATGATCTCGCCGATTTGACCCTAGTACCTTAGCTGGTAGGCTAGAATCATAACTATTGGCATGTTCCTCTGTGTTAAGCCGATTTGACCGATTGATTTTTATTTTATTATTCACTCCTGGTTTCCAATTCTTTTTGCAATCGATTTGTTAGGGTTGGTTCCCTTATTTTTGAAATGGCACTGTTTCAATGTTTTCCGCAACGGTTATTTGATAACCGATTTGGTAGCCCACCATTTTAGACATTACCAGCAAATGGTTTTGGCATTTTCTAAAAAATGGTTTATGTTTTTTTTCAAAAATGACGTCGCTTTTGTATTTTCTTTTAATGGCAACATTGGTAGTGGTTACAGTTGGCTTCCAATATTGATAAAACGACACAGTTTCATAGAACGATATATCACGTTTTAGTTAGTTGGTAACAACTGTTAGAGCTACGTGTCTTATTATTAGATAGGTCTTTTGTGTTTCGTTAAGAGACACATGATCTCTTTTAATCTACTGTTTGTATTTGTTTTGTCACAATCTTTGTATGTCTTATTTCACCCAATCTGCACACACCAACTAAGTCTGTAAATACAGACTTTGGGTCTCTATTTTTTAGGATCCGAGAAAATTATTTAAATCCCAAAACTCTGCTAAATTTGAGAGAGAGAGAGACTAAACAAATTGAAATTTACATATGGTTTCTTCAAAACATTCATTTCCTTTCGTAAATCAAAATCAGAAATAAAGAATGAACCACTCTCATTCTGAATCTGCAGTTCGATTTTTTTAAGAGTAAATTTTTTTGTAAGTGCTTCTCTCTTCTAAATATTTTGTTAGATCTATTTTAAAGCACCCTATATCTTTTATTCACTTGAGTCTATATTATATAGGTGCTCATCTAGTTTGGAAATAGTGACAAAATTGAGTCATACGCCTTTAAAATCAACAAGCCTTCAGACTCTTCATTTTGACTTGCTCTAATAGTCCAAAGGTATAAACACCAACACCACACTTAGTATAATTTCTGTGTTGCATATGAGATTGCATTCTTCATAATAAGAGGGTGTGTGAGTTAATTCCCCTTAAAATAATTTTTCCATAATTTTTGGGATATTTTAAATAATTTCTAAGATCTTTTAAATAATTTGTAGAAATTAAAATTGGCTTTTACAAAGTTTATGTGCTGATTTGTAATTTCATTAAGATGTTAAAAACCTATTTGGGTAAAAACCAAAAGCGCTTGATAATTGTGTGGGTACAGTTCGTATTTCTGTTAATTAAAAAACATGCGTTTTACAAACCATCACAGCCTTACACGTGTTAATCTCACAACAGTTGGATTTGTGCTTTCGTTCCCTCACATTATTATTTTTGATTGTGAAGCGTTGGATTGTTTTAATCTATGGTCTCCATTCATTTTTAGGAGATCCCTATGATTTCGTTTAAACCAATCAGAGGCGTTATAACTGCGGTGCATTGTTAACCATCAGATTTTCCTTCATCAGTTGCGACTTAATCGTGACCATTTATTTGCTTCGAAGTTCCAGAGGCTTCCATGGCTTAGTATAAATACATGCCTTATGTGTTGCGATTACAATCTTTGGCCTGCCTTACTTTTGAGAGAAAATAAAGAGAGTAGAGAGAGAGATAGAGAGAGAGAGAGAGAGAGAGAAAATAGAAGACAGAAATAGAAAACCCTAAACTGAACTCCGGACAAACCTCACTAGAAAAATATTTCTGAGAGTGTGTTAGTTCAAGAGTTGTGAAGATCATTCCTCTTCTGTCCTTTATCTCTTTTCTAACTTAATCATAACAGTTTGATATCATTTTCTCTCATAGAAAACAGAGATTTACGTTCTGTGATATATTCCATATTTATCTCTTTTTGTTTTGATTTCTTATTTCGAGAAGTCATAGTTTTGTTGGGTGTTTTCAAGTGTTATGCTTTCAAACCCTAAAACCAATAAAATTGTTTCTGATTTCATTTTCTTTGAACATTCAGACTTAGATCTAGTTTAAGATATTGATTGGGGATTTACACTTTCACATATTTAACATTTTACAAAATAGTTTGTACATTTTTAAAATAAGAAAGTATTTAGGATCTTGGCTCGTGTTTATAACAAGATTACCTCTTGATTTGTGGATATATTGAAAGATCCAAAGTCTGATAGTTTTGATTAAACTGATTTTGGAAATATTTACATATTTGTAATTTGATTGGCATCCTGTCTGTAATTAAGTGTGTGTGAGTTGCAGGCATGTGATTTAGAGCACATCACCACTTACATCCTCACACTACTACACTGGAAAGTGTTGGTATTGAGATCTTGGACTTTTGAGTCGACGTAAAGCTAAAATAATTAGAGTTAGAAAGTTGAGAGAACATCAACAACATCAGAGCCTTAGGAGAAGTCAGAAAATCCAGAGGAGTTGGTACATTTCTGAACTTAGAATTAGGTCTGATTATGTGTCTTCATTGTTTTATAGTTTGTAAATTATTAGTCTATTTTAGTGGATTTTTTCTTTTGTGGTGTATAGCCTCCGTGGATGTTTCCCCAATTGGGTGGGGTTTTACCACGTTAAAATTGTACTTTTATACTTACTCTTCCTCCCATCCCTTTCTTGAGGCTGTGTTGATTTAAGTTCTCTATAAGTTTTAGTTTACAAAACTGGTAAACCTATACCTTAAATAACTCATTCATACTGTTTTACATATCTTGTGTTAAGAATTTATTTTAAGAAAAGAGTTTCTTTAACAAACTGTTCGGACCCATTTAGATAGTTTAATATTGAAATTAAAAGACTTAAGTGGTATTTTTTCAATTGGTATCAGAGCTTTGGTTTTTCAAAATTCTTTAGATCTTGAGTTTCTGAAATTATTTTCTCAAAAAAATGATGGACGAGAAAATTGAGAAACTAGGTAACTTGTCCAGGCCCCCTCTCTTTGATGGAACTAATATTCCTTACTAGAAGGTAAGGATGGTTGCCTTCATCCAAGGGACATTGGGGGATGATGTCTAGGAAGTTATTGAAAATAGTTACACTTTTCCTACTAAACCAGTCGCTGAACGAAGTACTCTGAGGATCAGAAAGTTACTAAGTGAAATCACTAAAGAAAAGAAACAAACTTCCCTTAACAACAACAAAGATAAAAATGCCATATTCATGTCTATTAATGATCACAGATTTAAGAGGATATCATTCTGTTCCACCTCTAAGGAAGCTTGGGACAACCTAGTGACTTCACATGAGGGTGATAACAGAATTAAAGCTGCTAAAATACAAATGTTAATTCAGAAGTATAACTCCTTGATCATGACTGAGACTGAGTCATTTGATGACTTCTATATTAAACTAACAAACATTGTGACCAAATTGCATGCTAATGGGATTGTTTATGATAGAAATGAAATTATCTCTAAAATACTAAGATCACTTCCACAAAAATTTGATAATAAGAGATATGCAATTGAGGAGATGGATGATCAAAATCTCACACCTGAACTCCACAATAGAAAATTGAGAACTGTGGAAATGGAATTAGAATTTAAGAAATAATTAACCCAGTACCAAAAGAAACAGTTTGCCTCCAATCTTGTTTTTTCATCTAAGTTGACCACACCTGAATTTAGCATACCTAACATTGACTTAGACTCTGACGAGGACCGTAATTTAGATACTTTGGATAATGAGGTTGCCTTAATGTCTATAAATAGTTTAAGAAAATTGTAAACTTTTGAAATAAAATAGCAAAAATACAAGGCAAACCGACTTATCCAAATCAATTTAACAACAGACCTCATAAGATAAGACAAGACAAACACCACACTGACAATCATAAGAGACCTGAGAAAGACCTTAAAAATGTTGAATACTATAGATGTGGGAAGTTAGGACACGTGTCTAGTGACTGTAGAGTCAACTTAGACAAAATTCACAAACATAATAGGGCTCATCTAAGCAAGACTTGGGATGACTCAAGTGACTCTGAAAATGATGAACCTCAGTCATCTAACACTTTTGACCCTTGTATGTCATTCTTTGCTAAGATAATCTACACTAATGTGTAATACCCCGCACTTTTATGGATATTTAAATTACATAAGTGGGCATAATTTGGTAATTTGAGGAATTTTAGTGAATAGTAAATTCTGGATTAATAAGCATTAAATGCTTACCGACGTGTGTTACATTTACTTAAGGGACTGAGTAAATGAGTCGGAATGTTTTTATGTCATTTCGCAACTGGGTAAAGCGATGAGAATTATTTTATGTTGTAGAAATGCGTATTAAGAAGTGTCGGGTACGACTAGTGAATTTTAGTTAAGTGACTCGGATGGAGATTTTGAGCACACGGTTGGTTTCGAAATGGCTGAGATAGTCAGAATAGAGTATCTGGGGGTAACGTTTAGGTTTCGGGAACTTTTGGACTAGTAAGAACTCACAATTGAATAAACGAGTCATTTTTGAGTTTAATAAGGGACAAGCCCTTATTTCTCTCTTATAAGGCACAAGAGAGAGAGAGAGAGAGAATAAAGAAAAGAGAGAACTAAGGGAAAGAGAAGAGAGGGAGGAAAAAGAGGAAAAAGAAAGGGATTTTGGGCCCAAACTCCGCGGGATTTGACTCGAGGTCGTCGAATTTTATCCACGAGGTAAGTGTTTACTTGCTTTATTTAATTTAGTGTGTATCTCATATTGTAGTTAGTAAACTATAAAATTTTGGGTTAGAACCCTTAAAATAAATTTGGGAAATTTGAGTTTAAGTTTACAAATTGATGTATTGTAAACTCTTGATGATTTCTAGTGTTAAACCCATGTTAATGGAGTGTATAAATGGGAGAAAAATGATAAGTTAGGGTTTTAATGGTTTTAGGGTTTAAATTTAAGAGAAATGGTTTAATACCACAAATTAATTGATGTATTAGTTATAAATTAGTGTTAGGATGATTATAGTGTTGTTGGTTGAGGTTAAAAACCATAAAATGGAGAATGGGTTGATATTTGGGTATTTTGGAGAAGATAAAATCGCCTAAACAGTGCCCTCCAAACAGGACGAATCGATTCGGGTCTAGACCGAATCAATTTGCATAAGGGGACCTGTAAGGTTGTCTCAGGCCAAATCGATTCAAATTGAGACCGAATCGATTCGCCTTTGAGGACCTGCTTGAATAATACTTTCCGAATCGATTTGGATGGAGACCAAATCGATTCGCTATCCCGAATCGATTCGCATTAGGAGGCAAATCGATTCACCTTTGTTGAACTTGGCAGTTTTCCTTCTTTGTGTTTAGGGGGAGTTAAATTGAAATTAAAGAATATTACAGGGGATTCTAGATATGATATTAGGACTCCTAGATGACGGTATTGAGGGTGAGTAAACCTTGGAATGAATGAGAGAATCTTGGATTAGTTTAGTGTACAATCCGGGGTATGGACTTACGAAATGTTCAGGTCAAGCAACATTCGAGTGAGGTCTTCGGCAAGTGGGTATAAATATATTTATGTGGTTAGAATAAATATGGGTTGAATGCATTTGGGTAAATCCTAGGAGGAGACTGGGATGGAATTTAGGATGGGCTAACGAGGATTGAGAGGCTATCCGGTATGGCTATTGATGACTATTATTATAGGCGACGCGATACTTATGGAACTAAAATAAGTCGTTAGTATACTTATTTGATTATTACGAATTGGTATATTCGAGGTTATATATAAATCCTTAAAAGTGATTAAGGTGCGAGTTATATATGAAGTAAGAGAGTACTTATAGGTTTAGTATTTTAAGTGTGTGAATACTTATATACTATTAGAAATGGGAAGATTCGGGATCATTGGCTATCGCTATGAGATTTTGGCAATTATAGCCATATATATATTGAGAAGTGATATATATTATATACGAGAGTTGTTACTATATATATATGATAGGATACGAAAATAAATACATATGTGTGTTTGATATATTTTTACATTAGAGGTTGGTTCCACAGGCTTCCCCGGGCATAGGGATGCACAACCAGATTATATATTTTTCTCTAGTGCGATCCAAGGAGGTTGTGCGATGTGGGTGAATCCCTTGGCTTTAGGAGCAGGGAGAGTATATCCCCGGGTCATATCGTCCCGCATACGAGTGCGATAGTTTTATTCCACTTTCATGAGATAATATGACCGCCTCCACCGTTGTGTATTTTTACATGATCATGAGTGAGTCTGGCTTGGTACCGTGGTTGATCGAGTAAACCCGAATGCGGATAGACACTATGAGACTGCATCCTCGAGTTATAGCTCGGTGGGATGGTTATTATACTTATGATTGTAATAGGTATAATTTTACTTGTTAAGTATAGTATATTGCTTGTATATGAAGACGAGATATCATATAGTTTTAACTTCTGTAAAGAGTAAAATGAATAAGATGTATTTCCCCTTCCGGTAGATTTATATCCGGATTTATATGAATATGAATCATAGGTTCTAGTGAGAACTATATATATATACGGGTTTTTATAATATGTGTTATGTGCTGAGGACCTAATGAATCTCGACGATCAACATTTTCATGTAGTAGTGTATCGGGGGGTTCCTTGTTTGGATTTCGCTTCGCGAGACTCCCCATGCACAAAACGTAGCACAATGTTGGAAATGGGGAGAAGTTTAGTCCTTAGTACTCGGGTTTAGTAGGACTTTTAGAAAATGGGCGATAATATTAGTTAGGCAGGGTAACTTAACTAGGTTGTTTAAAAGGTATACGATAGGTGTGCACTATTCGAAGAGAGGTGAGGTGTATCTCATGAGAGTACAATTCTAGTTTAAATATGAGAGATATCATATTTTAAAATATGAATTTTAAGCACTTACTAAATATTTTCGAAACTCGGGCTCTGACCCGTTTCTCTATTTTCCCCTCTCTTACTATATATGTATATATATTAGGTGTCCAGATACAGGGATGCCTGGATGATGATCCGTTCGAGTCAGATGTTCGCTGCAGCAGCGGTGGATGCATTCGAGTTTATTTTAGACGCTTCTATTCTTGTGATCTAGATAGGAAGCATTGTAGTAACATTCGGGCTGATAGCCCAATTGTATTCATTTATTCTTTTACCGCCTTTTAGTGCGGCATTCGATTTGGTTGTATTATATTGTACCGAGTGTTCGGTTATTTTATTTTATTTCAGCTTTTGTGTATATAAACTGTGTGAATGTTTTATTTAGTTGCTTTGGTTAAAAAGGTTAGTTAAATAAAATTTTGACGCCAGCCTAAAAGTTATTAGTAATTAAATTGGTTTTCGACATTGATGCTGAGAATGAACCATATGAGACTCCTGTTTTAATTTGGTATAAGATTGATCACCCGATATTTTATTAGGCGGGGTGTCACATAATGATGAGGAATCTGATCATGCTATGTTAACTGATACTATGCCTACTAGTTTATCTTCCTTTCTGCTTGAGAATGTTGATAATGCTTCAAACTCTGTGTGTGTGAGTCAAAGGGAGCACTATATTGTTGATGTCAATGGGTGTGCGAGTCCTAAAAATGAGCCGTTAGGGGACAGTGCACACTGCACACTTAGTGACTCCGACAATGATGACCTTCCTGACATTCACACACTGTACACAAAAACTCTCTAGAAAAGCACTAGGCTTGAAAAGATTGTCAAGGATCTTACCCAGAAGATAGAAACCTAAGTCAGATGATCAAACAGAATGCTGAAGAGTACACTACTCAATGTCTAACTCATGAAAATGAAACCAAAATTTTTGAACAAAAACTGAAAGAGTTATCTAACTTAAATGAAATTCTGGAAAAGAAATACAAAGGAACGTTGTTAGAATTGGAAAAAACAAAGGTAAAGACATCCACAGTCTTAAAAAAGTTTGCAAAATTTAAAAATAATTCCAAATGTTTTGAAGATTGTGTTCCTGGAAGTAAAACTAATTCTAATGACATAACTAGAATAGGATTTTGTCCTAACTCCAAGACACAAACTAAAAATTTTGAAACTATAAAGTTTGTGTCTCGTGGCAAAAGACCTGTTGAATCTTGTCCAGATTTTCAAAGTTTGAAAAATGAATTTGATATAAAACAACTGAAGTTAGACACCGATGAATCAAGTAAATTTAAGCATAATGTTGAGCAAAAGACTAAATACATATGCCCCCTATTCGACAAGAAGATTTGACATTTCATCCTGTGCCACCTAGGAACAAGACTAGAGCTCAAAACCTAGTCAAACCATTGAATAATAATTTTCTTAAGGTTGTGAGTTCAACGTGCCATCTTTACTGCTCCTATTATGATGTCTATGGACTTTTCGTTAATGGTTGCTATTCCAAATGTCTATGTAATCCAGTCTATAACTCTCCTGTTTACCATAACTTCAACTATTTAGGAGAAGCCGAAATAACTATGTCCTTCCTAGATATCCAGCCAAGAATTCTAACTATCGTAATAGAAAGAAAAGGACAAGTACCAAAAGACCACCAATAAGAAGGAATCCTATATTTGTTTCTAAACCAATTGCTCAAACCGTTTATAATACTAATAAATATGCGCAAAAATCTTTTTAAGAAAAGACAAAAGATCGCAAGTTTTTATCAAATACGAGCTAATAAGTGCAAATTGAAAACTAGAGCAATTTGGGTTAGAAAAGATGATCTATTATTCAACATTATGATAAGTGATTTTAGAGCTGAACATACGACAACTGGATGGTATTTAGACTCAGGTTGTTCTAAACATAGGACCGGGGATGATTCTAAACTTTCAAACAAAGCCAACTTCTCCTGAGGAAAAGTCTTGTTTGGAGATGGTGTATCAACCCAGATCATTGGTAAAGGAACACTCCATGAAGAAGGATTACCCATTCTTGAAAATGTTCTTTTTGTAAAAGGTCTTAAAGCCAATTTACTAAGTATATCACAATTTTGTGACTCAAACCATACTGTGACTTTTTCAAAGAACAATTGCAAAATTTTATATGAAAACGGTGATTGCATTATTACAGGACTCCGTACTCCAGATAAGTTACACAGTCAATCCAAGTATAGAGGTTTGTAACATTGCTAGAATGGATGACAATGAGATATGGCATAATAGGCTGGGTCACATTAATTATGATAGTCTTGGCAAATTGTGCTCCCAAGAGATAGTTAGAGGTGTTCCTAAAATCAAACCAATTTCAAACATTATCTATGGTCCACGTCAAGAAGGGAAAATTGGTAAGGCTCCCCACAAGAAAGTTAAAGAAGTTCTATCCTCTAAAACCTCTAGAACTCATCCATATAAACCTAATGGGTCATTCTCGTACTGTTAGTTTTTGTGACAACAGTTACATACTTGTTATGGTTGATGACTTCACTCAATTTACCTGGGTTGCCTTTTTAAAACATAAATCAGAAACCTTTTGTAAATTTTCAAAAATCTTAGTTCGTATAGAAAAGGAAAAGGACTCCCAAGTAGATAGAATTCATAGTGATAGAGGAAGAGAATTCATAGATTAAGGTGTCAAAGAATATTATGACTATAATGGTTACAAACATGAATTTAGTGCTCCTACAACACCTCAACAAAATAGAATTGCTGAGCGTAAAAATTGCACTCTTCAAGTAATGGTCCATGTGATGATTCATGCGAAGAACCTACCTAAATATTTTTGGGTAGAATCCATTCGTACCGCCTGTCATATGATCAATCGAGTCTACCTAAATATTTTTACTTTATTATTTTTTTATCAGGATTGTTTTTTTAGGAATTTATTGTTAGTTTTTATTAGATTTTTAGTTTTAATTTCTTTTATTTTATTATTTGAGTTTTTTCATATAGATTATAATTTTATTTTTATTTTATTTTATTTTTATTTTTAGTTAGTTAGGTTCTTTTTTTCTGGTACAACTCAATCACACACAAATCACTAACCTACACACTCACCCTAACTCACTCACACCCAACATACCCTACACCCTCATACACCCAACAAACCCCCTACATTTCTTCTTCCCTACACCACTTTCTCTCTCTCCTCTCACCACCATAACCCAAAACCTTCATTACCAAAAACACCTCACCACCGTAACCCATTACCCCCTATATACCATCTGCCATGGACGAACACCAAAATCGATCCTACCCCTAGCTTCAACCCGAACCCAGATACAACCTCAAAACTCGTTGCCCAAATCGCGACCCAATCAGCCAATACCCAGGGCCAACAAGTACACCATTCCAGCCCAACTCCACTCCTAACCCATCTCCACCTCCGGCGAACCCTTTAACCCGAGACTTCGATCCCTGCTGGCGATCCGCTTCGCAACCCACCTGCCCTGCCTAGAACCGAAATCCATTTTCGCCCACGGGTTCAACCCTAAAATCAACAGCCATAACCCGGAACCAACCCAAGCCACCTGCCATTATCTCCAATAAAATCGGAGCCATATCTCCACAATCAAATAAAACCCACATGTGTTTGATTTGATTTTAAAATCCCCAAAAAATCTCCAACAAAACAAACAATCGTGGAACTCTAAAACAAAAGCAATGCATCTCATATAAAAGGGAAGAAAGGACTCACATAGAGGAGATCAGACGAGAGACACAGAAAATAGAGAGACAGTGTGTATATTATGTACATATTAGGAACATAAAAAATTCCAAAAAAATTAGTTTAGTGTTAGAATAAATTTTAGGTTTAGTTTTTATTTTTATTTTTGTAATCAAGTGATGAAAATTGTAAAGAAGTTGGACGCATGTCAATGCGCATTTCAAGACATATCTGTGGAAAAAATTACGTATCATATTTCTTCCTTCTCTTTTCAATTCATATCCTTCTTGACATATTATTGATTATTGTTTATGCACACATGTGAATGTTTGGCTAAACACCCTGTTCAAGGGGTGGGATGCACCGTGTAGGATATTATATTAATTAATTAAATTCATTAATTGTTATTATTCTAGGAAATTTGATTTTTATCTGTCACCAATTAATTTAGGTAACGAGAGTTAGTAAATTAATTGTACAAATTAATGTTTGAATTTAGGAATCGAACTAGAGATAGGTTTTTTTGAAATTTGAATATTAATTCTATGTTGAAATTTGGGAATTCATACTGTTTTTATTAAATTGATCATAGCGGGTAATTCTGTTGAAAATAGTATAGTTCTTAATTTTTCATCGTGTGACATTTTTAAATTAGTTTTCTGAAAAACATATTATTAAATTTATAATTGTATAGATAGTTAGATTAATGATTTAATATTATCTCGAAATATTTCAAATTAATAAATTGAGAAATTAAAATAATTGATAATGAGATGTAATCCCATCTCTTGACACTCTCACATTTTTCACACTCGATTGTAAATTATTTTTTGTTCTTTAGTCATTTCATAATTTTAGCATTTATTAGTTAATTTTTCCTTAAAATTGTTTTTTTTTTAAATAAAAAAAATAAAAAAAAATTGAATTGCAAGTTTTCACATTAATTGTTTCACCTTGGAAGTTGGATTGATACCCGTACTTACCGCAATACGAGTTGTTTTAAAAATATTTTGTAGGTACTCAAGAAAATTTTTGAGATTGACTTTCGAAGACAACGACCACACGCTAAAACTTCTTATCAAATGGCGTCGTTACCGCTTTCTTGACGTGGAGACAACGTTCAAGACTTGTAATTTATTTATTTATTTTTAGTTGTAACATTCCTTTTCCCTCCTCCTTAGACTCGTTGTATAGGATTTTTAAAGCTTTGCATTTATTTGGAGTGCATTTTGACACCATATTATTTTTGTAATAATTATTCCATAAAAAAAGCAAAAAGGGAAATCGGACAAGGTAGAGAGAGGGCGTCCAACGACGAGAATTTTTTAAGCCTCTCTACCTTGGGTCGGTAGGACTCTTGGGGACGACTGAGATAGGCGAGATCTCCCCCCAGTCGACTCAACTCGGTCTTCACCCTACGTGTGTAAAAACCGTGGGAGGTACATTTCTTTATCCCTCGTGAATCTCCTGCAAGTGAGTTCAATTTTTGTGTGCTTATTTTCTCTTGTGTGCTTTTAATTTCTGTAGCGCACTTAAGTTGAATGGTTTGATGAATAAAATTACCTAAGACCTCGACCCGATCATTGAAACGAGAAGGGATTTCATCACCCGACTCACTTGCTTATCCATTGTGTGCTACCCTAGCTGTCATTAAATTTAAAATCAATAACTAGCTAGCCCCGTAGGAACACATTTTTACAACAAGCGATCATAAAGATAAATTTCATGATTTTTATCGCCCGCGGACTTAATTAAAATTTGATTATCCCTTTCACTAATTTTGCAGATAATAATTGGCTACATGATCGTTAGGATCTTTCCTTTACTCGTATGTGTCCAATTCAATTCTTTTGGCAGTCGGTTTTAGTATGTTAGTCCAATTTACGAGTCCATTTTCTCCCTTTTTTCGAAAATCCCAAAAATATTTTCCTTTTTGTAAAAAAATATTTTCAAAAATCCCAAAAAGATTTTTTTTTTCATATTTAAAATGACAAAAAGATTTTCCTTTTCTTATTTTCAAAAATCACAAAAATATTTTCTTTTCTTTTGAAAAATATTTAAAAGCCCAAAAATATTTCCCTCCTCATGGCCGAAGAATGTCCTTTACGGGAGTACTTTGGCCATTTTCAATTGTTTGATGTTAAGCCCGAATCGAACCTCCATTCATTAATTCATGGATTTAACTCTCAAACACCCACCCTTGATTCTCGTATGTCATCCACACCCACATCTCCTACTCCACCGCCTCCGGTGCTGAGTGTCAACACATTCCACGCTTCGCCGTGCACACACTGCTTTCTTGTCGATCATTTGTCCCATGAGTGTCCATTTATTTTCTCTGCATCTGAACCCACCATGGAACATATGTATCCATATGACACTGTTTTGGAACCACTCTTATCGTATTCTCACGACATATCCAATGCCGAAGGGTATGCGTACCCAAGATATTCATGGAGGCCTGATCACCCTTCCATGCAATATTAATCCCAACACCATGTTGTGGATCCTTATGGTTTCCAACAGTTATCATCGCCACCTCGTGCATCTCATACCTATCAGTCCCCTTACTATGCTCCTCATGATGATCAACCATTTGTCTCTCACGGATATGCTTATCCCGTGTATGACCAACTTGACCCCATTACCCACACTTCATATGAATATTCTCCACACCCTAGTGTTTCTAGAGAGTTGTGTCCACATCCTTCATCATCGTCACCCACTACCACTTCACCACCACCTTGCCCATCCGCTCTCGAAAGCCTCTTGCAAAAGTTTGCGCACAGTCTTCAATCTCAAAATGAATCCCTTCAAAGGATTGAACAACGATTAAATGATTTTGAGTGTGTGAATGAGTCGAATTTCACCCTAAGTCAACCCACTATTGCACACTCTTGGGACGATGATGTGTTGTCTTGCTCCACTGATTTTGAGTGCGAACAACCCTATCCTCTTGAGAATCTTGAAGTTGAGACCACCCCGTGGTCCGGAACCCAAGTTTACAATTGTGTTGACATATCCATTGATTATGAGACTGATCCCACACCTCCCTATCCCCTTGAACCCATCATTTAGGTTTGCCTTTCCCCTTCTACATCATCCCCAATTATGCTCGAGTCTACACCTTTTGATCCTTTTATGTGTGTTCCCGAGGGACCACTTATATATAGGTTGGCTCCGGATGCGAGTGCTTACCAGTGTCCTGAGATTGAATCCAATATGGTTTCTATAGCTCTGGATATGGATCCTGTCCCACCATACTTGGCTCCCATTGAGTCAGCTATTAATGTTTATTCATCTATCTCGGATTTTGATGCCTCGTTATATTTTTCCACCGCTTCTGATGGTGACTTTCGGGTGGATAAGTTTATCACTCCCTCGTTCACTTTCACACCTCCTCCTTCGCATGCCCTTAAGGATCACTCTGAGCCTCATGAGGAGTGTGTATTACCTACTCGTGTGTTAGATCATCTTCCCCTATCCTTTATCCCACCCGCACCCTCTTATAGTCTCTACCACCCCACCACTTGATTCGGACCTTGCTATTATACTTTTCCTGTTTACATCTACGCCTTTAGGTCCTCACCTCTAACCTCCCTCCACCTTAGTGCTCCACGATACCATTTGTGCATTTTTTATCGAACCCACCATCCCTGTGCATATTTATGCTAATCTTTTCCTACGTGACATCGAGCTTGTTACTCTATGGACAACACTTCCCGGTGGTGTTGATTTTTTCTATCTACCGCTCCTTGACGTTTCACAGCGCGACCATTATCACCGTCCATTTATAGAATGGTCGTGCACTTTCTCCGCGGCCCACCCTATCATTATTGTCAAACCCTTCTGCCTCATCCACCACCTTGAGCACCAAACTTATAGGGCCCTTGTTGCCCTCATATTTCGGCTATATAAGGCTCGTGACTGGTGCCTGTTCACCCTCACCCTTGCCCATCTTCGCCTTACCCTGATACCCACCCACCCATGGTCCACCGATGCTTTGCATCGTGTGATGCACTTTGCCATACAAGTGCATTGACTCGTTTTTGCCTTTATCCAACACGACTGATGCTTCAGTCTTATTTGGGGGTGATTCTCGCCACCCGATTTTTCTTCGACCCCGTGCTTTCATAGATCTTATCTTTAGGGTGAGATTGGTTCGGTCTGGATGAAGACATTAAATATAGCCCTACCGGGAGGCAGTCCATCGTTCATTGTTTCTATGTACGAGTCTTATCCTATTTGGAAGTGGTGTTTCACATCACCCACTGACTTTCACATGCTTTATAAACTTGTACATATTTTTATGTCGCATTTGTTCTTCAGGTTTTATCTATGCTCCATCATGCGGTACATTTTCATTAGCGGTTCATTATGGTAATATCTTTCCTCCCTTGTGCTTTTCATTTTTTATATGTAGTTTTAAACATTGAGGACGATGTTCTCTTTTGTTTGGGGGTGGGAAATTTATCAAAATTGTATCTCTTTTGAAAATTTCCAGAAAAAAATCATTTTACACTTTTTGTGCAGTTAAAAATAAATTTTTATGACATGAATTGTCTATCATCCTTCTTTTAGAAGTCTCGGAATACCTGTATTCGACCCTACACTTTTTACAAATAAATTAATTATTACCTCTTAAAGCATACTTGCACTATGAATTCCTAAACTTGGCAAAATTTGCACTATCACGTTTACAATAAAAAATTGAAGAGTAACAAAATTATCAAGACAGCCTTACAAGATCACTAGTGGAGACTTAAACCCGTGAGATTTGAGTTTTTCCCCTTTTTGAGAGTTTTTACATATCTCAGAGATAGAAGTTGACTCAACTTTCTTTGTGTACTGCATTTAGTCGTTGCATGGTCTCATTATTTTTTCAATTTTGGCATAATCACTGAGAATAACATCAATTTCGAGTTGTAAGAAACACGTGTCTTGTAGTTTGTCCCTAGCACTAAACTGATTTTATCATACACTTACCATTTTTACCCTTCACCCCACCCATTATCTCTCCTTGTCCATTCTATATACCATCCATATATCCTCTTCTCATCACTACCATCATTTTTTTTTGAGAAAAAGAGTGTTTGAAATTATCAATGTAAATTTTCTTCATTTTCGTTATGAAAAGAAAAATGCATTGCAATAAAAAAGAGAAAAAAAGAGAAAAACAAAAAAAAAAATAGAAAAAAGAAGAAAGAAGAAATATAATGCATGCGATCATAGATTTAAAAAATGAAGTTATTAGTTATTCACAGTGTGTCACACTCTTCTCAAAAACTCTATCATTCATCTTCTTCATTTCATTATCCCCTCATACCTTTCATAAATCACATTTTTCACCCTTGGTAAAGTGTTCGGGAAAATGAGAAGACTTCATGAGATCAAATTTTTTCATGTATCCGTCATTTTCTATAAAGTGTGTGAGACGTTTGAACTTGCTTATATTTACTCACCTCCTCACACACTAGAGAGATACATTTACCCAATTCTCAAAGAGTTCGATTCAGAGAGATATATCTAGTGAGAATTGAAGTAAAATCTTTTATTCTATAAAGGCG
The DNA here is from genome assembly GCA_949130495.1 of Sambucus nigra. Lineage (NCBI taxonomy): Eukaryota > Viridiplantae > Streptophyta > Magnoliopsida > Dipsacales > Adoxaceae > Sambucus > Sambucus nigra. The sequence continues at coordinate 76,940,189 of OX422212.1, read as the reverse complement.
ATCTAAGAATTACTCTAATGATACTTAAGATTATTTCACACTACTTACGCTGAGTTTTAGGAAAGATTACGCTTTCGGTATTAAGTAATTTTATATCTCATTTTGATAGTTGAATACGATGTTCCTTGACGTCCTTTTTAGTTGGGTTGTATAGAGTTTCATCATCAAAATAAGAGACTGCATTTTAATAAATTTTGAATTTTGTGGGTATATTCACTGCAAACCTTCACGAGACACTACTCGTCCTGTAGGACAACCTATATGTTTAACGGCTTATTGCACATGCTAAGTGCAATCGCCAGTGCCTGTGAAAGTGGCACACTTTTGGTTACTTATCTTTGTTTTATCTCTATTTTTTCTCGAGGACCAGCAATGTTCTGTTTGGGGATGGTGTGATAAGCACCCAAAAGTGTTTATTTCATACCCTGAATATAAGCATTTTAGTCACTCGTGTTAATTAAAAATGGCCTTATGTTCGTATTTTATCATTTTGCAGGTCAATACGCAGTTGTGATGTTAAATGATGCTAAATCCAGTCAATTACGACACATAAGCGATTAAAAGATTTCAACGAAGAAATGAAAGCATCATGAAGTTCGGGGCCGTATTTGAGCTTATCGAGATCATTTTCGATATTTCGAACCCCGTCCCCGAACCAAACCTAAGCCTACACCGAGCCCAGACCATTCCCCGAGCATTGTGTGTGTGTTGAGTTTGTATTTTTATAAATTTTTAGATTTTTATTTTTAGTCATTTCTATTTTTAGGAATTATTTTAGATTTATTTAGATTTTTCTAGGTTTTATTTTCTATTTTTCTATTTATTTCTTTTTTATTAGTGTGTTTTATTTTTATTGGTTTTTAATTGTTAGTCTTTATTTTATTTTATTATTTTTTATCAAGATTATTTTTTTTAGGAATTTATTTTTAGTTTTTATTAGATTTTTAGTTTTAATTTAATTTATTTTATTATTTGAGTTTTTTTTTTATAAAGACTAGAATTTTTTATAGTTGATTTTTTTTTAGTTTGTTAGTTTTATTTTTAGTTAGTTAGGTTATTATTTTTTTTGGGTACAACTCACTCACACACAAATCACTAGTCTACACACTCACCCTAACTCACCCAACACCCTCATACACCCAACAAACCCCCTACCCTTCTTCTTCCCTACACCACTTTCTCTCTTTCCTCTCACCACCATAACCTAAATCCTCCATTACCAAAAATACCTCACCACCATAACCCATTACCCCCTATACCAGCTGCCATGACCGAACACCAAAATCGATCCTACCCCTAGCTTAAACCTGAACCCAGATACAACCTCAGAACCCGCTGCCCAAATCGCGACCCAATTAGCCAATATCCAGGGCCGGCAAGTTCACCATTCCAGTCCAACTCCGGCCATAACCCATCAGAACCATATCTCCATAATCAAACGAAACCCAGATGTGTTTGATTTGATTTTAAAATCCCCAAAAATCTCCAATAGAACAAACAATCGTGGGACTCTAAAACAAAAGCAAGGCATCTTATATAAAAGGGAAGAAAGGACTCACACAGAGGAGATCAGACGAGAGACACAAAAACCAAAGAGACAGTGTGTATATTATGTACATATTAGAAATATAAAAAAAAATCCAAAAAAATTAATCTAGTGTTAGGATAAATTTTAGGTTTAGTTTTTATTTTTATTTTTGTAATCAAGTGCTGAAAATTGTGAAGAAGTTGGACACATGTCAAGGCGCATTTCAAGACATATTTGTGGAAAAAATTGCGTATCGTATTTCCTACTTCTCTTTTCAATTTATATCCTTCTTGACATATTATTGATTGTTGTTTATGCATACATGAGAATGTTTGGCTAAACACCTTGTTCAAGGGGTGGGATGCACCGTGTAGGATATTATATTATATTAATTAAATTCATTAATTGTTATAATTCTAGGAAATTTAATTTTTAACTGTCACCAATTAATTTATTTAATGAGAGTTAGTAAATTAATTGTACAAATTAATGTTTGAATTTAGGAATCGAACTAGAGATAGGTTTTTTCAAAATTTGAATATGAATTGTGTGTTGAAATTTGGGAATTCTTACCGTTTTTATTAAATTGATCCTAGCGGGTAATTTTGTTGAAAATAATATAGTTCTTAATTTTTCATCGCGTGACATTTTTAAATTAGTTTTCTGAAAAAGATATTATTAAATTTATAATTGTATCGAGAGTTTGATTATCGATTTAATATTATTTCGAAATATTTCAAATTACTAAATTGAGAAATTAAAATAATTTATAATGAGATGTAATCCCATCTCTTGACACTCTCACATTTTTCACACTAGATTGCACATTATTTTTCATTCTTTAGTCATTTCATAATTTTAGCATTTATTAGTTAATTTTTCCTTAAAACTGTTTTTGAAAAAAATAAAAAAATATTTTAATAAAGAAATTTGTATTTCAAGTTTTCACATTATTTGTTTCACCTTGGAAGTTGGATTGATACCAGTACTTACCGCAATACGAGTTGTTTTAAACAAGTTTTGTAGGTACTCAAGGGAATTTTTGAGATTGGCGTTTAAAGACTATGACCACACGTTAAAAGCTTCTTATCAATCATATTTAGATTTATCATTTGAAATGGAAAAAACCAACATATATATAATCAACAAAGTTATGGTTTAAATACCAATTGAACAAACATAGTTACTGTGGGTGCCTATTGTGTCGATCAAGCCCATTAAAGTAGTCGGCCAAGTCCAAATGAATTAATCAGGTTTTCAGCCCAAATTATGAACCTTAGTTAAGTAGTTACATTTGATGATATGACTGAGTATACCCCCAAAAATCTCGGAGAGATATTTAAGGGATACAAGCTAGGCTCAACGTGTTAATTACCAACACTTTCAATTACTTGAATATATATTGTACCCCTGGCCCTGGGCATAAGGCCATGTAGCAAAAAACCATCTCGAGAGTTACTTAATCAAAACAGTAGACCTCTCCGTGGACGTAAGCAAGTTGTCGAACCACGTAAATTCTTGTGCCGTGATTGTGATTATTTGTTATTCTTATTTTCTTGGTGATTGTTTTCTTTCATTATTATTTGTGTTGTGATTTTTGTCACCAAAATTGACGTCATCTGTGGGAAAAATTGTTATTCCTGCGAAAGCCTTCATCAACAAGAACTAGTGACGTCCCATCATAGCAGTAACATCTCTTAAGCAAGTGACATTAAAATGCAGCCTATCCCTCCAAGGCTAAGTTCTGAGATTCATCATTCAAACCCAAAACTTCTCTAGGATAGGCAAGACTCTGAAGAAAGCCAGGGGCCGCCTAGGTCAACCCACATCTCTAGATTGATAGACGCCTATGAATTCAGACTTCAAGAGCAGGAGGAGGCTACTCGCCAACAGCAAGATGAAAATGCTCGCCTTAAGAGGGAACTAGAAAGGATGGAGAAAGAACTCCATCGAAGCACAAGGCGATGACACAACCGGACTCCTAGCCCTCAGGCGAGCAAGTCTCACAACCGAGGAAGGATCTCGAGGCGTGGGTCATAAAGAACTCAGAAGCACAAGCCAGATGATGACCATTTTGAACGACTCAACCAGCTCATCGTTATAAGTGTCCTGGTCGGCAGAACGATGACATACGAAGTTTGGTCCGAAGGGAGATGAACCAATACCCAGCTCATTGCGATGCCTGATTTACGAGAGAGCTAGCTAGGTGAGCCCTTTAAACCCAGATGAAGTCCCCTTTTTCAAGGGCAGTAGAAGAAGAGGCCCCGAAAAATTTTGCGATTCTGAGGTTCAAGATTTACGATGGGAAGACTGACCCCATCAACCACGTCAGACAATATCGACAAGCTATGATTCTTAGAGTCATAATGATGCGCTCATGTGTTGAATCTTCCATTTGATCTTGCACGATGTGGCCCAAATTTGGTTTGAGAAGCTACCTCATAGGTCTATCTAAAATTTTAAATATTTTGCTGAGCAAATTACAGCTAGCTTCATAACAAGCAGCTCCCACCCGAAGAGAATGGATGCACTGCTTACTATGAAGAAGCCGCCGCAAGGGAACCTCAGAGAGTTTGCGAAGAGGTATTAGGAAGTATTTAATGAAATCGAGGATTGCTCTGAGAAGGTCACCATAGCATCCTTCAAAATTTATTTGTCGAGCTCCTGCCTCCTGCATGAGTACTTAACCAAGAAGGAGGCTACATCCATCGATGACTTGATGGCTCGTATTGAGAAGTATGCCAAAGTCGAGGATGTGACCCATCTTAATGCAGGGGATAATGGTCATGCGAAGGCTGGCAAAGGACTGGAGAAGAATGAACCTCAGAAGAAAGGGAACAAGAACGGGGACAAAAATGGCTTAAAGAATGGAAATAAAAATGATGCCTCGAAGGCATTTCAGGCTGTGAATACAGTCTTCAAGGAGACAATATACAAGATTCTTGCTAAGATCATAGATGAGCCATTTATTAAGTGACCGAAGATGATGGGAGGAATAATGCACTAAGTGAAATAACTCCTCTAAGCAGAATAACGCACTAAGGTGCACCTTTCACAAGGAGGACGGCCACAAAACTAAGCATTGCAAAGCCCTCAAATCTCACCTCGAGGAGTTGACCCAAGATAATCATCTTAATGAGTTTGTGGAAAAGAAGGCAAAAAAGGTAGCAGCGAATGGCGAGCGAAGGTCCGATAACGTCCTCGAGAAGGATATCGTTCAAGGAAATGCATCTCAGATGGAAGTAAAGAAACTTACTGCAGTCATGCAAGCCTTTCAGATTTACCCAACTAAAACTCAGGACGGGAAGCGTCAACAACCGTAGGACGTCGATTATAATAAGAACATTGTGTTAACGGATGAAGACTTGATTGGAGTGAGAACTCCTCATCATAATGCACTGGTCATCACACTCAGGATAGCCAACTGGGATGTCGACAGGTTGCTCATCGACGAAGGTAGTTCATACGAAGTGATGTACCTAGAGTTATTCAGGAAGTTAAAACTGAGCATAGCCCACCTTAAGGAAGCTACTGTTTCGTTGGTCGGCTTCGCTGGAAAGATTATAGTTCCTTTGGGGAAGATTGTCCTGCCAGTCAGGGCAAGAAACATTTCAAAAATGATCGAGTTTCTAGTAGTTGATATCGAATATTCGTACCACTTAATCCTCGGCAGGGGGTGGGTCTATTCAATCAAGGTCGTACCCTCAACGTACCATTAAAAATTTAAGTGTATAACAGATCGGGGAGTGGTCGAGATACATGGAGACCAAGCTATGGCCAGGAAATGTTTCATCCCGGCCATTCTCCCCAAACAGGAAAGGAAAACTGATGAATTAAAAAGCAAGGAAGAAGCCCAAGAGGGGTTAATACCCTCCAAATAGTAGCTAAGGTACGGGCGACTAGGAGTGGAGGAGACCAGGCTCCATCCCTTCGAAAGGGTCGTTGAAGACCTAGAAGAAGTCGCTGCTGGAAATAGCTCGACTGAGAAAAAGTTTTTGATTGGTACATCTTTAAAGGATCGTGAGAAGAAAGAATTAGTCACCTTCCTCCGAAGAAGTTTTGATGTTTTTGCATGGGAACCCTACGAGCTGCCTGAGATTGATCCCACTATTGCTTGTCATCAATTGCATGTTGACCCAGCCTTCAATCCAGTCACACAGAAGGCTCATCGAATAACCCCAAAAAAAGCTAAAGCAGTAGAGAAAGATGTCGAAAAGCTACTGGATGCAGGTTCCATACAGGAGGTTCGGTTCCCTAAATGGTTATCCAACCCGGTAGTAGTTCTTAAGAGCAATGGAAAATGAAGAGTTTGTATCGACTTCACCGACCTCAACATGACTTGTCCTAAAGATAGTTTCCCTCTTCTGAAGATTGATCAACTGTTCAACGCTATAGAAGCTCATGAGAGGATGAGATTTTTAGATAGCTACTCTAGATACCACCAAATCCCCTTCATGTGACAAACAAGGATAAGACCTCCTTCATAACCACTGTTGGTTTGTATCGTTATAAAGTTATGCCCTTCGATTTTAAGAATGCAGGAGCGACTTATCAGCGGCTAGTTATAAAGATGTTTAAAGAGCAAATGGGGGATACTATGGAAGTTTAAATTGACGACATGCTCATCAAGAGCAAGATTAAGGACAATCTCCTCTCTAACTTGGAGAGGACTTTCGATATCCTCAGGAAATACCGAATGAAACTTAATGCAAGTAAGTGTTCTTTCGGTGTCCAGTCAGGAAAATTCCTTCGATACTTGGTTAGCAAGAGAGGAATAGAGGCAAACCCTTACCAAATTGACACCATCAACAAAGTTCAACCCCCTCAAACAGTAAGAGATGTACAGAAGCTCATTAGAATGCTTTTCGCGCTTAACCGATTCATTTCAAATTCCTCAGAACAATGTCAACCCTTCTTTCAGTTATTCAAAAGAAATAAGGGCATAACATGGAACGAGGACTGCTTCAGATCCTTAGAAGAACTTAAGGCTTATCTAAGTAGGCCCCCTTTGCTTGTGATTACTAGAGAGGGCGATCCTTATACCTCTACCTCGCTGTGTCAGACCATGCTGTGAGCTCCGCCTTGGTATGTGAAAGAGAGGGAAGCCAACATCCAGTCTACTATGCAAGTAGGACTCTTTTGGAAGCCTAGCAGCGGTTCCTGCCATTGGACAAGCTCGCGTACGCATTGGTGATAACCTCGAGGAAACTGAAGCATTATTTTGAGTCCCATTCCATCTTTGTGGTTACTTCGCACCCTTTAAAGGTTGTTATAAGGAAAGTAGACCTCTATGGCCGACTGTCA